>JAZKJV010008128.1:0-334211 GCA_037367405.1 Ottelia alismoides | reverse complement strand
TGCATCTCTACTTGCATAAAAAAAGTCCGCCTCGAAAATCATACACGAACTTTGATAGACATATTTCTAAGTTGTTCCTTTGCCTCCTTGTGTTCGACCTTGGGACTTGCTTAAGTAAAATAAAAATAAAACCACACGATTAAAAATTGACTAAATAATTGTGGTTATTTCTTGACCGATTCCGATTGCTAGTCTACAACGAAACGACACATTAATTTTAAGCAAACGATAATCTATTCAACAATTCATGCTTTTTAACATAGGTAAATTTGTGAACCGTCAGATGGTTCCATTATCGGGGAGGCAATCGACTAAGTTTTTTGTTCGGTTTTCCGCATTCGGGTAATCTGACCCCCGAATTTCTCATTGTAAATTCCTTATTTTTTTCCTGCCTTTATTTTATTTTATTTTCAGCATTTATTTTTCTTATTTTATTTTTGATTTATTTTTTGAGCCACTCTCTTATATTCTCTCTTATTTTTCTTGCGAGGTACCCATCGTACGTGGTGCAGTTTTTCAAGAGCCGACGCATCTTCACCGACTTCTGAAAAAAATGCAATTAATTTAAGTTCGAGTCGAGTCGTGAGGGAGCTTAAAGTCTAGGATTTTATCTTCTGCAATTTTTAACTTCTGTAATTAATTGCTCATTTATAACGGTGTTCGTTTGGATTCTCCGTATGTAAAAAAGACCTTGAACTTTTTCTGTGGTGTGTCGTGGCATGTTTCACTCTCCGGTGAGGGTGGGGGCCGACTTGAGTGGCGATTAGGATAGACCTGCACATACGACTCTTAGAGCATTTAAATTTATTGTGCTTATAAGACCTCGGACCATACTTCACTTTAATCAAGACGTACATTAGATCGTTCAATTTAGCCAAATTCAACTCAATTCTTCCCCGCTAATAGAACTTTCTGCTAGGTGCGGTTTTCCATCGGCTTGTATTCATCTAGATTAATTTTTCAATTCTTGTATTGCATCCCACATGAAGATTGCGAGGAGTCACTGTAAGTCTTCTAACTGAGCATACATCATTGTTTTCACGTGCATCGGCTTTTCCCGAATTTCTCCCTCCCGTTTTATCACATAATTTTAACGGAAATTAGGACTGGACGGTAGACGTGTATTTGTGCTCATTTAATTCTTCAGTGATCTCCTAATTAAAATTTGGACTACTAAATATAGCTGACTTTAAATAACTTATAAAATCAAGAATTTTTGCGGGAGAGCAACCCAGACCATAGATTCTTTTATTCTTCTGAGTGAGCGAGAGATGACACTTAAGGCTAGAGCCTAAACCCATATTTTCATATTGACTACTAATTCTACCAAAAACGATTAGCTACTTCTTAGTGAGGATCTACGGGTAGCCGGTAAACTGTCAAGATTTCCTTTGAGAGTGTGTGATTTATAGGACACTGCGTAAGGCTCCGTCCTCAAGTAATGGGTAACCGTTCTATGGTCCGTACTTATACTACCATACTGGCTGAAAGTAGGTGCAACTAGTTGTAAGAATTCGGGCTAGTCATTAGGAAAATTTCCGACACCTAACAACTCACTAAATTCTTTCCAAGATTGTCTTATCACCAACTAAATTTAAAAGATAATGGCCGAACTCTTACGGCTTCATTATGTGAGTTCGTGAACCTGGGGTTTGATTTGTATTTGATTTTGCGTGCGTGAAGTGCTTTCGAAAATCAAAAGCTGCACACTTGTGCCATCTCTCTCCTTTCTTGATTTGTCAACCAATAAACCTCCTTCGAAAATCATGGAACTTTTGTCCAAAAAATCTCCAGATCCAGATCATGAAAATCAATTCATCTCGAACAAACCCAAACCATCATTCATTTCAGCTCTTTCAAAAATGGCGGAACATTTATCCGAGAATCCATCAGAGCTATACTATGTAAATGAGTTCAGTTAGACCCAAAACTTCAAAACCTCCTCCAACTACACACCATCCAACTTCCACAAGAGACTCTCAACCACCAATAGATCCAACACTCTCTACAAATCCGATCTACTTCATGAATGACAACCCTTTGTACTCGGACCATACAAACCAACAACCGACTGAGGTCTCCATTTCTTCATATGTCAATCCACTCTACTCCGATCATACAATTCATCCTTTATATTCTATGAATGTCAATCCATCATTCATGGGAGATCATAACCACATGATCGAATTTAACATTTCTTCACATCTCCCATCTTCCCCACCATTGAACACAAATGAACAACCATCATCTTTGATTGACCATGACAACCCCCTCTTCAGACATGACACTCATACAGAGGACTGGACTGACTACATAGAAACACATAAACCCTGTATGTTGACTCCAAAATATCAAGGTCTGACCAATCATGATCGAAGGATTGAACTCTACTCAGACCAACTCCACATGCTTAAATCACATGAGCATCCTCCTTACATAATTTTTGATGAGAAATTTTTATAAAATAATGATCATATATCAGATACTTCAAAAAGAATCTCCTCTCAGCACATACAGGAAAATGGAAGATGAATCTCAAATGTTAAAAAACACCACGATTGCTCCTATGATTGGTCATGAAAAGATTTTGGAAGATGATATTTCAAGGATAAACAAGAGATTTGATTTAATGGAGGAAAGATTTAGAAGGTTTACCGACCAATTAATTTCCCTCTCTGGTGGCTCGGATATAAAAATGAATGAGGAAAAGATTGGATCTCATGTTGAAAATTTTGAGGATATTCAGAAACCTAGGGATGATTCTGACAGCGGCACTTTTGCATATTACTCCCCTAGAAATGACTATGCCTCTGACTCTTACTGAGAACATAAAAGCCCCTACTCATCTACGGAAGACACCACATCACCACATGATACAGAAAATACCAAAAAAATTGAAATATTAGAAAACAATAAAACATCGAAAATCTCAAAAAATACATAAAAATTGAAATTGAAGAAGATATGAAGAATTTGGATCATGCTGTACGGGAAGCACTAGAGAAGAAACTGATCTTTGAACTTCCATTTATATAGGCCATTGAACACTTCCCCGACCTTAAAGGATTTGTAATGGAAAAATTAATGATGAAAAAGTCGAACAAGATAATAACAAAGACTGAAAGACGTATATTGTCAATGGCCTCCCTCCTTGGTGTTGAGGAGAAAAACCAAGAGCTGCATAGTGAAGCGGTTGCCCAGATTTGACTGTAGAATCAAAGACACGATATTTACCCATCCTCAAATTGATGACGATTCACCAATCAATATCCTCCCGACCTCTGTATTTCATGAACATAAACTCGGATCGATCAGGAAGATACGAGAGATTCTTCAATTGGCTGACCGATCTATAAAGCGGTCGGGAGGAACCATTTCTTTCATCATGACATTCCAAGGTGCTCTTCTCAAAGTGGAATTCACGATCAATGATATTGAGCATCAAGGAGAATTTACCCAGTCTCCAATTATTCTTGGAAAGCCATTTCTTAGCGTTGGCTAAGGCAATTATGGAGTGTGAGACTCAGAAAATCAATTTTACAGCATTGGAAGCACTTCAATCTCACCCAGTATTTGAGAAACCATGATTTTCTGAGGTAACCCACGAAGTCCTCGACAGCCGTAATCATGAAGCGATAGAAGAGCCCTACCCCATTGCTACATCTGAGATAGCGGTTGTTGATGAGACTATTGGTTTAGAGACTCTCCCCCCTACCCCATTCCCAGTTGCTCTCACCATGGAAAATCAAATATATGAATCATATGATCCGGAGACTTATGCATGGTCGCACCCTGGGTCAACCTATTCTGACTACCTTTACCACAGTAGCTCGACACAGGATTGTTCCAACATCAAATTAATTGAGAACGAGCATGCAGAGACTCTCCCCAGTATTTCAATTCATGTGGATCTCACAATAGAAGAATGTTTCTTACATGATCATGAGACATATGCATGGTCGCACCTTAGGGCAACCTACTCTGAATACCTTGACCAAAACTTCCCAATCAAGAGTGCACTAGCATTAAGAAGACTAAGAACAAACACGCAGGACGAACACCGACCAAGGAGAAGAATTCCAATGGTTATTCATCTGGAGACTCAAGTGGACCGACAACTTCACGAAACAAAATGACTACTCCTTCATTGAAAAAGAAAGTCACCTTTGACCTTCCGGAAGAGGAATCAGATGATGATCCCTCACTAGGTCCCGAAAAGGTATTCTACATGAGTGAAGTCTGTTCGGTAGTTCTAAAACCATATCTTCGCAAGGATCCAAACTTTGATTACCTTTGGACAACTCTTGTTCCTCACTATTATTCATCCAAAGATGATTCTCCTAATCTCATGAAATACACTGAAATTATTTCTTATGAGCTGACTGAGACTGGTGCTTCAGAGTATTCATCCAATGACATATCGCTTGATCCCAAGAAGGAACGAATTCTGAGAAAACAACTGAAGAAACAAAAATACAAGAAGATCTTGAGTGTGTCCACTTTCAAATACTATTTCTCTGAGGATAACTTTGATGATGGTTACCTTTCATCTAACTCATACGCTTCGTCCACTATCCATCATGATTTTTCTGAGGATAACATTGATAATAGCTGGGAATTATATGCTTCATCTCCATATCGTCATTACGATCTCCCACAACAGGCTCACAAAAAGATCGGCAGAAAACCGCCTTAGGCTACCCACCCTCCCTCCTGACCTCATCAGTCTCCTTGCACAGCTTCTTCCTCTACTTTGGCCAAGGCCTAAGTATAGGGGAGACTGATGCCATCTGTACATACCATTTTCCCCATCTTCCAATCGTTCCATTTCCACCCTTATTCTATACTTAGGCTGACCAGAGCCTAAGTATAGGGGGAACCGGTGCCCATCTATATATACTCTCCTCATTCACATATCCCGACCGCTTCATTTTTCTCTCTTCTTCTATACTTAAACTGTTTATAGTCTAAGTATAGGGGGGCGGACGAATCTGTCTTTTTCTTTTTCTTTTTCACTCTCTTACGCTTAGTCCGAGTTTGTCTTCTTTACACTTCTTGTACTCTGAGGACACAACACTCGCTAAGTATAGGGGGGTCTGTATATATACTGTGTATATATTTTACCCATATCTCATACTTTCGCGTAAGTCTATATGTATTTACGAAGTGGGTTACTAACGTGATAAAAAACAAAACAAAAAAACACAAAAAGAAAAAGAAAAAGAAAAAGAGTTTTGCTACTAATACTGAGAGTGTCCAACCCAAAATTTTTGAAAAAAATGGCTTCTTATTCATTTTTGCATAAAAAACTTTTCAAAAAAAATCCCTTGCATAAAAAATTCACAAAAAAAAATCACAAAAAGAAAAAAAATGTGTCTGCATTTCACACACCTACACTTCAGCCCAGCATTACATTTGCATCTTTGAAAAGTCTTTGGGTTCTGAACCAAGTTATGAGTAGAAACCGAGAGTGATCTGGACTTGACCATAATCTACCTAATTTTCAGAGGAACTTCACCGAGAAATAGGATTTTAGAAGTTTCAGGTCTTTGACTTAATTCTTTAAGTTCCACATGATAATGTGCAACGTTTGACTCTTAGTGTCTAACCTGGTCTCTTCATTCTGGGTACAACTCTGGAATAGGGAATTAATTTGTACTCTCACACTATGCACTTAGCTCAACTCAGACGGGAAGTTGGAAGACTGTGTGAGTTTCTTTTCTGGTAGCATGGAAATCTAAAGATCAAAGTACATGTTGAAATAAAGCTTCGAAAAAGGGATGGACAGCTGGGCACAATTTTTTCTAAGACCCCATAAATGTACGGAAACAAAAAGATTCTATATCCGTAGGGGCACTATAAGATCCAAGCAGAACCATCAAAAATACAAATACAAAGAAGTCACTACCATATAAATATCTGACCAAAAAGGTCCAAGCTTCAAAGAAAACCTGCAGATCTTGGTGGAGACTTGGCTACAATGGCCAGCTTCACAAGGAGAGGTGACGACACTGGCCACCCTCCAGTTCTTTTCTCCTTCTTCTAACTTCTCCCCCAATTTGATTGTGAACAAAACGCGACAGACCTTAGAAGGAAATACCTGACTCCCCGAGGACGAGTTAATGTAGAGGAGGTTTGCATGGTAGTCCGACATTCTGGATGGGAAGAGCTAAAATCTTTCACACACATGAGTTGATTGTTCAATGTTCATAGGGTATGCTTTGGGAAGAGGATTGATCTAAGATGACTTCTGAGCCAAAACTGTGGCATTGAGGTGTAGAACTTGAAGGCTGTTGATTTTAAAATTCTATGTCTCACAGAAGTTCTACCAAACTAATAATCCAAAGGTTGAGTCGAGTTTCATTTTCACCTTCAGCTCATGGTCATGGTATGGAACCCAATCTCATTTCACCTCATGGCATTTTTTTTGATGCTCATGGATGAGCATGGTTTAAGTATAGGGGGATGATGAATCTCATATTCATCACTCTAAATCTCATTAATTAAGCTCAAATCCCTCAAAATAATTGGCATTGCTGCATTAATCTGCATAATTAGCATTCATGCTTGTTTTAATAAGAATTGCATTTTAGCAAGCATTTCTGCACAAAATAAGAATCCAAAAATCCCAGCTAAAATTGACCTGTAAATAGCCTAACTTCCCTGATTTTTAAGTAATTCATGCTAACTACGAATGACCTAAAACTACCTCCACTGTGTACATATCACTAACAAGAATAAATAAAAAAATACAAAAAAGTCACTAACCCAAATAAGTGGACCAAAAACTCAAACCCTAGTTCATGTATTTTCGGACTAAAACCCTCTTATCTACCCCATCCAGTGTTTGTTTTGATCCTACTCACTTTTGAACTAATGTACATTCAATTACCTTCAAAACAAGACTAAGTTCAAGTGAATCGGAGCTCGTATGTGAAAGTTGGGTTTTGGGCCCCTTTTGTACATTTTGTATTTTAGCGTTTTTTGACCTATTATTTTATGTACTTAATTAACCTATTTTAGTTCATTTCTTTTTCATTTATCTTCTTTGATAAAAGTTCTACTAAAATGCGTAAAAATTTAAATCCAGACTGAACTTGAAATCAAAGAAACAATTTGAGTCCAAGTCTTCACTAACTGTATGTACAAAAGTTACCTTTTTCGTCCTTTATTTTATTTCTTCTTTTTCTTAATTAAGTAACATTCCAAAAAAATAGATTAATGTGTAAATATTTATCTTTGATTTTATAAATTTTTTTCTGGATTTTTATATGGTTTAAAAATGATAAAAAATTATAAAACCCAAAAATCAAGTTATTCTATTTACAAGGGATACCCCGAAAATATCACTTTATGCAATTGATCGATTTAGGTTTTGATGTCTTCATGAAAGTTGTAGATCTCATCGAGACGAGCAATTTTTGTGAAGAAACATTTTCAATCCGAGTCATTTGCTATTTTTTTCTATTTTTTCTTTCTATTTATTTTTTCTGATTTTTGTGGTGCTGACAGGTGGCAGCTCCTAGAGCCACCACGTGTCTCCCATTTTTTGAGTTTGTTTTTTATTTTGTTTTATAAAAAAATAATTAAAAAATTAAAATACCGCACATGCGAGGCACATGTCTGCCGCGCACGTGCCACACACGTGCTGCCCCCTTCGCCCTTTTAGCTGCCACATGCAACCATCTGGGCCATCCGATCTCGGCCGATCGGACGACCCCTGGTCGCCTTCTTCCTCCTGCCAACTTTCCCAATTACACTGGCTGCCACCCCTGCAATTTCGCCGCCCCTCATGATTCGCAGCCGCCTCCTCGCTGCGAATCTCGCACCGCCTTGGCAAGATCCCTCTCCGATCCCCCTTCCATCCATGACTGATCGTCACCCTCAAATCCCCAAATCAATCCGATCGAATCTCGTCCAAATCTCTTCAAATCCATCATCGATCCCCAATTGATCACCCACGACCTTCCAAGACCGACCGGTCCCTCGATCCTATTTAAAACACCTTTGCCCTGACCTCCGACTTTATCCGCCGATTTGCATCTTCACGACTTAGCCGGTGGTGACAGCCCGGCGAAGCCACCATTCGCGCTGAGATCCGAGCTCCAAGAAGCTCGTCGCAGCACGACGACCCTCCTCGCTGACTCTGCATCGCTCCGGCCCTCTTTGGCTGTCGAGCCAACGACTACTGCAGCTACCATCTACGACTAACTTCATCAACACCGCGATCTTCTCTGATAACGCTTCTCCGACATCTTCATCGAACACCGCCACCTCCAGCTCCTCACCCGCATTCCTCCATCAAATCTAGAAGCCTCCCCGCCGTAGTCTAACAGCCGCTCCGCCTCTCCACCGACGTTGCGACCGCCAGGCTCCAACCCCAAGGCCCCCGCCATGTGCCTCGCACGCGGGCTGGGGGAACGATAGAGGACGACCATTCCCCCCTCACGTAACCCCCATGTGGTGCCTGGGGAAATTTCAATGAAGCCCTCCAGTTCTGCCAGCTATATAGCTCAGTCCACGGGTCACGTGCCTCGCATGAGACCTGGTGAAGAAATTGTAGAAGCGCCCCTCATCTTTCCCAATTTGCAGTTTCATCCAGCATCCCAAGGAGCATGTGCGCCATGCGTGCTCTCTTGGAAATTTTGCAGTTCTCCCCCTAGAAGTAACGATAATTGCATATTCATCCCTTTTGCATTATTTATATTTATTATAATTTGCATAAATACCCTTGTATTCCCCCTCAATTTTGGACCTCTCTATTAGATTACTTTATTATCCAAAAATAGCATGATGTTTGTTAATTAATTCTCATGTCTTGACCTATTGTGGATATTTTAATGAGGAGCACTTAATTAATAATTAATTCTTGTGTGGAAAATTGCATACTTTGCCCATTTTGAGTTCTGAAATTTATAATTAATTAACCGTTGCTCTAAAAATTCCTGAAAAATCATGGATTGTAGAATTAATTGTAGTTGACATTGTGCTAAAAAAGAATTTCATTTACATGTATAGTTTTTCCCTGTAAAAATCATTTTGCATATTTCAATATTTGATTTTTAATAGGTATTAAATCTCATATTTTCGAGATTTAGGATTTTTCTGAGATCCATCACCTCATGATAGATCTTGGATAATTTTATCCTTTGAAAATAATTAGTTTTACTATTTATTACAATTAAATATTGAAATTCACCCGGTTTTCATTTAAAAATTCATAAAAAATTCATCTTTCATCCAAAAATTCTAAAAAAAATTACAGTGCACTCATTTCATCATTATTATCATCTTGGCCAAGTTTCATATTGTTCGGACATTGCTTGATTGAGAATTACATTTTAGTCCCTAAAATAGGTCAAAATTGCACTTTGCATCTCTACTTGCATAAAAATAAAAAAAGACCGCCTCGAAAACCATGCACAAACTTTGATAGACATATTTCTAGGTTGTTCCTTTGCCTCCTTGTGTTCTGCCTTGGGACTTGCCCAAGTAAAATAAAGATAAAACCACACGATTAAAAAATGACTAAATAATTGTGGTTATTTCTTGACCGATTCCGATTGCCAGCCTACAACGAAACGACACATTAATTTTAAGCAAACGATAATCCATTCGACAATTCATGCTTTTAAAATAGGCAAATTCGTGAACCGTCACTAGGTCGTTGGCGGAGCACCGTAGCTAGAGAAGTCTTCCTGGGTGGCTCCGGCTGACACGATGCATGGTGGAGGCGGGGAGAAGACAAAGATGAGGTGCACGTTGTGCTGCAGTGCTTTGCGTCGATGAAGGGGAGGTCTGAACAACGCTCTACGACGGAAGAAATGGCTGGAGTTGATGTCGGTGAAGCTTGCAGAGAATGAGGTGTTGGCATTCTGATGGAGTTGAAGTGGATGGTGGTTCTCAGAGTCTGGAGGTTGGCTCTACGACGAGTCACCGAAGTAGATGCAGACGTTAAGTCGGTGGCGTACTGCGGCGGGGCATTAGGCATCGGATCTTGCCACAGGGAGTGGACGTCCGGGCTGTCACCACTGGAGCTTCTTCCTTCGATGTGCAGTCGACGGATGAAGGCATCAGAAGGAGTGGCTTTGTTTAAATAGAAGAGGAGATTGCGCCCGGAGATGGAAGCCAGTCGGAGAGGATCGGAGGGGATTTGACGAGGTACAATGGGATTCGACGAGGGCGAGATACATGAGATCAGAGATGGAAGGAGATGGTCAGAATTCGTGGGAGATCGAGTGAGATGTGGCAGTGAAAATCACGGCGGAGATGGCGGTGCAGAATTGGGAAAGGTAGATGGGTTGAAGACGAAGCTGGGGTCGTCCGATCGGCCGAGATCGGACGAACAAGATGGGCGCACGTGGTGGCAAAACGAGAGGTGGAGCACGTGCTGGGCACGTGCGCAGGAGGCACGTGCCCCGCACGCGTGTAGCTTTTTAATTTTTTAAATTTTTTTATAAAAAATAAAATTTTAAAACCCTCAAAAATGGCTGACACGTGGTTGCTCCAGGAGCTACCACGTGTCAGCCCCACAAAAATCGGAAAATAAATACCTTAATAAATACAAAAAGAAAACAGTAAATGACCTCAGATCGAAAAAGTTTCTTCACGAAAGTTGCTCGTCTCGATGAGATCTACAACTTTCGTGAATACCGAAACCAAAATCGATCAATTACACAAAGTGACATTTTTGGGGTATCCTATGTACATCGAGTACCTTGATTTTTGGGTTTTATAATTTTTTTGTCACTTTTAGACCATATAAAAATCCAGAAAAATATGATAAAATCAAAGATAAATATTTACACATTAATCTATTTTTTTGGATTTTTATTAAGTAAGAAAAATAAGAAATAATTTAAAAGACGAAAAAGACAACTTTTGTACAGACAGTTAGTAAAGACTCTGACTCAGTTAGTTTCTTCGATTTCAAGCGTAGTTTGGATTTGGATTTTTGCACATTTTATTAAAACTTTTATAAAAGAAGACAAATGAAAAAGAAATAAAACAAAATAGGTTAATTATGTACATAAAATAATAGGTCTAAATCCGTTAAAATACAAAATGTACAAAAGAGGACCAAAACCCAACTTTCACGTATGAGCTCCGATTCACTTGAACTTGGTCTCATTTTGAAGGTAATTAAATGTACATTAGTTCAAAAGTGAGTAGGATCAAAACACACACTAGTTGAGGAAGATATGAGGGTTTTAGTCTGGAAATCCTAGAACTAGGGTTTGTATTTTTGGTCCACTTATTTAGGTTAGTGATTTTTTTGTGTTCTTTATTTATTCTTGTTAGTGATATGTACACAGTGGAGGTGGTTTTGGGTCATTCGGAGTTAGCATGAATTAGTTAAAAATCAGGATTAGGTTATTTACGGGTCAATTTTAGCTGGGATTTTTGGCTTCTTATTTTGTGCAAAAATAAGGGATAAATGTAATTCTTATTAAAACATGCATGAATGCTAATTATGCTGAATAAATGAAGAAATGCCAATGATTTTGAGGGATTTGAGATTAATTAATGATATTCAGAGTGATGAATCTGAGATTCATCATCCCCCTATACTTAAACCATGCTCATCCCTAAGCATCAAAAGAAATGCCATGAGGTGAAATGAGATTGGGTTCCATACCAAGAAAATGAGCTGAAGGTGAAAAGGAAACCAGACTCAACCTTTGGATTATTAGTTTGGTGGAACTTCTGCGAGACTTAGAATTTTAAAA
This sequence comes from Ottelia alismoides, assembly GCA_037367405.1. Taxonomy (NCBI): domain Eukaryota; kingdom Viridiplantae; phylum Streptophyta; class Magnoliopsida; order Alismatales; family Hydrocharitaceae; genus Ottelia; species Ottelia alismoides. The sequence goes on along the minus strand of JAZKJV010008128.1, from coordinate 322,482 downwards.
TAAACAGCCTTCAAGTTCTACACATCATTGTCACAGTTTCGGCTCAGAAGTCATCTTTAGATAGATCCTCCTCCCAAAGCATACCCTATGAACATTGAACAATCGACTCATGTGTGTGAAAGGTTTTAGTTCTTCCCATCCAAAATACCGGACTACCATGCAAACCTCCTCTACAATAACTCGTCCTCGAGGAGTCAGGTATTTCCTTCTAAGGTCTGTCGCGCTGTGTTCACAATCGAAATGGGGGAGAAGTTAGAAGAAGGAGAAAAGAACTGCAGGGTGGCCAGTATAGACACCTCTCCTTGTGAAGCTGGTCAGTGTTGCCGAGTCTCCACCAAGATCTGTAGGTTTTCTTGAAGTTTGGACCTTTTTGGTCAAATATTTATTTGGTAGTGGCTTCTTTGTATTTGGATTTTGATTGTTCTGCTTGGATCTTGTTGTGCCCCTACGGATGTAGAATTTTTTTCTCTACAAGTTTTGGGGTTTTAGAAAAAATTGTGCCCAGCCGTCCATCCCTTTTCCGAAGCTTTATTTCAACTGGTAGTCCGGTCTTTAGATTTCCACTCTACCAGAAAAGAAACTCACACAGTCTTCCAACACCCTGTCTGATTTGAGCTAAGTGCATAGTGAAAGAGTACAAATTAATTCCTTATTCCATAGTTGTACCCAGAATAAAGAGACCAGGTTAGGCACTAAGAGTCAAACGCTGCACATTGTCATGTTGAACTCAAAGAATTAAGTCAGAGACCTGAAGCTTTTAAAATCCCATTTCTCGGTGAAGTTCCTATGAAAATTAGGTTGATTAAGGTCAAGTCCAGACCACTCTAGATTTCTGCTCATAACTCGGTTCAGAACCCAACGGCTTTTCACAGATGCAAATGAATGAAATGCTGTATGAAGTGTAGGAGTGTGAAATGTAGACACAAGTTTGTTTTTGAATAGTTCTCTTTTTAATGCAAGGATTTTTTTTTGGAAAATTAAATAAGAAGACATTTTTTTCAAAATTTTGGGTTGGACACAGTCAATGTTATTAGCAAAACTCTTTTTCTTTTTCTTTTTTTTCTTTTGTGTATTGTTTTTATTTTTTTATGTTAGTTACCCACCCTGTAAATACATTTAGACTTACGTGAAAGTACGAGATATGGGTAAAATATATACACAATATATATACAGACCCCCTATACTTAGAGAGTGTTGTGTCCTCAGAGCACAAGAAGCGTAAAGAAGTCATAGCTCTGGCTAAGCGTAAAAGATTGTAAAAGAAAAAGAAAAAGATAGATACATCGGTCTGCCTCCCTATACTTAGGCTGTGAACAGTCTAAGTATATAAGAAGAGCGAAAAATGAGGTGATTGGGATATGTGAATGAGGAGAGTATATACAGATGAGCATCGGTTCCCCCTATACTTAGGCTCTGATCAGCCTAAGTATGGAAGAAGGGTGGAAATGAAGTGATCGGGAGAAGGAGAGAATGGTATGTACAGATGGCATCGGTCCCCCCCTATACTTAAGCCTTAGCCTATGTAGAGGAAGAAGATGTACAAGGAGACCAATGCGGTTGGGAGGGAGGGTGGGTAGCGATGATTAAGGCGGTTTTCGACCGATCTTTTTGTGAGCCTGCGGTGGGAGATCGTAACGATGAGAAGGAGATGAAACATATGATTCCCAACTATTATCAGTGTTATCCTCGGAGAAATCATATTGGATATTAGATGAAGCGTATGAGTCAAATGAAAGGTAATCATCATCAGAGTTATCCTCAGAGGAATAGTATTTGAAATTGGACACATTCCAGATATTCTTGTCTTTTGTTTCTTCAGTTGTTTTCTCAGAATTTGTTCCATCTTGGGATCAAGTGATTTGTCCTCAGATGAATACTCTGAAGCACCAGTCTCAGTCAGCTCATAAGAAATAATTCCAGTATATTTTATGAGAGTAGGAGCATCAGCTTTGGATGAATAATAGTGAGGAACGAGAGTCGTACAACGTAAATCAAAGTTTTGATCCTTGTGAAGATATGTTTTTAGAACATACGAACAAACTTCACTCATGTAGATTACCTTTTCCGGACCTGATGAGGGATCATCAGATGATTCCTCTTCCGAAAGGTTAAAGGTGACTTTCTTTTTTGATGAATGAGTAGTCATTTTATTTCATGAAGGTGTTGGTCGACTTGAGTCTCCAGATGAATAACCATTAGAATTCTTCTCCTTGGTCAATGTTTGTCCTGCTTTTTGTTCTTAGTCTTCTTGATGTTGGTGTCCTCCTGAGTTGGAATGATTTGGTTAAGGTATTCAGAGTAGGTTGACTCAGGGTACGACCATGCATATGTCTCAGGATCATATAAGAAACACTTTTCTATTGGGAGATCCACAAGAATTGAAATTGTGGGGACAATCTCTGCATGTTCGTTCTCAATTGACTGGACATTGGAGCATTCCTGTGTCGAGTTGATTTGATCAAGGTAGTCAGAATAGCTTGACTCAAGGTGCGTCCATGCATAAGTCTCACGACCATATGATTCATATATTTGATTTTCCATGGTGAGAGTAGTTGGAAATGGAACATGGGGAGAGTCTCTAAACCAATATTTCATCGATGACTGCTATCTCAGGTATAACAACGAGGTAAGGCTCTTCTACCTCTTGATGGTTGCAGCTGTCGAGGGCTTCATGGGTTGCCTCCGAAAATCGTGGTTCCTCAAAGACTTGGTGAGATCGAAGTGCTTCCAATGCGGTAAAATTGATTTCCCGAGTCTCACACTCAATAATTGCCTTAGCTAATGCTAAGAATGGCTTTCCAAGAATAATCGGAGACTGGGTGAATTCTCCTTGATGCTCAATGTCAATGATTGTGAAATCTATTTTGAGCAGAGCACCTTGGAATGTAATGATGATCAAAATTGTTCCTCTCAGCTGTTTTATCGATCGATCAGCCAGTTGAACGATCACTCGTATCTTCCTAATAGGTCCGAGTTTGAGCTCGTTAAATACAAAGGTCGAGAGGATATTAATTGGTGAGTCGTCATCAATTCGAGCATGGGTAAAAATTACGTCTTTGATTCCACAGTCAAATCTGGGCAACCGCTTCACTATGCAGCTCTTGGTTTTTCTCCTCAACACCAAGGATGAGGCCATCGACAAGATATGTCTTTCAATCTTTGTTCTTATCCTGCCCGACCTTTTCATCATCAATTTGTGCATTAGAAATTCTTTCAGGTCGGGGAAGTGTTCAATGGCCTGTTGATGAATCTGTGATTCATTATCTTTATTCATTTATTTTAGCTTAAAATCCCTTATAAAACACATGTATATAACACTAACTCCATATTCTTACTAACTTGCATTTGTTTGTAAATATTGTACACTTCTTACTATTTTAACCTAAAATAAATAAATAAAGAATGAAAGGAAAAAAAAAGAAAAGAAAAGAAATAAAAAGAAGACTGTATACAGGCAGACCCGAATCCCAAGAGAAGGTCAAGACTTGACCTGATCGACCAGAAATAAAGTAGGGGGAGATAAGGTCCTCAATTAGAAAATCCAAAAAATGTATATTGTATATATTTCTATACTTCACTATTTTATTTGTACCTTAATTGATCTCAAATCAAATAACTTTTAAAACCAAAGTTGTAAATAAAAATGTATTCTAATTAATAAAAATAATTGCACAATTAAAATCGTGCACAGAATAAAAGCAACCACACTTGGAAAAATCCACTAAGAACCAATTGAAAGACCAATTCTGGCTCCATATGAACTCAAATTGAACCAATCTCACTTCCATTGGATTCTAAATTAAATTATCTTTAAAATGGCTCTATTTTCATAATTTTTGGAGTTACGAGTAAAAAGTTGGTTTTCTGGGGTGGTTTGTGCATTCCCATGTATTTTGTACATATTGTATTTGTATATATTTGTAAATAGTTTTTACTAATTATTTAAAATAAAAATAAAAAAAATAAATAAATTTTAAAACAAAAAACTAATTTCCTCATTTACCCATGTATATATAGTTATATATGTGTATAGCATATGTATATATTTAATTTTCTTAATTAACTTCCACAAAAAATAAAAAATTTAACTTTTAATTTTCCAATAAATAAAGTGACGAAAATTCAAAAAAAATAGTTAATTTTTATATATTTTTTGACATTTATTTTTTTTATCTCTATCTCATTTCAATTTTGTCTCTTATCTTTATCCAAAAAGCCAAAAATTCAAATTTCATCTCCATTATCTTTTCTATTTATATGGCTCATTCTCCCTCATTCAAACGGGATCAATCTTTGATGAGAGGAGCCCGATCTCCGAGAGTATTCTTGTCGTGGAAGGATGCCTAGCCTCCGAGTCGTCCGGTGACAGCGCATTGGCCTTCGTCGAGGTGATCATGGTAGTTTTCCGCTCCTAAGGTGAGATCCGTCCTTTTCTTCTTATTTTTATCGTAGATTAATCGTAGTTTTATCTCTCGCATTTTTTTATTTCGTTGTCATTTTTTATTTAGATCTTAAAATCCATCACGATTTGATCGCCACCGACTCAATTTTTCATCTCACTTTCTCGACCTCTGCGCGTTCTTTTCTATCTCGCATGATCATCCACCTCCGACCACGCATGGTGGCCGGAGTCAAGGATCTCTTCTTTCATCTCATCAAGATCCAATTCCTTTCACGAATCCCATTTGTCTATAAATAAAAAAATAAAAATAAAAAACACATATAATTGTTTTTATCACTCTAACATTTGTTTTGCAGGTTCATCTTAAAATAATAATAATAATAAAATAAAAAAATAAAAATTTTTTTATTGCCTTCACTTTACAATTCCCGTTAGAAAAAAAATAAAAAAAAAGTTTTTTTATTAATTCTATTTTCAGTTCAAAAAAAATATATATAAAAAAAACCAAAATCAACTACCGCAGGCGGCAGGGCCACCACCCCTCGCCGCCCGCTCCAGACGTCCACCGCCTTCAGCCTCCGGCACCACCGCCGCGCTAGGGCAGCGCAGGCTCCCCTGCCGCCTCCGTGCCACCTCCCGCGCGCTGCAGCGCCTGCACCGATGAGCAGAAGACAACCGCCCGTGTCTGCCCCCTCCTTCGACAAGGCGCGACCCCTACGCTCCAGTGACCGTGCTGCCCGCAGCATTTCCTAACGCTGGAAGCCCAGCTGCCCGCGTGCGCCCTACCACACCACAACCGCCCAGGTCTGCACCTCCAGAACAACGTCGCGTGCTGTGCTCCCCGCCTTCGCGCGCGGGCCTCCTCCGCAGGCTCCCCTGCCACTGCTCGCAACATCTCCTCATGCTAGAAGTCCAGCCGCCCGTGTGCGCCCCACTCTAGCATCCCAGGCCGCCTCTACCTCCCCTTATCGGCGTGACGACGCCCCCTTGCCAACCTTTTGGCTTGAAATACAAAGACGAAGAACAAGAACCCTAAGGGCATTTTTTACGGAAAAAATACAATAAATCCATTATAGGTTCTGCATATTGCAAAGAAGACGGAGTAAGTTACTGTGTAAATTGCGACATTCTCCTCGCTGTTTATTTTTTTTATATTTTATTGGAAAACTTTTGAATAATTATAATTTGGTCTCTGTATTTCCAGAACAATAATTTGCTTGATCTCTTTGATGAAATAAATATTTTTATTATTCAACAAATTCTCAAAAAAATAGCGTATGTTCCTGCTGTACATTTTAACATAGTAAAATCTTTCATCAATTTTTATTGCTACTTAATATTTTTAAAAATAAAAAACAGTGTCTTTTTATCTGCCCAAAATTACAAAATTCATAAAATTCGAAAATTTGCCTAAAATTCCAAAAAATTACTATTGGTGTATTTTAGTGTCTTTTAATTTTATCCAATTTTCTTGTATTAACTCTTTATAAAACTCCCAAATATTGTGAAAATGAATAATCTTAAAAAAATGCAGAAAATTCTAGAAAAATAAAAAAATTCTGATTTCAGTCTCTTATTGTAGATACTTATTTGTATTTTATATTAAAAATAATTTCCAAGAGTATTGGGCAATTAAAGTATTTTTAAGTTGCAAAATACTCTTGGTTGTGCACTGTTTCTCTTATTTTCCACTGTTTGATTTTTAAAAAATAACAAAAACATCATAAAAAATTGAAGAAAAAATACCAAAAATATTTCAAATACTTTAAAACACAAAAAATATTTTCTCTGGATTTTTTTGAGCATTTTTGATATAATTGAAAATTACAAAAAGAGTTGGTGTGCGTATTACTTATCTTGTGCATATTGTTCTTGATTTAAAAATTTTAAAAAAAATGCAAAATTAAAATCACTAAAAATTTGAAAATCAAAAAATAAAAAATAGAAATAAAAAATAAAAATAAATAAAAAGAGAAAAATTCCACAAAAAACCAATGATAGTTTGCCTTTGAGATTTCCTTTTTCTTTTAATTGATTTTTTTGTCGATTAATTGAATAACCCTCGGGAATTGTAGCATCCCTAAGTTTGATCTTATCTGCTATATAGGTAAATAAGTAGCGAAAATAAAAAAATTTGTTTGTCGCAGGATTTTTGGGGATAGCAATGACTTCCATACCTTTAATTTTCGATCCTCGAGATTTTGTGAACAACACCTGTATAAAGGGAAGTTAAAAATCAATCTTTTTTCCAGTGCTTCCCATAAAGCAGGATCCAAATTCTTCAGATCTTCTTCAGTCTCAATTTTTTATGAATTTTTCTAAATTTCCGATTTTTTGGGTGTTTTTAAATATTTCAATTTTTTTGGTATTTTCTGTGTGGTGTGGTGATGTGGTGTTTTCTGTAGATGAACATGGGCTTTGATGTTCCGAGTAAGAGTCAGAGGCATAGTCATCCCTAGGGGAGTAATATGCAGAAGTGTTGCTGTCAGAGTTGTCCCTAGGGTGAACAAATTCTCTAGGTTTCTGAATATCCTCAGAATTTTCAAGATGAGATCCAATCTTTTCCTCATATATTTTTATATCCGAGTTCCCATAAATAAACTGAGTCGGTCAGTAAAATTCCTGAATTTTTCCTCCATTAATTCAAATTTCTTATTTATCCTCGAAATATCATCCTCAAAAATCTATTCATGATCAATCATGGGAGCAGTCAGTGTGTGTTCTTGTTTTTGAATTTTTGATCTGGTAATTTCCTCTTCCATTTTCCTGTATGAGCTAGGAGGAGATTCTCTTTGATTATCCAATATATCATTGTTATTTCTGAAATTTTTATTGGACATGCGAGCCCACGACGAGCCATTATGCAATAAATATTATTGCAAATATCATTCCCTAATCTGAAATGAGGAATACATAATTTGCATAATAGATCCCTTAGTACAATTAGGGTTATGTACTATGGCCATCTTGATCATCATACAGTTGTTGATTCAATTATTTAATCATAGAGGCTGGTGCTTGGATGAATATCTAAAGAGTTAGATTGAGGACTCATCAAACACCGTCAAATGATTGTTAAGAGATGATCTCCAACCAGAGTAGGAGATGGTAATACTATCTCAGTTAGGCTGATATCTGACCGACCTCTTGATGCAGGTCCTCTGCATAGGAATAGAGATTCGGAGGTGTCAGATTAGTTAGGTCAAAGAGTCGACTTAACGAGATCGAGATAACCAATGTCCTATATCGTATGCTGTCACGATACAGGCACGCATCCTCTGACCGGAGACAGATGTGTTACTATATGTTTGAGTATGTACATTTGGAAGACCAATAGGTTGATGACCTAATCAAGGTCTATACACCAGCGCGATGGTGTGCAGATAAGGGCATATGAGTAATACGATCTCTCAAAGGGATCATACATGTTCAGTTAATGAACCGGAAGACATGAGCTCACTCATGAGATATTGGGAAGAATCAAATTCCATGCGCATGGTCGTCTCGCTTTGGAAGCTTGACTGAATTTGTAGGTTTGATATATACTTTTGGAAAGTATATGATCAAGACCTAGGTATGTTATATTCTTTTGGAAAGTATATGATCGATACTGACTTCCAATGATCGAATGAGAAACTTACTGATAGAACCCTGAAGTAGACAGTGTAAAGTTGATCTAAATACTTCGGGTTTATTCTGAGTCTTCCAGTATGCAGGATGTACAGGTATTGGGAATACCTGAGGGTAATGTGATCATAAACGATTGTATAACCATGACACTTCCATTCCTAGGGAGTGATGAAACAAGTCCGGATTTTAGTGACTCCTCTCAGTAGAGAAGTAATCTGATCTTAGTCCAAATGTTGGACATTGATCTGAATGTGATTCAGATGCAATGAGAAGATTAGATTTGCGGTCTTGATTTAATCAAGCATCTATGGGAGGCCCACGATCTGGATTTGAGATATGATCTCAATATCCATGTCACTATACGTGTAAGAATGCAATCGCCATGTCCTTATCTCCAAGTATTCGCGGAGAAAGCGCATTATCCTTGAAAGAGTTCATGGATAATTCTATTGTTGATATATGTATCCGAGCATTGAGAAAATGGATAATTAAATGTGATTTAATTATCATGAATAATATGAATTGATCCATATTATAAGGAGAGTTATCTTAGATAATTAAATGTGATTTGATTATCAAAGATGTAAATAATGTGAATGTGATTCATATTATTTGAGCACATGAGAATAAGTTATCCAATATAATTAAATGTGATTTAATTATTATAGATAAGAATAATATGGATAGTAATATCCAATTATTCATAATCTATTATAAATGTGATTTATAATGTATTAGAGAGAGCTAATTATAATTTCTATTTGTTAATTAATTATTATGTGTATTGGATACACATTGTGTAATTAATTGATAATGTAAATTATATGTTGTTTTGGGTTGTGAATGTGATTCACAGCTTTCCAATGTCAAGATTGCAATATTCTCAAACATAATTGTGAATTATTTTTGATGAATAAAATCCCAACAAAAAAGTTGTTGAAAATAAATAAGAGAGAAAATCAAGGAGGCATGCAATCTCATGGAAATCCATGAGATTGCCTCCTTTAGGAAAGAGGTAGGCGGCACCCAATTCCTATATGGAATGGGTGACCGTCCCCCCTATGTACATGGAGATGTAATCTCCATGTATATTCTCTCCTTATTTATTTATGTGATTTTGGGATTGATTTATATTTGATTTTGTCAAATATATTTCAATCTAAAGTTGTTGGCTTTTACCAACAACAATCTTGACCATTGGATTGACATAAATCAATCTCATCCATTGATTTTATATGTCCCATGGATTGAGATCCATGGATTCCAAAACCCTATAAATAGAGAGGCATACCATGCTCTCTCTTTACACATAGATGCTATTGTAGCACATCTCTCTCTCCCTTTCTCTACACGTATACTCTCTCTCCCTCTCTCATGGCTGTCCACCATGGATGTCCTAGAGAGAAGTTTCCATCGCCGCAATGTCGTCGTTATGCTGCCCGATCGTCTGCTCGTGGATCTCCGTCTACTTCGGTATGCCTCGCTCGTGAAGAAGACGTCGGATCTCGTGTGTCGTGATCAGGAGATTCGCCGCTTGGATCATCAACATGGATTGCGAGAAGCATGCGGTTCATCCCCACGCTCGCAAGCGTCTCCTCCATCGGATCAGACTTGAGACAGGAGGTCTCTTCGTTTAGAGGCTCGATCGCAACCATGCTTCAAGAGGTAATCCTATTACTTGTTTGTGGTTTAGATGAAACGATCCGAGAAGTGTTCTTGGATCATGTGGTTTCGTCGTAAGAAAAATTTTTTAAATTCCGCTGCATCGAGCAACTAGTGCGACTAGTCGCTCCTCGTCGTATTCGATACGACGCTCACGCTTCCATGATGCACTTGAGGATCTAACCATATCCTTCAATTTTCTCCTCAAAAATTATGGAAGGAGGCTGCTTAGTGGAAGGATTTTGCGGGAATCTATAGGTCTCGTACTCAGCATATCGTGACTCAGGTATGCAATGCTGGTTTGAGTAGATTCTACTTCCATGATCTTAATTGATTGTATCCTCAAATAATGGAGTCATACAGGATGCATATGTGTCGATATCGTCTATCTGGTCCTCTGTATGTATAAGCTGATCACAGGAGTGGTACTCAGGTTGGTCAATAGGGGTCTGATCGTCACGGTCAATCTAACGCTGATGATCATTAAGTGAGATCCTCTCCATTTGGTGTGATTGAATTTGGTTTCTCGGACAATCATGAGACTCAAAAGTGACATGCTCTTGAAATTGTTCATTAGTTTCAGCGAGAATCCGAGAATAAGACGGATCGGTCCAGGATGGTAAATGGTCATGTGTGATCAGATGATTCGAGTAGAATGACTTGGAATTCAACAAGGGGACCGAATTCATTTGATAGTGAAAATCTCCCTCAAATATTGGAGGATTATTGAAAGAAAAGGGTTTGGTTGATTTGGGCCTGACCAAAATAAATTCATTTTCATAATATAGGTCAGATGGGTACTCGGACCATGTCCTGTTTTTATCAAATGAGGTTGATGATGAATCGATATGGTTGATCTCAGTGCAAGTATATAGGATATTCACAAGAAGTTTTAATCAAGAAGATGATGGCACAAATGTGCAGCTTTTGATCTTCGAAAGCAGTTTACACACATCAATGCAAACACAAATCAAACCCCAGGTTCACCAACTCACACAATGAAGCTGCAAGAGTTTGGCTATTATTTTTTCATTTTTATTTGGTTATAAGAAAATCTTGGAAAGTAATTAGCGAGCTGTTAGGTACCGTAAATTTTCTTATAGATTGTCTCAAATTTCTACAACTAGTTGCACCTACTTTCAGTAAGTATAGCTGTAAGTACGGACCATAAAACGGCTACCCGTGTTACTTATGGACGGAGCCTTATGCAGTGTCCTTTAAACTATCCACTCTGCTAAGGAAATCCTGACCGTTTACCGGCTACCCATAAATCCTCACTGAGAAGTAGCTAATTATTTTTAGAATCAGTAGTCTGAATGAAAATTTCGAAGTTGGGCTCTAACCTTAAGTGTCGTCTCTTGCTCACTTAGAAAAGTAAATGCATCCAAGGTCAGGGTTGCTCTCTCATAAAAATTCTTGATTTTATAGGTAAATTTAGTCGGCTATATTTAGCAGTCCTAATTTTAATTAGGCGATCACTGAAAATTTTAAGTGAGCACAAATATACGTCTACTGTCTCGTCCCAATTTCCTTTAAAATTATGAGACAAAACAGGAGGGAGAAATTCGGGAAAAGTCGATGCACATGAAACAATGATGTATGCTCAGATAGAATACTTACAGTGATTCCTCGCAATCTCCATGTGTGATGCAATACAAGAATTGAAAATTTATTCTATATGAATACAATCCGATGAAAAACCACATCTAATGGAAAGTTATATTAGCGGGGAAGAATTGAGTTGAATTTAACTAAATTGAACGATCTACTGTGCTTCTCAATTAAAGTGAAGTGTGGCCCTAGGTCCTACGAGCACAATAAAAAATTTAAAAGCTCTAAGAGCCATATGTGCAAGTCTATCCTACGCGACACTCAAGTCGGCCCCACCCTCACCGGAGAGTAAAACAGATCACGACACACCACAGAAAAAAGTTCAAGATCTTTTTACACATGTGAGAGTCCAAACAGTCACTGCTATAAATGAGCAATTAATTACAAAAATTAAAAATTGTAGAAATAAATCCTAGACTCTACGCTCTCTTACGACTCAAATCGATCTTAAATTTAATTGTGGCTTTTTTCTGAAGTCGGTGAAGATGCGTCGGTTCTTGAAAAACCGCTCCACGTATGTCGGGTACCTCGTACGAAAAATAAGAGAGAGAATGTAAGAGAGTGACAAAAAATTTAAAATAAAACAAGAAAATAAATGCTAGAAATAAAAGATGAAAATAAATACAAAAAATGGAATTTATATAGTGAAAAATTCGAGGTTCAGACTACTCGAATGCGAAAAGCCGAACAAAAATTTTAGACAAAAATGTAAGCCGTTTGCCTCCCCAGCAACGACGCCGTCTGACAGTTTGCGAAAAGACCTAGTTAAAATATGTCGTGTATTATCGTTCTTTAAATTATGAATGTCGTTTCGTTGTAGGTGGGCAATCGGAATCGGTCAAGAAATAACCACACAAAATTTAGTCAATTTTAATCGAGTGGTTTTATGTTTATTTTACTTGAGTAAGTCCCAAGGTTGGACATAAGGAGGTAAAGGAACAACCTAGAATTTTGTCAATCAAAGTTCATGCACAGTTGTTGAGGCGGTCTTTTTTTAATAACTTTTTAATGCAATTAGGGATGCAAAATGCAAATTTGGCCTATTTTAGGGACTAAAATGTAAAGATCAATCAAACGATATCCGAAAAATATGAAAGGTTGCCATGATGATAATTGTGATGAAATGAATACACTATAGTTTTTTGGAATTTTTGCGTGCAAGATGAATTTTTTATGATTTTTTAAATGCAAACAGGGTGAATTTCAATATTTAATTATAATAAATGATAAACCTAATTCTTTTCAAGGGATAAAATTATCCAAGATCTATCATTAGGTGACGGATCTCAGAAAAATCCTAAACATCAAAAATACAAGATTCAATACCTATTAAAAATTAAATATTAAAATATGGAAAATGATTTTTTTGAAGGCAAATGATGTATGCAATTGCAACTCTTTTTTGGCACAATGTAACATACAATTAATTATACAATATATGTATTTTTGGTAATTTTTAGAGCAACAGTTAATTAGTTATGAAATTTAGAGCACAAAATGAGCAAAGTATGCACTTTTCCATAAATTAATTAATTAATAATTAACCACTGATCACAAAAAATGTCTATAATATACCAAGATGTAGAGAATTAGTTGTAGAACACAATGCTATTTTTTAAATAATGAAAATAAGCGATATAGAGGTCCAAAAGTGAGAAGAAACACATGAGAAACAATGCAATATTGCAACAAATAATTAATAAAGATCTAGAGAGAAGGGATCAAAATGTAATTACGGAGAAAACTAGGGAGAAATTTGCAAAATTTCTAGATGTCACTGAAATCTGTGTAAATTGGTAAAACGTTGGGGGCTTCTTTGCAAATTACTTACGTGGTCACGTGCCCAACATGTGACCCGTGGGGATGGGTGACGTTCCCCACGGGAGCACGTGCCTCACACGTGTGCGGGGGGCCTCGGGATCACCGCCTGGCCAGGGAGAGCAGTGGAGAGCCGGGTCGTTGTCGGAGCAACGGGGCTGATGGAGCAGAGGACGTGAGGGGCTGGCAGAGCTTCTATGGAGCACCGAAGCTGGAAGAAGTCTTCCTAGGTGGATACGGCTAACATGATATGTTGTGGAGGTGTGGCAAAGATGAAGATGAGGTGCGGGATGTGCTGCGATGCTTTGCGTCGATGAAGGGGAGGTCTGAACGACACTCCACGGTGGAAGAGAAGGCTGGAGTTGATGTCAGTGAAGCTTGGATGAATGGGGCATTGATGTTTTGATGGAGTTGAAGTGGATGGTGGTTGTCAGAGGTTAGAGGTTGGCTCAATGGCGAGTCACCGGAGTAGATGTAGACGCATAGTCGGTGGCATACTACGGCGAGGCACCAGGCCTCGGATCTCACCGCTAGGAGTGGACGCCCGGGCTGTCACAACCAGAGCTTCTTCCTTCTATATGCAGTCGGCAAATGAAGGCATTGGAAGGGGAGGCTTTGTTTAAATAGAAGAGGGATGGGTGATCGAAGATGGAAGCTAGTCGGAGAGGATCAGAGGGTATTTGACGAGGTACGATGGGTTTCGACGAGGGCGAGATACGCGAGATCGGAGATGGCTGGGATTCTCAGAATATTGGGCGAGATGTGGCGGCGAAAATTGCGGCGGAGATGGCGGTACGGATTTGGGAAAGGCAGCTGGGTTGAAGAGGAAGCTGTGGTCGTCCGATCGGTCAAGATCGGATGACCCAAATGGGAACACGTGGCGAAAAAACGAGAGGCAGAGGAGCACGTGCTGGGCACGTGCATGGCTTTTAAATTTTTTTATTTTTTTATAAAAGAAAAATTTTAAAACCCTAAAAAATGGGTGAAACGTGTGATGAGAGGGAGGAAATCAAGGGTCGTATTAATCCACAAGGCGGATCAATAGTCGATGCAGTGACCGCTCAATAAATCCCACTTAAGCAGCAATTAACCCATAATAAAGAATAAGTCAATTAAGTCCCAAAAATGTGAATTAAAATTTATTGACTCTGCCATAATGATGTATAGTGCGTAAGTATGTAGAGGTCGAACCACAGAGAACAAAAACTGGTAGCCTACAATTATTCATATAAAAACTAGTCACGTATGCACACACGTCTTTTGTGGGTTTTTAATTTTATATTTTTTATTTGATTTTTAATTTTTTTGGTTTGATTTTATATTTCCTTTTTATGTTTTCATTTTTTATATATTTTTTTAAATGATAAAGGAAAGTAGATATACAATAGGAGACAAGAGAGAGAATATAGTTATAGAAATATGTCAAAATAAGCAAAATTCAGGAAATAAAATATTTTTGGTATTTTTATAATTTTCTAATGTTTTCGTGATTTTTTCAAGATTTTTCCTGATTTTTTTGGTATTTTTAAAGGCCAAAAATACTGAAAACAGTGACTAAAATACAAACCCGAAATTAAAATGAGTATAAAAAATATGAAACAGAATAAAAAATTCCTCAAATTAATTTTAAATTAAAGGTAATAAAATATAAAAAATTATTAAATATATATTATATTTTTGGGATTTTTAAGGGATTTTTAATCTTTTTATGAAGAATTTTGGGGTTTTATAATTTTTAGGAGTTTCCTTTTGTAATTTTTAGTGATTTTTGGTCTGGATATAAAAGACACTAAAAGACACACAATATATTTTTTGGGAATTTTTTGAGAAGTTTTTATAATTTTTATGGATTTTCTAATGCAAACAATAGAGAAAATGCTTGTTTTTCAATTTTTATAAATAGTAAAATACAATAAATATGAAAAATAAAAATATCCCGTGAAACTTGAATGGAACAGGAGCCTATGGCATTTTTTGGTGATTTTTGAGGTTTTATAGATGCATGCAATAAATAGAGACAACTAAGAGTAAATGCACTACGGATAGGGACATTTTTGCAATTAAAAATAAAGACAGGGTGTTATGTGCAAAAATCCCACAGAATAAACATTTGTTTAATATTTTAGAACCTTTCTACAATATACAAAACTGCCAGGTGCATAAGTGCAAAATTCACAACACTTCACGTGGGACAACACGTGATACGGCTGGGAAGGACCTCTATGTAATATCCAATTAATACAGGGGGTCTATGCAAAAATCCCATTTACTTATAACGTTACATTTATTTTATAGAACTAAATAATAAATACAAAAGGCAGAGGCTAAAGGTGTAAATTACCCATATTAGGCACTGGCGGACGGTGATGATGCAGCCACTTATCCACGTGTCGTCCATCCAAAGCTTGGTATCGGTTCGCGGTCGGACGCACGCGATTATATCTCCTGCTGAGATCTGATGGCTCTGGTGCTTGGCATCCGATGACTACTGCTACGCTTGGGATATCCCCTTGATCGGACGGTGATGGAGCAAGGTGGAAGAACAGGGACGAAGCTCGTGCGCGACGAGCTTCGATCGTGAATAGCCGGTGCCTTCAGCCTCCTCCGTCCACGCCGAGTTGCTCTACACGTTCCTGGAGGTATCCCGCGTCGATCGACAGTAGCCGCTTGGCTCCAGGAGATTCCAATCGTAGGCGAGCTTGAGGAGGGGGAAGACCTCCAGGAACATCTTCTCGGGTTAAATCAAGCCCAAAAGGGCTCCGTTTGAGTCCAGACCTGCACATGAAGAACAAGCGGCTCGAGGGCTTCTCCCTCGAACTGGGGTTTGAAGCTTTTGCGCAAAAAATGAAGAGGGGTTGTGAGGTTCTGGCGAATGACGGAGGTGAACCTCGATTCGCGAAGCCACGTGCGCTCTGGTTGATATGGGGTGTGTGAAGGATGAAGAACGCGATAGGGAATGGAATGGTGGCGATATGGGGGTCGGAAAGTCACTGGAAGGCTTGGGAGTCGTCGCCGGAGCAGAGCTCTAGTGAACTACGACTCAACCAGTTCACGGCTAATTACTGTGCTAAAAACTAAACTAAATGCGGGAAATAAATACTGGAATCGAAATCTACCTAATAAAGCAAGAAAAGGGCTCTAATACATGGTGGGAACCAGGGAGAATGGCGATCGCCGGAGCGCCGACGTGGGTGCAACTCCCACCTCCTCCAACCGATTCAAGGCGCCAAGAGATCCCTCCTGTCACAAGGAAGCTCCTAGGACCGAATACGAGGAAGGGAGAAGGGTAGAATTGACCAAATTTGCGAAGGAGGAGGAGCTGGGTTATTTATAAACCTTTCTGGGCACCTTTATTAACTGGCTATTATCGATTGATCTGGTGCATGTACAAGCGATCCAAGGTGTTGGCGTGATTGTACAATGAACAACGGACAACTCTTGTGGAAAAAGCGAGTGTAATCGATGGACGAGACGCCCACGAAAAATGCTAGAAAATCGGGGATTCAACAGGTCTGACGACTCAGAGCAGCAGATGGGACAGTTGACCAGAGGTCAACGAAGACCACGCGCGGATTGGTCCACGTAGGCTGCTAAAGGACAAAACAGAAGGTTTTATTCGAAAATAATTAATTTAAAATATTAAATGATTTTATTATTTTTCGAGTATGCAATAAAAAAATGTTTATTATTTTATGTAGTATTTTAATATGATTTTTATTTATTTTTTGGTTTGATTTTTAGTAGTTAATTTTTATGAGTGTATTTATAGGTATATTCATCTATGTTTTGTGCATTTCTATTTTTACTTTGTATGTATTATTTTATTTTTTTATTTTTCCTATTTCTTATATTTATAACTATTTTTTGTGAGTATAAATATATTTTTATTTGATTTTTATGAGTTTATTTACACATTGAAATACATAGATATATGAATTGTATAGGTATAGGTATTTTGCCTATGTTTTGTATACTTCTTTTTATTTTAATGCATTTTAACGAGTTTTTATTTTTGTTTTGTATTTTTAATAGAATATATATGATATTGACAATATCCTAAAAATATGAACGAATAAAATAATTAAATAATATAGTTCCCTTTTATTTATATACATATAGGTGTTTCATCTATGTTTTATATAACTTTATTTTATTTTTCATTTTCTTGTTAGTTTTATTTTGATTTTGATGTACACATATATTATAGATAACTTTTACAAAATTATAAAAATATGAATTTGTAAAAGTAATAAGTAATGAATAAATTGAATATTTTAATCGGTATTATGTACAATAGGGTCCCAAAACCTATCTTCTGCACATCAACTCAAAAAAATATAAAACCACCACCACCATTAAATAGCTCATGAAAAGTTACGTACAATTAGAGTGATTTTACTATATTTTTAGTTTTTATTTGCAAGATATGGGTCTGAGAAATTTGGTTTTTTTGGCTTTTTATTCTGGGTATAACAAGCACATTGTATATTATTTTTGTACAAACTCAATTTTGTTTTTTATTTACATTATTGTCTACAACTTTTATGTACAAAGTTTCTTTATTTGTTGAATAAATACTTAGATACAAAATAGGTGTCAAAAATGCATAAATCAAGAATGAATAAATGAGGTATTTATTGTATTTTTGGCCCTTATCTCTCCCTACTTTATTCCTTGTCGACCGGTCTCGAGGTTAGGGTCATAAAATATTTGCAATATTTTATTCTTTTTTCTTTTCTTCTCTTTATTCTATAATTTTGGCATTAAAAACCTTATTTTATGTGCAAGAAATACAGTAAATCATAAATTCTATTATGGACAAATTAATATTATTTACATGCTTAGCTAGGGTTTTCAAGGCCAAATGATAGAATAAAGGTGATGAAATGGAGATTCATCAACGTGGCGGCTCCAGGAGCTGCCACATGTCAGCCCCACAAAAATCGAAAAATAAATACCTTAATAAATACATAAAAAATAGTAAATGACCTCGGATCGAAAAGTTTCTTCACAAAAGTTGCTCGCCTCGATGAGATCTACAACTTTCATAAGACCGAAATCAAAATCGATCAATTGCACAAAGTGATATTTTTGGGGTATCCTATGTACATAGAGTACCTTGATTTTTGAGTTTTATAATTTTTTTATCATTTTAAACCAGATAAAAATCCGGGACTGACGGGGGAAGGCCTCGCCCTACAGAAAGGATTTCTCCTGCACTCCACTCGTTGTCTACTAAACGAGCGTCCAAGCGAATTGAGCGAGTGAGCGAAGCCAGCTAGCCTAAAAGGTGCTTCCCCCGAGCTAATAGTTAATAGGGGGTTTGGAGGACTAATTGATTGGATACCCGAGAACCATAATCTTTCAAAGGAACTGCTTCTACGACAATAGATAGGGGTCATGTTTGAACTAATAACATCGAAGCATCCTGCCCTCCAAACAGTATGGGAGCCTTTCAGCTCGTACTGCTCACACTCCCCAATCAGAACGACACCTCCTCCACCAGGGGGTAGCTCCTAGCTCCGAAAATCCCGGCCTACTCCAAAAAGGGAAGTCAAGGCCAGGGTTCAATCCAATCACTTCGCTTCGCGCGGAAGCTGCCCTACTCTCAAAAAGAAAAAAGTCCCTTCGCCTCACCCCATGCCACGTCATCTATACGGTGAGTCGGATTTCTTTTCAGAATCACAATCATTCCTCAGTCCCCTCGTCTATTGAAGGGTGGGAAAGAAAGGCTAATTCCCAAGAGGGGCCCCACCCTGAAACAAAGGTGTATGTACAGGAAGAAGAGGGCTGGCCCCTCTCCTTCCCAGGGGGGTGAGAGGGGGGAGGCTCCTATAAAGTGTGTCCCTGCGCTGCTGCTCTAGCCTCCCCGTTTCCGCAGCCTTTGCCTCTCTTTCTTTTGCAGGTGGCCCTTGGGTATCCAATCCATTTACTGGGGTTGGAGCTCCTGTCTTCCTCTCTCTAGTCGTCCAAATCCAGGAGCAAGAGAAAAAGCCATAGAAACAATGTCGAGTCTCGCACTATCGGATCAGGGTCAAAGTTGGCTTCGTTCCCGCAAAACCTGCAGTTCGTGCCTTTTCCCGCACCTCCTTGATTCTGATACCCTCTAGGAGCTAGGGCCCCCTGGAAAGAACCAAACTCATTATATTGAACAAGAAAGCACTCGGCCGCTATGGACACTCTGTGGGAGATAGTGGGTGGTCCCCTCAGGATGTTCTTCTTTCTTGTGTTCTCTTCCGTGATCCCTCCTTTCAACTAGTATATCAAATGGCTTGGATTATTTAATATTATGGCACATCGACGAACCAACCTCCCGTGGGTCTCGAGGGGCTTCCTGACTTTCTTTCTGGTCCCGACGACTCCCCTCTGAGTCTCCCCTCATATGGGGAAAAAGCCGCTGCACCTTTTCCTTTGAGTCTTTTCATGAGGATGGATTTCTTGGTGATAAGGATGTCCTGTGAACAAGGTCTCATTGGGTTTGTATCGAAAGCGAGGAGAGGACAGACAAGAGGGCGTTCTGAAAGAGGTCTATTTCTTCGATTTCAAGCTCAGTTTGGATTTGGATTTTTATGCATTTTAATAAAACTTCTATCAAAGAAGACAAATGAAAAAGAAACAAAATAAAATAGGTTAGTTATGCACATAAAATAATAGGTCCAAAACCGTTAAAATACAAAATGTACAAAAGAGGCCCAAAACCCAACTTTCACGTATGAGCTCCGATTTACTTGAACTTGCTCTCTTTTTGAACGTAATTGAATGTACATTAGTTCAAAAGTGAGTAGGATCAAAATGGACACCGGATGAGGAAAATATGGGGGTTTTAGTCTGGAAATCCTAGAACTAGGGTTTGGGTTTTTGGTCCACTTATTTGGGTTAGTGATTTTTTTGTATTTTTCATTTATTCTTGTTAGTGATATGTGCACAGTGGAGGTGGTTTTGGGTCATTCAGACTTAGTATGAATTAGATAAAAATCAGGGAATTTAGGTTATTTACGGGTCAAATTTATCTGGGATTTTTGGCTTCTTATTTTGTGCAAAAATAAGGGATAAAATGCAATTCTTATCAAAACATGCATGAATGATAATTATGCTGAATAAATGAAGAAATGCCAATGATTTTAAGGGATTTGAGATTAATTAATGATATTGAATATGAGATTCATCAACCTACTATAGGAATTTCGTAAAGAAGTTCTCTTAGCCATTCAACCTCGATTATTTATCACTATATCCTTCTAGAATAGATGGATGTCTGCATAATGCAAACTAAGGGAAATAGTTCCCTTCATGTATGCCAGTACTCGATCTAGAGCCTCCCAGTGAGTACGGTCAGGATAGCTAGTGTATCAACTCAGCTTTGCAATCGAGAATGATATATTAAGTCTCGTGCAAGTTGCAAGATACATTAAGCTTCCAATGACTTGTGAATACCTCAGACGAGCTACAGGTACTCCATTCTTATTCTTAAATATCATCTTGGATGAATCAAAATGAGTCCTTACAACTTTACAATCTTGATATCTAAATTTCTCAAATACCTTCTCAACATAGTGAGATTGAGAAACTGCAATCCCATCAACTGACCTTGTCAATTTGAGGCCTAAGATCACATCAGGAACACCCATGACCTTCATTCAAACTTGCTACTTAAGAATCCTTTAGTCTCATTAACAATCCTCGCATGTGATCCAAATAATAGCATGTCATCAACATATAGACACAAGATGATACACTCATCACATTTCACCTTGGAATACACGCATTTATCGAATTCATGAACTTAAAGTCACATGACAAAATAGTTTTGTCAAATATTTCATACCACTGCTTTGTTGCTTGTTTCTATCCGTAAAGAGATTTAACAAGCTTGCAAACTTTTTCCTCATTTCAAAGAATCACAAGCCCATTAGGTTGATCCATATAGATCTCCTCCTCAAGATCACCAAGAAAGAAGGTGGTCTTTACATCTATATGGTGGATAGAGAGATCATATACATATGCCAATGCTATGAGCATCTAGATTATGGTCATCCCAGGAGGTATCAAAATAATCGATACATTTCTTTTGCTTAAAGCCCTTAGTAGCTAATCTAGCTTTATACGTTTTAATTGATCCATCAGAACTAAACTTTCTTTTAAACACTCATTTGCACCCAATGGTAGAGTACCCTTTCAGTAAATCAACCAACCAGTTATTAAATATAATGGAATCCATCTCAGATTTGACAGCTTCCTTCCATTATTTTGCTTCAGATGAAAACATGACTTCCGTGTAATTTGGTGGGTCACCCTCGATCTGGAGACAACAAAGTCACTACCAAGATCCATGCCTATCTATGGTTGTTTAATCCTCCTTGTCCCAATTTCTTCTGAAAGGTCATTGGATTCAGGTTGAGTCTCAACCCTCACATTTGTTATACTTTCCACTTGATCAAGAATGGATCCTAATGTGGAGGCAACATCATTGTTCAGATTATGAGGAATTCCATTTTTCATAGGGAATACATCCTCAAAGAAGGTGTCGTCATGGAGTTCAATAATAGTGCTGACATCTATGCCTAGTATCTCGGATTGAATTATCAAGAACGTATATGCATAGCTATTTTCTAGGTAACCTAAGAAGACTGCATCGACTGTTTTAGGACATGACTTCTTTCTCTTGTGTTTTGGGCTAAAACCTTAGCGAGAAAACCCCAAACTTTGAGATACTTTAAGCTTGATTTCTTGTTTCTCCAAAGTTTAAAAGTACACTTTTTCATATTTATGGAAGGACCCTATTCAGATTATGGAAAGTGGAATTCAAGGCCTCTCCCCACATATAGGTTGGAAGTCCAGAACTCTATAGAAGAGCATTGATCATGTCAGCTAAGATTCTATTTTTCCATTCTTCTATCCCATTTGATTGTGGTGAATATGGAGCAGTAACTTCATGAACTATATCGAATAACTTGCTTTTTTTATCAAACAAGTTATAAGTATATTCACCTCTCTATCTAACCTAAGGCATTTAAGAACTTTTGTTGTTTGTGTCTCAACATCATTCTTAAAGATAAGAAATTTCTCTAAAGATTCATATGTGGTTTTCACTAGACATAGCAGTATCTGCTGCCATCATCTATAAAGGTGATAAAGTATTTCTTATTATCTCTGGTCAACACACTGTTAAACTCACAGACATTTGCGTACACTGGATCCAAGATCTCGCTATATCTAGAGACAGACTGATCGACTTCCTATGTAATACGCGTTTTGTACACTATGCCTTTGAATGTTATCAAGTGTTGTTTCAAGGAAATATTGGATTGATAGTGTTCATACTTTACAGACACCATAGTCAATAGATTCGCCTTGATGCAATGATTTCATTAAAACTTGTTGTGTTTATATTAGAGACCATCTTGTATAAAATTGGACTTCAAAAGGTTCTCTGAATTGTGTAGCATCTCAAAACATAGTACCACATCTACTAATCTGGAATTTTGGTAGTAGCTTATAAGTAGTAGAAGCCACTACTTACATAGTGCCCATAATGTTATAGATTTACACTCATTAGCCATAATCACATCATTAAGACTAATTAAGCATGATTAGTGCTAATTACCTGTCATTAGTGATAATTAAACGTCATTAGCATAGATTTATCCTCATTAGCCATAATCACATCATTAAGACTAATTAAGCATGATTAGTGCTAATTACTCGTCATTAGTGATAATTTAGTGTCATTAGCAAAAGTAGGACACATGGAGAGGAAATCATGGGACACATGTCGTTATATAGTCAGGACAAGTGTCAAAAACTCTATAGTGCCATGTGTCATCATCCTAAGACTAACACATGTCATGGTGTAGTCTCTTGCTTGGACAACAAGTTATCTCGTGTAGAGGCCAAACCACTTGCTTGGGCAGCAAGTTATCTCGTGGATAAGCCAAACCTTGCTTGGGCAACAAGTTATTTCATGGATAAACCAAACCTATTACTTGGGCAACAAATTTTCTCATGAATAGGACATGTGGCATGCCATGTGTCGTCATACATGGAAGAGAGGCAACATGTGGCTTAGAGGCTCCCTTACATGTTGACACATGTCACACATGTAAAGGGGGTGGAGGCCTATAAATACCCATGACCCCCCATACTCCTCCTCACTTCATCCCACGCCCATCTCTCCACCTTAGAGCCGCAAGGCCGTCGAGGTTGCGGGAGGAGCACGAGAGGAGCCACGACGAAGCCCTATCGATGATCGAGAGTGTTTTTGAAGCCGTAACGAAGTTCTGTCCACACCAAGCCGTATTATTCAATCTAAGACGGCTATAGGGGGGGATTTCACTAAAGAAGGTGATTCGGACTCAAGTTAGATAGCGTTCAGGTGAGGGATTCTCAAGCGCTATTTTAAAGCACTAGTCTTTAGCTTTTTATGCATGGTTTTGAATAGCAAGTATGAAATCGTGTTTTCTAAAGCTTTTACACATGGATTACAAGTACCATACAGTTGATATGAAATCAAGACTTTAGAATGTATTTCAGATGTCGTTTCACAAGTTTTATCATGATAACACATTTTTAAGCATTTTGTTCTTGATAGAACACGAGACATAAGTTTCACTACTTAGATATGAGTTTTTGTGTGAAGAATTATGTTTTGCAAGGTTACTATGCATTATGGATCAGTTTTCAAGTTCTTAATAAGTTCTAGTTGTTAGAATATGTATGTTATGTCAAGAGTGTATTATGTTCATGAATTAGCTGTTATGAGCTTGAAATAGCAAAAGTACGGTTTATTAGTGGCAAGAAATGAATCAGAATCAGAAGATAAGCACCACAGTAGCTCTTTTATACAAATCATGAACTAGCCATTAGATATGGTGATGTCATTAGATATGACCCTGAAACCCGCCATTAGATATGGCAAACCATTAGATATGGTATCAAGAGGACTTTGGGTCCGCATTCTGTATACATATAGGCTTTGGGCCGTATGCAGGGTGTTTTTGGTCTTTGGGACCGTCTGCGCGTATGACTTAGCTTTGTTTCAGCGTTCATGAGTCAAGAAATTAGCCACAGTAATGATTAGTAAAACAGCATGATGGTGATGATTATGTTTCAGTTTATCTGCTTTTGAAGTGATTTCAGCATTCATTTGCAAAACTAGTATGTTGTTATATGTAATTTCTTTCATAAAGTCTCTTTCAAGCTATTTCACAGTAGTCAGCATAAATTTTTGTCATGATGCTCATATTTCAGATTTTAGCTATATGTAAAAACCTTGAGATCCTTTCACTGGGTCTAAGCTCATAAATGGGTTTAGACTCATCCCTTTATATTATAATTATGTACAGATCAGCGGAATCACGAATAGCAGGGGAATGGACCACTGATACACTTGGAGGAGGTGTCTTTTGCTTTTCGTTGTTTTTGAACTGTCTGTGTTATTTTGTAAGAAGCTGTAATAGATAGAACTTGTGTAATACACTTCTTGGTATTGTGAACTTGAAATACAAAGATGTTATGTTTTTGAGATTGCCACATGTTTACTTGAGGAAAAAAAAGAAGAAAGATCTCTGTCGCGGCACGTCCTGGTTAGCGGGACGGGTCGTGACATCCTAGGTGTCTTAACTTGGACAAAAATCTCACATTTTTTTAGTTTTATCAACAATTTGTTTATGGATCAACTCTAAATTCATCATTATTTTTATTGAATTTTAATTCACATGTACTAATCTAACATGCCATAGATTACAAGATTTTAAATTATTAACAACATGAGAAACATAATTAAAACATTCAAAATTCAAAACATTTACTGAAACAATATTTACTGAATCACATCTAATTCTAAACAACAAATCAAAATCTGCCAAATAGCCTTTTCCATAAAAAGTACCATGTCTAAAGATAAAAACTTTATTACATCTAAAGTTTAACTTAAAACTATTTCTAACTAAATAGAACCATGTAGAACATTTTTCTTCACGTTAGGAACATGCAGCACCATGTACAAAGTCCAGACACTTCTAGAGGAGAACCTCAAGTTGACGTGTCCCAATCCTAGCAACATGACCGCATAGTCATTCACCATCTTCACAGTCCCGCCACTGCAGGTCTGATAAGAAGAAAACAATGTTCTGTTAGAATAAATATGTACATTGGCTCGCATATCCACAAGTCACTCATTTGGATCATGGATATGGTATAGTTCAGGTTTTACAGAGACATACCCCTCGCAAGCCCCATGTCTTGTAGTGATCATATTCACTTTTAGACTTCCATATGTAGTCTTAGGATGAGCCTTTAAGGACGGACAATCCTTCTTCCAGTGGCTAACCTTATTACATTGCCAGCAGGGTTTATTCATTACCTTTTTTTGGATCTTACCCTTTGGTTTCATTTTATTGTTGTTATTATCCTTTCCTTTTTTATCTTTTCCCTTCGAAATCATGAAATTAACCTTAGCATGAACATCAATCAGAATCACATGCTTTTGTTTTATGTGTTCCTCCTATATGGAGATTGCCATCATCAAGTCATCCATAAAAATCTTACTCTTCCTATGTTTCATGATCATTCTGAAGTCTTCCCAACACATGACATGAAACTTATCGGGAAGTTTCATCTCGACATCTTCTAGACCATGGAGCAGGAGTAAAAACTCTACTGCCTATTCAGAAACTGTCTTCCCTTCAGTCATGGAAAACTTTAAGAACTTGATGAATGAGTATTTTCAATACCGTGATCCTCGGTGTTATACTTTCATTCCATTTCTTCCCATAGCCCATTCGTAGTCTGTGTGTATGAACAATATACGTCAAACACTGGACAGAGCAATAAGATGCAACCATGACATATACGGTCGCGTTTCTTCCACGCAGATTATGCCTTCTGTCTATCGGTTGAGGGGTTTTCCCTTTCCACTGAAGGACATTGGGTTTCAAACATTGAGCTTAATCCTATGGTGGTTAACCAGATATTCATACGTTGTTGCCGACGCTTGAAATTCTGACCACCGAATTTTTCAGGCATCCTGGTCATTGGATTTAAACATGATTTCAGACATGATTGTAAATCCGGTTCTGATATCCTCTCTAAAATTGTTGTTAATATGATCAACACAGCATGCATTAAAGAGTAATTTTCCAGATTAACAATGATCAAATTAACAGTGTCACATATTAGTAGATACATAAACAACCATAACATATTCATAATCTAGATACAGTAGGCAAACAAGAACCAATAAAATCATAGATAAACCAATTTAGGATGAGATCTAGGAAAGACAATGCAATAAACAAATTACGGCAAACAAAATAGTAAATAAATTAGATAAGAGATCATCAAAGCATCCATGAAATGGGATGTCCTTAGAGAGGATATTGCCCTCACAATACCAGTGCCTAGGGTACTGGCGATCCGCTCCCCAAATATGAAGGTACACGATCTGCATACGCGCATACCGACGGGATCATCCTCGATTGTACTTCAGAGAACTTACAACCGAGAGAAGAAAAAGAACACTATTGCGGTGGAGAAACAAAGAGCAACAACGACAGGAAGTTTTCTTATGAGTGAATGAAACGGTGTCCAGGGGGAGGGTATGAGAAGACCTAGCGCGCAACTTTTCGTCTTCCGAAAACACATTCTAACAGACGTCTCTTCAGATTTTGAAACGGCGGATGAAAAAGAACCGTTGGAGTCGAGTCGAATTTCCTTAATGTGGTCGAATCTCAATTTATTCGACCCGCTAATTAAACCCGGGATGAAAGTATTGAGATCCGAATTAACTCTCCCGAGGCTAAGTCGATGCCGGTGCCGGAGTCGGAGCAGAGTGCGCGCACGTGTGGTCCTCCATTCCTCCTCTCTATTATTGCTACAAGAGATTATGTTATGAACTCATATATAAGTCCACCAGATTTTTAGAATTACTAAATGTACTAAAAAATCATCCAAAAACTCTCCTTTGTTTCAAATTTGGGAATTCCCAACTTTCCTCCAACACAATTTATTTTCATTTTGAAACAAATTTCTTACCTAATGTAATATAAAACTTAATTATATTGGCAATAAATACAACATAGTCAAGTATACAAGTATATATCCTGGCGATATTTCGTTAGTGCTTATGGTCTTCAGATAGTGCATAATCACTTTGCTTACATTTACCATGTGCTCGCATCTGCTAAATCCATACGTACTCCTCTATGTGAGAATCATGTCTTGTTCATTCCACAAATAAACGTGGATAATAGTCTAGTGTCCACGTACTCCGATCAATGTAATGTGAAGGCCTAGTTCCTAGCACGATAAATGTTGGACGCAAACATTCTTGGATGTTTTAGCATATGCACGCATGCTGAATCAGGCATTGTTCTTCCAATAACAATAATATATCAAGATGAAACAATCGCATTAACTAGCTCGTAACAACTTAGACAAATCTCGAGCATACGTAAATAAACAGCATAGTGTATGCAGATTAAACCTTTGGCCACAAGACAAGCCTTCAGGTGGTCAAACCTTTTTACAAGGAGAAAGTGATGCAACACTATTAGCATTCAATGGGTGTTTGCCGCCATCCCATGTTTCATAGGATTCTTTCAGTTTAGTTCTTTCATATATTTCTAATAATGATTTGGTATCACAATATTCATTAGCAACAAAGAGGAAGTTTAGACTATTTCTATCAACAATAGAGTTATTAGGAATAAGACGGAGATGGCAAAATTTTCTTAGGGATTGAAGAGCAATGGTGTGCCATCTGGTGGAGATTCTGGTATGGATAGATGGACATGCGTAGGGAGTTGAACCTCAAGAGCAGAAGTAGAAAGTGGAATGGGAGGTCATATTCCTTCCGTCGTCTTTACTAAACCTGCAGAAGAGGTTGGCCAAGTTGGGCATTATCCCCTCCTAAAGAAATAAAGCAACTCAACCTTTCACATCTTGAATGGAAAACTTATTAGCAGCACCAAAATATTACACAAAAATTACATATAAAAACATGTAATGGTACATGAATGGGGTCGAATCATACCCCCATACGAGTGAGACCAATCTGGATAATAAGGGTGTGTCAAAGCTTTCTTTCCGCAAAATCATTCGTTGTAGAGGCATGCACACCAGGTCTTGCGAATGGTCCCCTTGAAGGAAAGGAAGGTTTAAAAATCATGACGTATAAAATGCAAGAAAATGTCAAAATGAAATAAATATTAGATGACAAAAAAATGAACTTAATTGAAGAAATGCTGGATAATACCAAAATTTCACGTCGGCTCCCTTTTTTAAAAGATTCATGTCAAAATATATATACCAAATTACCATCCTGCTTATTCATGCCGATATATGCACTTCGTACAATTGAACGCTATATTCTGTACTAGTCAACCAACCAACCACTCTGCTTCGATGGCATTGGATATGCACTTTGGGAGAAAAAGATGGCTATCTATTTAAAGGCATCCACAAGTGATATCTTTGTCGATGTCTCTCTCTCTAGAAGATTGTAGAGAAATATTTCAGTCTCCTGAAAATCAGCAAGAATACAGTAGACTACTCAACAACAACAACAACAAAGTCTTTTCCCACAAAAATCCATGTTTAAAAGTTCCGAACGGTTTCGAGATAAATTCATAAATAGTGTTCTTAGAAGAACTTTAAGAACACTATTTACGAATTTATATCTCCTGCGTTGGCTGTCGGCTACCTAACGCGCAACCCTCCTCATTTACCCGGGCTTGGGACCGGCCATGGCTGAGTTACTACTCAACTACAAATGAGAAATAAATCACAAAAAAAACTTTAAGGCAATAAACATTTCATCTTGTGCCTTATCTATTAATAAATCCAATAGGATCTCTCAATCGGAGACTACATACGAGATTTGAAGATGTATTAAGGTCATTCAATGAGGGATTCACTAGGTTAAGAAATCAAAAATAGAAGTTCGTAAGAATAAGTTCTAGTTTTCCAAGATGATGTACATAGAATCTTTCAAGGAGATGAATACACCAATCGCAATCTTCGTGAATATGCTCAAAGCACCTAATAAGGAATACTCAATTGAGGACAAAGTTGAGAAATTTATTATGAATCAATGGTGTCCAAAGATCACAGCAATCAAGGAAGCTATGGATCTTAGCATGCTCACTCTTGAAGAGACAATCAGTAGTCTCATGGCACACTGCATGAGACTTGCGAAAGACAAAAAAGATGCCAAAGAAGCGATTTGCAATCATGCATGCATACGGCCACATAATGAATCAAGAACTAAAAGAGGCATTCTACATTACAACAATA
Source organism: Ottelia alismoides (assembly GCA_037367405.1). Taxonomy (NCBI): domain Eukaryota; kingdom Viridiplantae; phylum Streptophyta; class Magnoliopsida; order Alismatales; family Hydrocharitaceae; genus Ottelia; species Ottelia alismoides. The sequence goes on along the minus strand of JAZKJV010008128.1, from coordinate 293,066 downwards.
TATATAAATATGAAATAAAAGGTAAATCGGGTCCAAAGTTGCAAGTTGTGACCATCACACTTTGAATTGGAACACATTATAAAATGTGTACTAAAAAATAGTTGTGAACCCAAATATTTCACAAATTTTAACTACAACTTCATAGTTGAACATATAACATATATTCTTCTCCAATTTGAGTTTGTAAACACAAATAAGCAAGTAATCCAGTTCATCTACTGCTCTTCCAACTCCGACCATTGAGAAATCTAATTTCTCCAGTTGGAATGGTCGAAATTCTGGAACTAAATTCATATTGTTACGGGACTTGATTCGTGACTTTTATTTACCGCCACTAACATGTTTATGACTCAAAAACATTAGTGCAAAAAATCAATATGATTTTACTATATTTTTGATCGAAATCAGGAGTTTGCTTGCACTTTTTGCATATGAACATTCACCTGAACACCTCAAAATTTCGGCGGATGGGTTGGGCCGCGTCCAAGCATCATGGGAATTATTAATACACCTAAAATACATATATGCGTGTGTATGGGTGGACAACAATAATGTCATATGTCACAAAAACATTTGAATCACAAGAATCAAATAAAACAATGTAATGTTGGTATGTTGTTCATCAGATCCCAATGCACATATGAATTTTCCTACTTTAGGCTCTGATGACATTTTAAGGGATGTAGCACATCACAAACCAAGAAAATTGTATAATAAATGATTCTTATCTGAAAAACAATTCTAATCATATGGATAAAAGCAATAAAATTTTTTCTAAAACCATGAAACCACATTGACACAACCACATTGGGACAGAATCGTTTTCTGTCAAATTTTGGGAATTACAAATGATAGGGAATTATACATTCGGTGGGGCGGTAGTCTTTGATGGTAGAGACCTCCTAATGCAACTCCAATGCTCCCACTGAAACACGTGTGAACTTGGCAATGAGGCTTGAAACTTCTCATGGATATGAATGTCTCTTTTCTTCTTTTCATCTTCATGCCTAAGGGGATACACGAGATCTCCTTTTCGTTCTCATTGTGGACATCATCGAATGAGGTATGCTTCTCCTCCATGTACATCGAGTGCATAGATTGGGTTCTTCTCCATGAAAGAGCAACATAATGGGGATGTGTTCGACTTGTAAGCCCTTGGCGATCCATTATTGCAATAAAAGTTATTGTTTTATCATGGCCATATAAAATAAAACGAATAAATAAATAAGAATGCACTTTCCTATTAAGGTCCCTTTGTACAATTAGAGTTATGTAACATGGCCATATTGAATACCATGCAACTGGAAGGACACAACTGACTTCAAACATGTGATATTTAAAAAAGACCTCCGGTACGAAAAAAGAGATGCCAATATTTCTCTGTAGATTGATTCTAACTGACTTCTTGATGCACGTCCTCTGCATAGGAATAGAGATCCGAAGAGTTGGAATAATCAAGTCAAAGAGCTGATTTGATGAGGTAGAGATAAACTAAGACCTGTATCGTAACTGTCACGATCAGGCACACATCCTTTGACCTTAGACATATATACATCTATATACATGAGTGCACATTTGACAGACAAATTGGTTGGTGACCTAGCCAAGGTCCATATACGGATGTGTTGATGTGCATGCTTAGACATATGAGATGTATGATCTCTTAAAAGAATCATACATGTTAATAAAAGACGAACCCGAAGACATAACTCACTCATTGATGAAACCCAGTTTCACTGTATTAATTCGCATATATTAACCCCCTATCCTAGATAAGTGTCAATAAAAACAAGATAAATCCTTGTATATATCTGAGCCTTAGAATAAAATAAAAATACAAAAAAATAACAAAACTAAAATCGTAGTATTTTTATACCCTTAAAAATGCTCACAAAAATATTTCTCCCTTTGTTTGATATCATTTCCATTTTTGGTCAACATGAAACTTGTTGATCTCATCGAGATCTACAACTTCCATGTTTTGAGTTTTTCCAAATTCGTCATCCTTCTCCCTCCTTTTTCAAATTATTTATCTGAATAACCTGATTGGGTCACGTAGCGCTTTCTGGTTGCGCAACGTGGCCCATTTCTCATCTCACCACGTGCCTGCGTTTTCCATTGTTCGATTACCTCCAGGCGCTTCCATCCCATTCCACCACTTCCGCATCTTTTCCTGGCCCTCCAATCATTCTCCCAACTGCATCCTGACCATTTACCCTCGCCTGAGTCTCCTCTCACCACATGGCAGCCTCCCGCATCGTTGGATCCCCTTCCTAGGATTCAATCTTCACCACTAGCTCCCGCTTCATTCTAAACCCTCCGATCCTTCTAACTGATCTCATCGAGTCCGTCCATTAGAGCCTCTCTCCTAGCTAGCCATGTGTCATCTTCGTAGCCGCCCGATCTCCTCCAAAATGCTCAATCTCATCCATCGCCTTCCACTGCATTTATAGCCATTCGATCCTGTGCCATGACTTCATCTCAGCCGTTTGCTTTCGCCTGCATCTCCTCATGACACGTGTCGCGCTCCACAGCCTTCGATCCGCCTTCCATCGATCTGATCGGGTCCGTCCCTTAGCGCCCTCCTCTCAGCCGTTGGATCGCTAGATCCAACGATCGAGGAATCATCTTCTTCCTTTGAACGTCCTTCTCGCCCATGTCGCCCACCTTGCGCACCTATTGAATCCTTCCCATTTCCCCCATCTCCTTAGCCATCTTCACCACTCTCCGACTACCCCGTGACGAAGCCCTCCTCCATGCTCCTCGCAGGAACCCACTCGCTTCATATCCCCTTCTCCTTCGCTCCACGTTCCCCACGCAAGTCACGAAGACCCTCATCGAAACCGCGAGCTCCCTTCTTCAAATACTCCCTCACCACCACTTTTCCTCTATGTCCACTTGTACGTGGGATTGGGTCCAGCTCCTCTCCTCCTCCCTGTGACAAGGGGAGGCTGGATCGAGGTTGCGAAGATGATTCAAGCCCCGGTGAGACCACTGGCCATTGTAGGCCAGAACCTCAGCTTTACAATGCCGATGAGATGCTCTTCTCTGCCGGTCGAGTTCAGCGACGACCTGAGTTCTGCTTTGGAGCTCAAGCCCAGGCCCCTTCCTCTGCCATAGCCTAGGTAACTTCTCCAATCTTCCTTTGTGGTTTTCATCTAATTTCTCATATTTAATTAGGACTCTCCATGCACTTTCACCTTCCGATTAACATCCCATCGGCTCTGTCACACTTCCACCATCCTCGCATCACCCACAAACTACCATCTTCCCCTTCTCCATGGTCTGACCATGTCCACCCCATTTCCTCTCTGCCTTGCAGGAGAAGAGCTCCGGTCTCCCATTCCTTCACTCGCACGAGACCCCATCTCACCCACATTCACCTCGCAAGTGCGCATCGTTGCTTCGGCTATGTATTAACGTCTGCAGATCTTCAATGAACGGAGAGCGCGCACCAGCTCTGATCTCCCCCTCCACCTCCGGTGACACTTCATCGTCAACAACCACCAGCCACTCCCACGATGTCTCCGAGCTCCTCTTATCTTTGCAAGGGCATCCTCATCATTCTGTGACCTTCAGGCGACCGTCGGGACATTGGTGGCACTCATGTGGGCTCGCTGGAGCATCAATCACTCTGCCACTCCCCGGAGGAGGAAGAAGCAGCAATAGCCGTTGGATGGCAACCATCAGTGCCAATCCAATTGCTAACACTCGGCCACGTCGTCATCTTCTTGAGCCTCCAGCTACCGTCTGATCGCAAAGATCAGACGGTCTATAATAGTCCATGTCACAGCTCCTGACATCAACTCCAGACCTATAGGTTCGGCGCAACCAAGCCTCTGCAGAAGCTTCGCCAAGTGACGTGTGGCTCGAGCCTATTCAGAGCCTCTGTCTGATTCTGCGAAAACTACCAAGCCTCACCCCACGTGCCTCATCACGTACGGGAGGGAAATTTTACAAGGAGGCCCCGAAAGCTTTTAATAATTTTAATAAGATCCTGCCATCATGTGATATCCACGCGCGCTTGGGGTAAATTGCACCTGAAACCCTGCGTGTTTTAATAATTGCAATTATACACCCGCACATGTGGGTAATTTATAGGGAAGGCTTCTGATGAATCTCGGATTCATCACTCTAAGTCTCATTAATTAAGCTCAAGTCCCTCAAAATCAACTGCATTTCTGCATTTATTTCACATAATTAGAATTCGTGCATGATTTCATAAGAATTGCATTTTAGCATTAATTTCTGCATAAAATAAAAAGCCAATAATCCAAGCCAAAAATGACCTGTAAATAGCCTAACTTTCCCTATTTTTAACTCCTTCATGCTAACTCCGAATGCCACAAACCCACCTCCACTGTGTACATATCACTAACAAGAATAAATAAAAAATACAAAAAAATTACTAACCCTGTTAAGTGGACCAAAAACCCAAACCTTAGTTTCAGGATTTTCGGACTAAAAGCCACATATCTTCCCCATCCAGTGTCCGATTTGATCCTACTCACTTTTGAACTAATACACATTCAATTACCTTCAAAACAAGACCAAGTTCAAGTGAATCGGAGCTCATATGTGAAAGTTGGGTTTTGGGTCTCTTTTGTACATTGTATATTTTCGTGGCTTTTGACCTTGTATTTTATGCATATATTTTCTTTATCATTAAAAATCCAAAAAGATTAGAATTAGGTGTCTTTTATTTATCTTTGATTTTTCTATATTTTTCCGGATTTTTATCGTGTTTAAAAATGACAAAAAAATAGAAAACCAAAAATCAAGGTATTCTATGTACATGGGATACCCCAAAAATTCACTTTTTACATTTGACCGATTTTAGCTTTGATTCTTCATGAAAGTTGTAGATCTCGTCGAGACGAGCATTTTTCATAAAGAAACTTTTTCGATCCAAGGTCATTTGCTATTTCTTTTTGATTTTACAAATGATTTATTTTTCGATTTATCTTGAGCTGACACGTGGCAGCCACAGAGGCCGCCACATGTCAGTCATTTTCGGGCTTTTTAATATTCGTTTTTATAAAAAAAATTAAAAACCACGCACGTGCAGCGCACGTGCCACCCCCGCACGCGCACTGCACGTGCGCCCGCGCCCTACACCTTCCAGCCGCGTGGCACGCGCGTGGCCGTTCGATCTCGCTTGATCGAACGATCACTGCTCTTCTCCTTCAATCTGCCGCCTTTCCCAAACGACCGCCCCCGATTCTGAGATCTCCACCAACGCCCCCGCCGTTATCACCAACCACCTCCGCGAGCATCGCGCCCCTCACCGGTCGCCTCTCTTCCCTATTTAAACCCCTCGACGCCTCCCATGTTCATCATCCGCCGATAGCCTGAAGACTCGACGGCGGTGACAGCGCCGTCACCTTTAGCCGGCGAGATCTGAGGACCTCTGGTCCTCGATTGCAGCGCCTCCACTGCGATTCTGCCCCTGCTCCGCCTTGGCGTCGAGCCGATGACGACGATACTGCCGCTCCGTCAACACCTACGACTCCGCCTTCAACCATCGTCTTCTCCGACCACGACGTCAACTACGACGCCTATTATCACCGGCATCGCTGTCTTCGCTCCACGACACGCCGCCGCTCGAAGCTCCTCCAGGAGCTACAGCCAACGCCGATCGTCTCCGCCTCGACATCGTCTTCTTCGCTCAGGCTGTGTGTCGGCCACTACATACTACCTTCATCTCCGACATCAACTGCGCCTCTATCGACTCAAGCTTCAGCGCCACCATCGTCTTCATCGGAGATCCGCCCGCACGCGCCACCGCTTCGCCAACACTGACCTCACCGACGCCACTGCTCGCCATTGACTCCATCGCCGCCTCGACGTCGACGTCACCGCCCTTCACTACCGGGCACAAAGCCTGAGGCCCTCCCACGTGAGGAGCATGTGCGGGAGGGACCGCGGACGCCAGCACGACGTCAGCAGCAACCCTGGGGTCACGTGCCTTGCACGTGCCTCGGGGCAAATTACAGAGACACCCCAGAAGCCTTCCATATTGTGCATCAGTCCAACTATCCCAAGGGCACGTGCGTGGCACGCGCCTTTTGGGAAATTTGCAGAAACACCCTCCTGTGTTTAGGTAATTACAATTAGGCCCCCCCTCTGCATTGTCTTTATTTATTTAATTATTGCATTTATACCCCTGTACTCTCGCTACATTTCAGACCTCTAGTTTACATCATTTTATTTATTTAAAAATAGCATTGTGTTCCTCATGTGATTCTCTACATTTTGACATGTCGTGGATATTTTTGTGATTAATGGTTAATTAATTATTAAGTATTCTGTGGAAAATTGTGAAGTTTACCCACTTTGTGCTTTAAATTTTGTATTTGATTAACCGGAGCTCTAAAAATCCACGAAAAATCACACATTGTAGAGTTTATTTTGATTAACATTGTGCCCAAAAATATTTGCATTTGCATGCATAGTTTGCTCTGTAAAAATCATTTTGCATATTTCATTATTTAATTTTTAATAGGTATTAAACCTCACATTTTTGAGGTCGAGGATTTTTTTAAGATCCATTACTTAGTGATATATCTTAGATAATTTTATTTCTTGAAAATAAGTAGGTTTAATATTTATTATAATTAAATATTGAAAATCATTCTGTTTGCATGTAAAAATTCATAAAAAAAATTCATTTTGCATTCAAAAATTCCAAAAAAATTACAGTGCATTCATTTCATTAACATGGCCAATTTTCATATTTTTCGGACATCATTTGATTGAAATTTACATTTTAGTCCCTAAAAGAGGCCGAATTTGCATTGTGCATCCCTTATTGCATTGAAAAATTCCAAAAATACACCGCAATCGAAAACCGAACCCGAAATTGGATATATATTAATCTAGGTTGTTCCTTTGCCTCCTTGTGATCGACTTTGGGACTTGCCCAAGTAAAATAAACAAAAAAAACCACTGGATTAAAATTAATTAAAAATTTGTGGTTATTTCTTGACTGTTTCCGATCGCCGCCTACAACGAACGACACTTTTATTATTTTACACACGAAGATAAAAACAACACATTCTTAACTCGGCGATTTTGGACCCATCAGATGGCGCCGTTGTCGGGGAGGCAAACAACTTAGTTTGTGTTTTGAAAATTTTTGTTTGGTTTTCCGAATTCGGGTAGTCTGACCCTTGAATTTGTCATTGTAAATCCCATAATTTCTTTTTTTTCTTTTTCCAGCATTTATTTTCTTATTTTATTATTATTTTTTAGTCACTCTCTTATATTATCTCTCTTATTTTTCTTGTGAGGTACCTGGCGTACATGGAGCGGTTTTTCAAGAAACCGACATCCGAAGAAGCCGCAATTAATTTAAGATCGAGTCGAGTCGTGAGAGAGCGTAGAGTCTAGATTTTAATTTCTGCAAATTTCCATTTCTGCTCAATTATAGCGGTGTCCGTTTGGACTCTCGCGTGTGTACAAAGACTATGAACTCTATTTGTGGTGTGTCGTGGCCTGTTTCACTCTCCGAAGAGGGTGGGGCCCGACTTGAGTGGCGATTAGGATAAACCTGCACATACGGCTCTTAGAGCATTTTTATATTTTTGGTTGTGCTCGTAGGATCTTAAGCCACACTTCACGTTAATCAAGACGCACATAGATCATTCAACTTAGCCAAATTTAACTCAATTCTTCTCCGCTGATAGAACTTTCTGCTTAGGTGCGGTTTTTCATCGGCTTGCACACATTTAGAGTAATTTTTCACTTCTGTCTAGCATCCCACATGAAGATTGCGAGGATTCACTGTAAGTCTTCTAACTGAGCATCCATCATAGTTTTTCGTGTGCATCGGCTTTTCTCGAATTCCTCCCTCTTGTTTTATCACATAAATCTAAAGGAAATTGGGACTGGACGGTAGACGTGTATTTGTGCTCATCTAAATTCTTCAATGATCACCTAATAAAAATAGGGACTGTAAATATAGCCGATTTCAAAATAACCCATAAAATCAAGAATTTTTGCGGGAGAGCAACCCCGACCTTGGATGTTTTTATTTTTTCTATGTGAGCGAGAGACGACACTTAAGGCTAGAGCCCAAATCCGAAATCTCAGCTCGCTAAATTTTTGCCAAGATTGATTTATCATCAACTAAAATTGAAAAGATAATAGCCGATCTTTTACGGCTTTATTGTGTGTGTTGGTGAACCCGGGGTTTGATTTGTGTTTGCATTGGTGTGCGTGAACCGATACCGAAGATCAATAGCCGCACATTCGATAAAAATTCTCTTGATTATCCCACGCAGTCATCTCTTCCCTCTCTTAATTCAAACCTCATCATGGAACTCTTGTATAAAAACAGACCCAACCCCTCATTCCCCTCAACTCTTTCAAAAATGACCGAGAATCCATCAGAACTATACTATGAAAACGAATTCGTGTCGGTTAGACCCAAAACACCTCCTCCAAGAGACTCTCAACCACCATCTCTTTTGACCAATCCGATATGCTCCATGAATGACAATCCTCTGTTTTCGGACATGACAAATCAACAACCGACTGAGGTCTCCACTTCTTCATATATCAATCCTCTCTACGCTGATCATGCAATTCACCCATCATATTCGGTGAATATCAATCCATCATTCCTGGGAGATGACAACCACATTATCAATTTGAACACTTCTTTACCTTGTCTTTCGACCCTGCCTTGGAACATTAATGATCAATCATCATCTTGGATTTACCACGACGACCCCCTCTTCAGACATGACAATCATACAGAAGACTGGACTGACTACATAGAAACACATGAACCCTGTATGATGACTCCACCATACCAAGATCCGACCATTCATGATCAAAGGAATAAAATTTACTCGGACCGACTCCACATGTCTGGATCATATGAGCAGCCGCCTTCCATGATTATTGAGGAGATATTTTCTGAAATTAATGATCATATATTGGATATTCCAAGAAATTCTCCTCTCAGCACAAATAAGAAAATGGAAGATGAAATTATCGAACACACACCGACTGCGCCTATGATTGATCATGAATTGAATTTTGAGGATGATATTTTGAGGATAAAAACAAGATTCAATTCAATAGAGGAGAGATTTCAAAAATTTACCGATCGATTCATCGCATTCTATGGTGGCTCGGACAGTAAAATGAATGACGAAATAACTGGATCTGAGATTGAAAATTTTGATGATATTTAGGGAGCTAGGGACGATTCTGAAAATGACTATGTCATTGACCCTCACCTTGAACACTAGAGCCCCTTTTCATCTGAAGAACACCCCACACCCGCACACCACCCAGAAAATACCAAAAAATGGAAATAGTTGAAAACCACAAAAAAATTGAAAATCTTGAAAATTTCATAAAAAACTGAAACTGAAGACGATCTGCAAAATTTGGATCCGACTATACGCGAAGCACTAGGAAAGAAATTGATTTTTGAACTTCCCTTTCTACAGGCCATTGAACACTTCCCCGACCTTAAAAGATTTTTAACAGAAAAATTAACTATGAAAAAGTCGGGCAGGATTAGAACCAAGACTGAGAGACATATATTGTCAATGGCCTCCTCCTTGGTGTTGAGGAGAAAAACCAAGAGCCGCATAGTGAAGCGGTTGCCCAGATTTGATGTATACTCAAAGACACGATTTTCACCCATGCTCGGATTGATGACGATTCACCAATTAATATCCTCCCGACCTCTGTATTCCAAGAACTCAAACTCGGACCGATTCGAAAGATACGAGAGATTGTTCAATTAGCGGACCGATCAATAAAGCGGCCGAGAGGAATCATTTCTGTCATCATGAAATTCCAAGGTGCTCCGCTCAAAGTAGAATTCACGATTATTGATATTGAGCATCAAGGAGAATTCACCCAATCTCCAATCATTCTCGGAAAGCCATTCTTGGCATTGGCCAAGGCGAGTATTGATTGTGAGACTCGGGAAATCAATTTCACAGCATTGGAAGCACTTAGATCTGACCCTATCTTTGAAGAACCATGATCTTCTGAGGCAACCCACGAAGTCCCCGACAACCGTAACCATGAAGCGGTAGAAGAGCCCTACCCCGCAACCACACCTGATATTGCAGTTGTTGATGAGACTATTGGTTTAGAGAATCTCCCCCCTTCTCCATTCCCAGCCGCTCTCACCATGGAGAATCATGTATATGAATCATATTATCCGGAGACTTATGCATGGGCACACCCTGGGTCAACCTACTCTGACTACATGGATTACATTAACTCGACACAGGAATGTGCCAACATCAAATCAATTGAGAAAGAACATGCAGAGACTCTCCCCAGTATTTCAATTCCTGCGGATCTCAAAATAGACAAATCTTTCTACTACGATCCAGAGACATATGCATGGTCACACCCTGGAGCAACATTCTCTGAATATCTTGACCAAATCATCCCAAATCGAGAGTGCTCAAACATTCGGGAGACTAAGAACAAGCACGCAGACCGAGTACTGACCAAGGAGAATTTCAATGGCTATTCATCTGGATACTCAAGTGAACCGACACCTTCACGACGAAATAAAAAGAGAGTCAACTTTGACCTTTCGGAAGAGGAATCAGTTGATGATCCCTCATCAGGTCCAGAAAAGATGGTCTACATGAGTGAAATCTGTTCGGCAGCCCTAAAGCCATATCTTCGTAAGGATCCAAAATTCAATTCTCGTTGGACAACTCCCGTTCCTAACTACTACTCATCCAAAGCTGATGCTCCTGCACTCTTCAAGTACACTGGAATTATTTCATATGAGCTGACCGAGACCGATGCTTCTGAGTATTCATCTGAGGACAAACCGATTGACCCCAAGAAGGAACGAAGTCTGAGGAAACAACTGAAGAAACAAAAAGACCAGAATACTTGGAGTATGTCCACTTTCAATTACTACTCCTCTGAGGATAACTCTGATGATGGATATCTTTCATCTGACTCAAATACTTCATCTATTATCCATCATGATTTTTCCTAGGATAACACTGATCATAGCTGGGAATCATATGCTTCATCTCCGTCTCATCATTACGATCCCCCACCACAGGCTCATAAGAAAATCAGCCGAAAACCGCCTTAGTCATCGGCTACATATCATTCCTCTCCTAACTATAGGCCAAGGCCTAAGTATAGGGGGGACTGATGCCATCTGTACATATCATTCCTCTCCTAACTCTCGATCGCTCAATTTCCTCCATTCTTCCATACATAGACTGATCAGAGCCTATGTATAAGGGGAACCAACACCCATCTGTATATACTCTCCTCATTTCCTGATCGCTTTTCTTTTCATTTTTTTCTTTTCTTTCACTCCCTTACGCTTAGCCCGAGCTATGTCTTCCGCTTCTTGTGCTTTGAGGACACAACACTCGCTAAGTATAGGGGGGTCTGTATATATACTTTGTATATATTTTACCCATATCTCGTACTTGCGCGTAAGTCTATATGTATTTACGGGGTGGGTACTAACTTGAAAAAAAAAACAACAACAAACAAGCACAAAAAAAAGGGTTTTTCTACTAACACTAACTATGCCCAAAACTTTTAAAAAAAAAAGAAAAGAAAAGAAAAAGAAGGCTTCTTATTCCATTTTCTGCATAAAAAAATCCCTTGCATAAAATGTCAAAAAAAAATCAAAAAAATGTGTCTGCATTGCACACACCTGCACTTCATCCAACATTACATGCATTTGCATCTGTGAAAAGTCATTGGGTTCTGAACCGAGTTATGAGCCGAAACCGAGAGTGGTCTGGACTTGACCTTAATCCACCTAATTTTCAGAGGAACTTCACCGAGAAATAGGATTTTAAGAGCTTCAGGTCTTTTTGTCTTAATTCCTTAAGTTCCACATGACAATGTACATCGTTTGACTCTTAGTGTCTAACCTAGTCTCTTCATTCTGGGTACAACTCTGGAATAGGGAATTTATTCGCACTCTCGCACTATGTACTTAGCTCAACCCAGACGGGATGTTGGAAGACTGTGTGAGTCTCTTTTCTGGTAGCGTGGAAATCTAAAGACCGGAGTACGGGTTGAAATAAAGCTTCGGAAAAGGGATGGACGGCTGGGCACAATTTTTTCTAAGACCCCAAAAAATGTACGGAACAAAAAGATTCTATATCCGTAGGGGCATATCAAGATCCAAGCAGAACCACCAAAAATTCCAAATACAAAGAAGCATTCTACCAAATAAAAATCCGACCAAAAAGGTCCAAGCTTCAAGAAACCTGCAGATTTTGGTGGAGACTTGGCTACACTGGCCATCTTCACAAGGAGAGGTGACTACACTGGCCACCCTCCAGTTCTTTTCTCTTTTATCTATCTTCTTCCTCATTCGATTGTGAACACAACGCGACAGACCTTAGAAGGAAATACCTGACTCCCCGAGGATGAGTTACTGGAGAGGAGAGGAGCATGGTAGTCTGGCATTCTGGATGGGAAGAGCTAAAAACCTTCACACACATGAGTCGGTTATTTAATGCTCATAGGGTATACTCTGGGAAGAGGATTGATCTAAGATGACTTCTGAGCCGAAACTGTGACAATGATGTGTAGAACTTGAGGGCTGTTGATTTTAAAATCTAAGTCTCACCGAAGTTCCGCCACACTATTAATCCAAAGGTCAAGTTTAGTTTCACTTTCACCTTCAGTTCATGGTCTTGGTATGGAACCCAGTCTCATTTCACTTCATGACATTTCTTTTTGATGCTCAGGGACGAGCCTGGTTTAAGTATAAGGGGGATGATGAATCTCGGATTCATCACTCAAAGTCTCATTAATAAAGTTCAAGTCCGTTAAAATCAACTGCATTTCTGCATTTATTTCGCATAATTAGCATTCGTGCATGATTTCATAAGAATTGCATTTTAGCATTAATTTTTGCATAAAAAAAGAAGCCAAAAATCCAAGCAAAAAATGACCTGTAAATAGCCTAACTTTCCCTATTTTTAACTCCTTCATGCTAACTCCGAATGCCACAAACCCACCTCCACTGTGTACATATCACTGACAAGAATAAATAAAAAATACAAAAAAATTACTAACCTTGTTAAGTGGACCAAAAACCCAAACCTTAGTTTCAGTATTTTCGGACTAAAAGCTACATATCTTCCCCATCCAGTGTCTGATTTGATCCTACTCACATTTGAACTAATACACATTCAATTATCTTCAAAACAAGACCAAGTTCAAGTGAATCGGAGCTCGTATGTGAAAGTTGGGTTTTGGGTCTCTTTTGTACATTGTATATTTTCGCGGCTTTTGACCTTGTATTTTATGCGTATATTTTCTTTATCATTAAAAATCCAAAAAAATTAGAATTAGGTGTCTTTTATTTATCTTTGATTTTTCCATATTTTTGCAGATTTTTATCGTGTTTAAAAATGACAAAAAAATAGAAAACCAAAAATCAAGGTATTCTATGTACATGGGATACCCCAAAAATTCACTTTTTACATTTGACCGATTTTGGCTTTGATGTCTTTATGAAAGTTGTAGATCTCGTCGAGACGAGCATTGTTCGTGAAGAAACTTTTTCGATCCAAGGTCATTTGCTATTTCTTTTTGATTTTACAAACGATTTATTTTTTGATTTATCTGGAGCTGACACGTGGCATCCCCAGAGGCCGCCACGTGTCAGTCATTTTCGGGCTTTTTAATATTCATTTTTATAAAAAAAATTAAAAACCACGCACGTGCCACCCCCGCACGCGTACTGCACGTGCGCCCGCGCCCTACACCTTCCAGCCACGTGGCACGCGCGTGGCCGTTCGATCTCGCTTGATCGAACGACCACTGCTCTTCTCCTTCAATCTGACCGCCTTTCCCAAATGGCCGCCCCCGATTCCGAGATCTCCGCCAACGCCCCCGCCGTTCTCGCCAACCACCTCCGCGAGCATCGCGCCCCTCACCGGTCGCCTCTCTTCCCTATTTAAACCCCTCGACGCCTCCCATGTTCATCATCCGCCTATATCCTGAAGACTCGATGGCGGTGACAGCACCGTCACCTTTAGCCGGCGAGATCTGAGGACCTCTGGTCCTTGATTGCAGCACCTCCGCCACGATTGTGCCCCTGCTCTGCCTTGGTGTCGAGCTAACGACGACGATACCGCCGCTCCGTCAACACGTACGACTCCGCCTTCAACCATCGTCTTCTCCGACCACGACATCAACTACGACGCCTATTATCACCGGCATCACCGTCTTCTCTCCACGACACGCCGCCGCTCGAAGCTCCTCCAGGAGCTACAACCAACGCCGATCGTATCCGCCTCGACATCGTCTTCTTCGCTCAGGTCGTGTGTCGGCCACTACCTACTACCTCCGTCTCCGACATCAACTGCGCCTCTATCGACTCAAGCTTCAGCGCCACCGTCGTCTTCATCGGAGATCCACCCGCACGCGCCACCGCTTCGTCAACACCGACCTCACCGACGCCACCGCTCGCCATCGACTCCATCGCCGCCTCGGCGTCGACGTCACCGCCCTTCGTTGCCGGGCACGAAGCCCGAGGCCCTCCCACGTGAGGAGCACGTGCGGGAGGGACCGCGGACGCCAGCACGACGTCAGCAGCAACCCCGGGGTCACGTGCCTTGCACGTGCCTCGAGGCAAATTGCAGAGACACCCCAGAAGCCTTCCATATCGCGCATCAGTCCAACCATCCAAAGGGCACGTGCGTGGCACGTGCTTTTTGGGAAATTTGCAGAAACACCCCCCTGTGTTTAGGTAATTACAATTAGGCCCCCCTCTGCATTGTCTTTATTTATTTAATTATTGCATTTATACCCCTGTACTCTCGCTGCATTTCAGACCTCTAATTTGCATCATTTTATTTATTTAAAATTAGCATTGTGTTCCTTATGTGATTCTCTACATTTTGACATGTCGTGGATATTTTTGTGATTAACGGTTAATTAATTATTAAGTATTCTGTGGAAAATTGTGAAGTTTACCCACTTTATGCTTTAAATTTTGTATTTGATTAACCGGAGCTCTAAAAATCCCTGAAAAATCACATATTGTAGAGTTTATTTTGATTAACATTGTGCCCAAAAAACTTTGCATTTGCATGCATAGTTTGCTCTGTAAAAATCATTTTGCATATTTCATTATTTAATTTTTAATAGGTATTAAACCCCACATTTTTGAGGTCGAGGATTTTTTTAAGATCCATTACTTAGTGATAGATCTTAGATAATTTTATTTCTCGAAAATAAGTAGGTTTAAAATTTATTATAATTAAATATTGAAAATCATTCTGTTTGCATTTAAAAATTCATAAAAAATTCATTTTGCATTCAAAAATTCCAAAAATATTACAGTGCATTCATCATCATCATTTACATTGTGGCCAATTTTGATATTTTTCGGACATCATTTGATTGAAATTTACATTTTAGTCCCTAAAATAGGCCGAATATGCATTGTGCATCCCTTATTGCATTGAAAAATTCCAAAAATACACCGCAATCGAAAACCGAACCCGAAATTGTATAGACATTAATCTAGGTTGTTTCTTTGCCTCCTTGTGATCGACCTTGGGACTTGCCCAAGTAAAATAAACAAAAAAAACCACTGGATTAAAATTAATTAAAAATTTGTGGTTATTTCTTGACTGTTTCCGATCGCCGCCTACAACGAACGACACTTCTATTATTTTACACACGAAGATAAAAACAACACATTCTTAACTCGGCGATGTCGGACTCGTCAGCTTCACGATTACTTTTAATTGCATTTTAGTCCTCCCAGGGACCTGTTTATTATATTTTCCCTAGTTATTTTTATGTTTTTCTTGCATTTATGCCCGTGGTTTCTTTTGTAAATATCTTGAGCATCTGAGCTCCTTAAACGATTTCAGTTGCGTTGCGAAGCTCTTTTATTATCTTTCTAATGGCATAGCTATCTTTCTATTTTCGACACTTTGGATTTTGTTGATTAATTCTAAATACATAGTGTCACTTGCTCAATGATCTTCATGTTATTATGTAACTTATCAATGCAGATTGCTTCTTAAATGGATTCTGAAATTGCTTACATATTTATTGCTAATTGAATCATTATAAGAAGGGCATATTTGCTTTATTGTAACTGTGCATATCTTTGCATAACAAAAATCAAACAAAAAATTGTCTGCATGTCCTTTTTGCATATTTGTGTGCATATTGACATATGGATTTCTAATTAAACACTTAATAGGAATAATAAGAATCTAGATAATAGCTTAAGAGGCTTGTGTCCCTGAGTTTGACCTTGAGCTTACCTAAATAAAATAAAAATCAATCGCTTTTATTTATTCGACATTTTAATTAAGCGGTCTTTGACAAATCCTATTTAGCCCGAATGTAATGACATTCTATGTGTTAATTCTACACTATTAAAGGGTTAAATTTGCGACTCGTCAAATGGCGACGTTGTCGGGGACACGACTCATCTTTTGTTTATTTCGATTTTTAATATTTATTTGAGTGTTAATTTCTAACTCATAGGTCATGTTGTTTACATTATAAAATTTCTTTGATTGATATCTAACACTTGATTTCGTGGCAGGGCCCTTGGGATCAAGGAGGCAAAGAATAGGTGTTTCTCGCTGGAGAAGCCATAGAAGCAAACTTTTGAGGAAAAAAGTGTTTCTTTGCATTTTTACTTTCCATGTAATAATCGTCTTTATTATAGTCTTCGTTCAAAGACTCTCGTATGTAAATGAACGAGGTATATGTGGTTGTGTGGTGATCGCTCCACTTGAGTGTCGAACTAGGATCATGTACGCGACTCTATGAGCTATCTCACACATTTTTATTCTGCGTGTTTGATCGTAGGTAGGACACACAATAATTCTAGATGCACATAGATATCGCTTCACTTAGCCAAAAATTCAATCTGTTCTTATCCGCTAATAGAAGCATGTTAAGTGTGGTTTTTCATCGACTTACATACATTTGGTTTTGATTTTAATTCAGTCTGGTTTCCATGAAATTTTGCTCAAGGCACTACAAGTTTTATTTTAGCATAGTTCATGATTTTATCGACTGCATGGCTTTTTCTGGACCGTCCTTCCTGGCTTGATCACCTAGGTTAATGTAAATTGGGAATGAGCGGTAGACGATTGATTGATTTGTGCTCACATTTAAACAATGATAATCTTAAGCGAATAATTGGGACTGTTAAATGCAAGTTGACCTAAAATGGAGTAAAATAATGTTTTGGGAGAGCAACACCCTTGCTTACGTAGGATGGTTTTATTTGACATTTTTCTTGATCCTTGCATAAATTAGAATGTTTTTATCGCCAATAAAAAATGACAAGATAATCAACCAACACTTGTTGGTTTTATGTGTGAGTTGGTGAATTAAAAAGGGTATTGCATGCTTGATTGAGCCTTGATTGCTCCGACACCCTCCCCTAGACCTTAGGTGCTCCATTCATCTCGGAAGATTCACTCGCTCACATGTACATCCATCATAACTTCTTTGTTCACCTCAGGTCTCCCCAGCTTCATCTATCTGTCACTTTACTTGGGAGACTCTCAGCCTAAGTATAGGGGGGCCTGAGTCCCCATGATTTTCTTACTCATTTATCCTTTCCTTGATACTTAGGTTATTTCTAACCTAAGTATAGGGGGTGTCCTCCTCAGTTCCTATATATTCTTTTATACCTAAATGGAGCTTTGGCTTTGTATCATCTAGTGCTATGAGGACATACCAAAGTTTAAATATCAGGGGTATATCGTATATACAGTATATGTACTTTAGCTATATTGTGAAAAAAATTTGAAAAAATTTTAAGCTTTTTGGGCTAAAGTAAAATCTTTTGAACTAAGTGACAAATTGTTTTCAAAGCTTTTAGAAATTTCCTATATTATATTACACTATTTTAAGGAAAATATTTTGAAAAATGGGTTTTTACTTGTTTTAAAAATCATTTGAAAAATGTTTGTAAAAATCTATATATATGTGACATGGTTTGGAAAATGTTTTCAAAGTTTAATTTCAACAAGGGAAAATGAGTTTAACTTGTGTTCTAACTTTAATTAAAAAATCCATCAAAAATGAGAAAAATAAAAAATCATTATAAAAGTCAAATTGATTCCTAAACTCAAATAAGTAGCCGCTTTTCAGTGAGGGTCTCCCTTAATAGAGTAGGTGGTTTAGAGGACATCATGTATGGCCCTGTCCTCAAGAAACGGGTTCCATTTTACGACCTGTACTTACACCTATACTGGCTGAACATAGATGCAACTACTCATTTGAGTTTAGGCAATATTGGAAAAAATCAAAAAAGTGATGAAGGAGTTGAATTAAATCTCCTACATTTTCACTTCCACACATGACCAAAAATGTTCGAGAAGACTCAATTTAAGAGGTCTTGAGATTTTAGGTTAACCAACCTTAGCCATTGGGGTCTTCGATTTAAATATCCACATTTCCCTAGTTTGCTAGATTTACATGCCATAATGCATGCTTAGTCTCCAACCTTAAGAACATGATCAGCACTTCACATGCATGACTGCGGTCTCGATGAGATGAGTTGAAATTTCACTTAAGGAACTAGGATGAGGGATTCAAGTCTGGACTCGATTTTATGATGCTTGAGGATGGGATAAAATCATTGAAGACTTCATGAAACTCGAGTGTTAGCATTTTTAGCCAGTATGAGAACTTGGTTCTTGTACTAATCTCTTGAAATCGACCTAAGTGCCATGGTGTGAGTAAAATAAAAATCTTGTTCAGTGTGCGCCAACTCTTTTGGTAAAAGCAGTTGAGCTAGCCAAACACAAAGCAAAGAAATATCAATGTTGAAAGAAAGTATCTCATCCTATAAGTCAAATATCAAAGAGCTTCCACCAAAGGCGAGCGCTCCCAACCATTTCAAAGTGTTCACTTGGACCGTCGCTATTTGGACCAGGAGTCGGGCTTTCACCAAGAAAGGGGTCTGCATCATAAATGCTACAAGTCTGAGTGTAGAAGGAACAATAGGTAGTCAAAAAAGGCAAACCCGGTGTACTCCAAGGGAAACAAGTGCAGAGGACTCCAACTTCTCTTGACAGACACACTGATCAACACCAAAAAGATACATTGAGTTAATAAGGCACTCGAGAGAATCTTTATTCCGATGAGAGGGAGAGAAGAAATAACACAATCCTAAACCCTCCATCAACTGGCCTGCCACCTACACTTCCAAGTCTGACAACTAAAGAGACGGTGGATTGGATACAATATTTGATTTATTCCCTAGAGTTGAGGATTGGTTCCTTAGGATAATTTCTTGGACCGGGACCTTGGGTGACGCTGTGACTCTACTCTCGTGATTGCGGTCAACACTTAATGTCATATCTTTAGCTTATATATATATACACAAGAGAGAGTCTGGAGAACTAGAGAAATTGGATACCTCTTTTATAAGGCTATGTTGAGCTATGAGATTTTGGATCTCTAAAATTGGGAGTTCTTGAACGGATCAGATCCTGTACGCACATGCACTACTGAGGGTTAATCCAGATCATTAATTTTTGAGATGCTCGAGGACGAGCATAGTTTAAGTATAGGGGGTTATGAAACCTAGTTTTACTGTATTAATTCGTAGATATTAACCCCCTAGATTAGACTAAGTGTCAATAAAAATGAGATAAATCATTGTATATAACTGGGCCTTACAATAAATTAAAAATACAAAAAAATAACAAAACTAAAATTGTAGTGTTTTTATACCCTTAAAAATGCTTACAAAAATATTTCTGCCTTTGTTTGACCTTGTTTCCGTTTTTGTCAAGTGAAACTTGTAGATCTCATCGAGATCTACAACTTTCATGTTTTGTGTTTTTCCAAATTCGGCCTCCTTCTCCCTCCTTTTTCATATTTTTTATCTGAATAACCTGATTGGGCCACGTGGTGCTTTCCGGTTGCGCCACATGGCCCATTTCTTATCTCACCACGCGCCTGCATTTTCCACCGTTCGATTACCTCCAGGCTCTTCCATCCCAATCGTCCACTTCCGCATCTTTTCTTGGCCTTCCGCTCTTTCTCCCAACCGCATCCTTACCATTCACCCCCGCCTGAGTCTCCTCTCACCATGCGGCAGCCTCCCGCATCGTTGGATCCCCTTACCAGGATTCAATCTTCACCACTAGCTCCTGCTTCATTCCAAGCCCTCTGATCCTTCTGACTGATCTCATCGGGTCCGTCCGTTAAGGCCTCTCTCCCAGCTCACCACATGTCATCTCCGTAGCTGCCCGATCTCCTCCAAAATGCTCAATCTCAACCATCGCCTTCTGTTGCATTTGTAGCCATTCAATCCTACACCATGACTTCATCTCAACCGTTCGCTTCCACCTGCATCTCCTCACGACACGTGTTGCGCTCCACAACCTTCGATACGCCTTCCATCTATCTGATCGGGTCCATCCCATAGTGCCCTCCTTTCAACTGTTGGATCGCTAAATCCAACAATCGAGGAATCATCTTCTTCCTCCGAATGTCCTTCTCGCCCACTTCACCCACCTTGCACATCTGTTGAACCCTTCCCATTTCCCCCATCTCCTATGCCATCTTCACCACTCTCTGACTACCCCACAACGAAGCCCCTTCCTCCATGATCCTCACGAGAACCCATCGCTTCATATCCCCCTCTCCTTTACTCCATGTTCCCCACGCAAGTCACAAGGACCCTCATTGGAATCACCAACACCCTTCTTCAAATACTCCCTTGCCGCCACTTTTCCTTTGTGTCCACTTGTACATGGGATTGGGTCTAGCTCCTCTCCACCTCCCATGGTACGGGGAGGCCGGATCGAGGTTGTAAAGACGATCCAAGCCCCGGTGAGACCCCTGGCCATTGTAGGCTAGGACCTCGACTTTACAACACCGATGAGCTGCTCTTCTCTGCCAGTCGAGTTTAGTGACGACCCGAGTTCCGCTTTGGAGCTCAAGCCCATGCTCCTTCCTCCACCACCTAGGCAACTTCTCCAATCTTCCTTTGTGGTTTTCTTCTAATTTCTCATAATTAATTAGGACTCTCCACGTACCTTCACCTTCCGATTAACATCCCACCGGCTCCACCGCACTTCCACCATGCTCGTGCCACCCACAGACCACCATCTTCCCCTTCTCCATGGTCTGACCATGTCCACCCCATCTCCTCTCCTTCTCGCCGGAGAAGAGCTCCGGTCTCCCATTCCTTCACTCGTACGAGACCCCATCTCACCCACATTCACCTCGCAAGTGCGCCTCGTTGCTTTGGCTATGTATTAACATCTACAGATCTTTAATGAACGAAGAGCTCTGATCTCCCCCTCCGCCTCTGGTGAAACTTCATCATCAGCAGCCACCAGCCACTCCCACGACGTCTCTGAGCTCCTCCCGTCTTCGCGAGTGCATCTTTGTAATTCTGTGACCTACAAGCGACCGATAGAACAACGGTGGCGCTCATGTGGGCTCGTTCGAGCTTCAATCACGCTACCACTCCGCGGAGGAGGAAGAAGCTGCAGTAGACATTGGATGGCAACCATCGGTGCCAATCCAACGACTAACACTCAGCCATGTCGTCATCTTCTTGAGTCTCCAGCTACTGTTTGATCTTAGAGATCGGACGGTCTACAACAGTCCATGTCATAGCTCTTGACATCAGCTCCAGACCTATAGGTTCAGTGCAACCAAGCCTCCGCTGAAGCTTTGCCAAGTGACGCGTGGCCCGAACCTACTCCGAGCCTCTGTCCGATCCTTCGAAGACCACCAAGCCTCACCCCACGTGCCTCATCACGTGCCAGTGGGAAATTTTACAGGGAGGCCCTGAAAGCTTTTAATAATTGCAATCAGGTCCTACCATCAGGTGATACCCATGCGCGCTTGAGGTAAATTGCACCCGAACCCCTGTGAGTTTTAATAAATGTAATTATACCCCCACACGTGTGGGCAATTTATAGGAAGGCCTCACAATTATTTTTAATTGCATTTTAGTCCTCCTAGGGACCTATTTGTCATATTTTCCCTAGTTATTTTTATGTTTTTCTTGCATTTATGCCTAGTTTCTTTTGTAAATATCTTGAGCATCCGAGCTCCTTTTTAAACGATTTCAGTTGCGTTGCGAAGCTCATTTCATTATCTTTCTAATGGCATGTCTATTTTTCTATTTTGGACACTTTGGATTTTGTTGATTAATTGTAGTTACTTAGGGCCTGTTTGGTTGCAGGGTTGGGCAGGGTTGGCCCAACCCTGGTTACTATTCACAAGGGTACTTCCTCCTCACAGATTACTATTCACCCACCCCAACCCAGCCCAACCCAACCCAGTCCAACCCAGCAACCAAACAGGCCCTTAGTGTCACTTACTCAATGATCTTCATGCTATTATGTAACTTGTCAATGCAGATTGCTTCTTAAATGGATTTTGAAATTGCTTACATATTTATTGCTCATTTATTCTTTCTAATTAGGGCATATGGATTCATTGTAACCGTGCATATCTTTGCATGACAAAAATCAAACGAAAAATTTGTTTGTTTTGTCTTGTTTGCATGTTTATGTGCATATTGACCTATGGATTTCTAATTAAACACTTAATTGGAATAATAAGAGTCTAGATAATATCTTAAGAGGCTCGTGTCCCTGAGTTCGACCTTGGGCTTGCCCAAGTAAAATAAAAACCAACCGCTTTTATTTAATCGACATTTTTATTAAGCGGTCTTTGACAAATCCTATTTAACCCGACAACAATGACATTCTAAGTGTTAATTCTACACTATTAAAGGGTTGAATTTGTGGCTCGTTACTCATGAGATAATTTTGATGTTAAAATGAATTCCATGCATGGTCCTCCAGTTTATGAAATAAAATATAAATTCAAGATATTAATATATGTTTTTTGGAAAGTATATGATTAATATTATCTCCTAAATATCAAATGAGAAATCTATTGATTTATTCTAAAGAAGACAGTTAAACTAGGGTTTGACCTTTAGATACATCGAAGTTTTTCCAGTGTGAAGGGTGAATGAGTATTAAGAATACTCATGGTTAACTCTATTATAACAGATCATCTACCAAGATACTTCCATTTCAAGGGAGTGATGAAACATGATGGATTTTAGTGGCTCCTTTTATCTTGATGATTTGAGAATTAATTGGATTAAATCTCAATCATTTGAATCCAATTTCCAATTCTGATTCCAATTTCAATGTCGAAATGTTGGAAACGAAAATACTTATGGAAATGGAAATATATTAGCTCACTGAGCTTATTTCTAAGCTCCAAATGGTTTGGACTTTGATTAAAAATGGTGAGGGAAGATGGGTTCAACTCACCGATACTTTCTCTGTTTCACAAAGAGCGGCTTAAATTTAGTTGAGCTCATTTAGAGTGTAAAGTGTTGCACTTGAGCTCAATTTATTAGAATGTATCAATTTCAAGTTAAAAATTGTATAAAACCCGAAATTGGATTGATATGCATATTTCAAATCACTATACGCGAATAGTATGATCTCCGTGACATTATCTTCAAGTATCTACATTTGTATCTCATGAGTCCTGATTGGATTAAGATTCATACTTAAAGATGCCAATATTTTAATAATTGCTATTATTGCATTTTTCATAAAGACTTTTTTGTGTTTGATTCATAAAATATATTTCATTAGTTATTGTGAATGATGATTCCAATAATTAATATTTATACGAATATGATTAATGTAAATAATATATATGTAAATTTGATTTGCATAATATTTTCAAGGCATGAAATTATATGTGAATTTGATTCACACAAAATTTGTAGATGTAAATTAGATTTACATTTTTTTGTACTTGAGAATGTGATTCATAAGCTATAAGGATTATTTTCATAACTTCTCCAATAATGATAATGTGATTATCAAGATAATTGATTGATAAATAAAAAGCAACAACCATGCCTATATTTAGTCAAGACATGGCATGTATAATGGTTGTACACATGGCACCACTATATTGTATCCTTTTGAGAATAATGCTCTTAATATTTTTGCATTATTTATTGATTAATAAATTAATAAATTAGCAATAATTTCAGTCCATATATGGAATTTGTTGGGTGTGTGCATTAACACATGGCCCCACTACAAAAAGTCCTCGAATTGAACTCTTTGTTGATTTGTTCCTTGATTTGTTACTTAAACTAATTGAAGATAAAAAAGGAGGTAATTTTATTATTGAACAAGGACTTGTTATTAAGACCTTGATCAATAATCCAAGGGCCATCATTGCACACTCCTAGTTGAAGCGAAGACTCTTCAATAGGCACACACTTATAAAAGGAGAGTAAAACTCTCTCTTTTATTCACTTACGTTTTCGAGAGCCTAGTCCCTTAAAAATTTCATTCCTTAGAGAAAGAGAAGAGTCTTGAGTGTAATACGACTTGTACTTGAAGTCATGTTCGTGAAGATGATGTCCAAGTTTGTGGGAAGCAACACGATCCATCTTCGTGCCCATGAGAGAGACACTGCAAATCGAACTTGATTTCGGAGGTCTCTTGATCTAGATACTCTTGCTTCAAGAGATAACTCTGATCTCATCTTAATATTCATTAGAATATTAGAAACCTTGTTAGGAAAATAATTTCCCTAATTTAATGGTTTCAAAAAGTACAAATCGTTGTGATGAAATTTTTTGTTCATACTATGAACATACAATGCTTTATGAAAATAGTTTGATAATTTTCCACATATCCAGATCTAGTGAGATCCAATCTCATATCGAGATCTAGAAGACCTTTCAAAGATGTCTGATAAAGTCAGACATAATATCTAATCTCCTCATTGCATCCGAATCATATTTCGGTCAATGTCCAATATTTTGATTAAGATACAATAATCAATCTACTGAGTGGAGTCACTAAAATCTTGTCATGTCTATCCCCTTAGGATCCAGGTACTCGACAAACCAATTCCATGTAGATACATTCCACATTCGAAATACACAATAATATAAAGCAAGAAAAAATAGCATGAAAGAGTGGAATAAAATTTTTTCTTTCCATCCACTTCATATCATGTCCATCATTACATTTCATTACAATCCATGTCTACAAAAATATACATGTATGCAACAAAAAGTGTGCCCATATACACAATATACATCTCATGTCTCTCAATAAGTAAAGTAAAGCAGTAAGAGATACATGAAACTATACCATAAAAAAGGAAGCAGTGTAGCAGAGAAAAATAAGTATCTCAAAGTAAACAAGTACTGCTCACTAATGCGGCTTCTGCTGAGAACCAATGGATCCACACATAGGCATGTTATGAGTAAAGTTTCCAAATACGATTTAAAAAATACAACATGCCAAATATAATAAAAAGTATGCAAAAGAAAATAGATGGGTAAACCGTCCTCACAAAGATATAAATTTTAGTTGTTATTATTATTTGATATAGATCACCCAAGCTTTCTGGATAGTCTGTGGTCTTGGTCGGGGTGAAACCTCACACTATGACTCTAGGGCAAGAATAAGGCTTTAGGGTTGAGGTGCCTCCGAAGGCATGTGGTGGGGTACAATGTAACTAAATAATTTTCCAAAGTCCACTTGGCTTCAGTTATAATATTATAACTCTGATATTCAAAGTGATTTCCAACCCACAAATTATCGTGAACCGCCCAAGTCCACTACCCACGTGTAAGAGCCCACCGTAGCGTAGGACGCAAGTGAGGGCAGAAATTTCTAAGATTCATTTGTACCATTGTCATAATCACCACGATCACCCCATTCTCCATATCCACATGAGATTTATATTGTATTGCCAACTTCATTAACCACATTTCCCGAAACTCCTCTCTTAGCGCTCCCACTCGGAATACTAACCAATGTAGCCTACACCAGTCAGTACATGAGTGTTAACTCTAAGTGAACAAGCAAAACACTAGATTAACAACCATGACTACTTGGTTCACACTCAAAGCACTAGGCTAAAGGAACGCAATTGTTGAGGCTAAGCATCAAGTGGTGATTCCTCGGCATGCCAAGCAATTTATCCTCCAACTGTCGCAGCCACATAGTAGCGGTTGAGGTCACGACTATCTAGGCTTCTACCCAAGAACCCAAGGGTGCTTGCCCAATCTCTTGCGGCACCTAACTCCATCTACCGAACATTGTGAAATGAGCAATAAAACTGAGATGTAATTCTCTTTAACAATATTACATAGAGATCTCACTAAAGTTGACTGCTTCAAGAGTTGAAGCTCATCACTTTCCATGTTGGGCTTCAGTATCTAAGATGAGTTGTGGATCTATTTTGGAAATAATAGGCTCCCTTCAAGTGGATTGGTTCCTACAATGCTAGCAATATATTATTGTTGTTTTATGAAAATGAATGAATAAGCATTAAATAACTCTGATAAGTTCATAAGGCAGAGAGCATTGGCTCTCTACAGACAGTCAGAGATCCCTTAAAGAAATCATGGGATAAAGCATGATTTGAATAATCTCTTATGCTGATTGGTCTCTTCCAGGAAGTTCTAAATGACAGAACAAGACAAAACCTGATGGGCCTACAAGAGCATGGGCAGGAATACTTACTCAGTATCATAGAAGTATTTATTTCTTGAAAATAGCTTCTAGAGTGTTCCTACATTGATCATATGTTCGGAAAATTATTTAAAAAATATTATCTTCAAAAGAATACTTTCATATAGATGAGATAGGAACTGAGATTAGCTGTAGGATAATGAAATCTTATTTCAATTCTCATCTCTTGTTGCCTTGTGATCTTCAGAGTTTACCCAAGATTATGAGTAACTCTTAATGGTCACACTTGAAAAAACTTAAGTTCGGATGTTTTGGAATCCAAAATCTTTTACCACTAAACCAACTTTTTTTTATTTTTCGGAAGTGTCAGGTTTTCTCCCACTCAGTGCATGACCAAGCACGAGGAAAATTTACCAGCTTGAACCACAACCATGTTTCCACATCCAACATAAAAATAGCAAGCCCTTCTATGACACGAAAGAAAAAGTGAAAGGCACAAATATAATGATTCACTCCCAGATATGAGTAGTTAATACTAAGATCCCCGTATCTATGAAGATAACAAGGCAAGGATAAAATAAGTTGGTTGTCCTTAAAATGTTCCATATATTTTACAAGCCTTGCATAAGTTTTCAAGCAAGCAAAAAGAAATTTACCATCTGTCCAACCAACGTAAGAGGTTCCTAGCTATTTTGTAAGAGGTGCACATATGAGCACATATGAGCAGCAAAAGCAACTCTGACTAGTTCTCCAAGCTTTTGACAAGTTTGTGTTTAGATCTCCGACAACACTAATATGCCGTCATAATAAGGATCACTGACCCTATATTTATTGGCAAACGAGAATCACCAATCACAAATCAAAGCATATTGTAGCTCCCTTTTAACCTTCAATTGATATGGCAAACGGGAATCACCAATCAAAGCACAAGGAACCATCAAACGGACATACACATCAACGAACTAAAAACATGCCTATTGGATGATATGAATCCACAACAAAAGAATATCAATTAACATTAATGCCATGATGCTTCTATTTCTACAACGTTCCCCTACCACTCATCATCTAGGCCACAAAATCGAAATTTCAATTGATCTACAAAACTTGTTGCCAAAAATGCAGTGTTTTTGTTCATGTATGACCTATTTTTTTTCAAAAAGCAAAAGCTCCACTATAAACAATGGGAAAAAAGAATAGTGTGCAAACCACAACAATGAGGAAAGTGGACATCGTACCACAAAGATCTTGATTCCTCGGTTTCTCTTTACAGGGAGAACGTCACACATGGCACTCCATTGACGACAGGAACCGCACACGATAGTTGTCTAGACCTCCTCTACGTGATTGCAATCTCGGATCGTCGATCTGCCGCACACCATAGAGCTCCGGTGAGGGAGAGGGAGGAGGAAGATGGCAGGTTGAAGGAGTTAGGGATTAGGGGGCGTTATGGGGAAGGATGGGTTGATTTTATTGGGTTGAACCCGGATTCGGATTCAGGTTCAGATCTGAATTTGGCCCGAACTTGACGACACTAAAATAACCGTAATTGGGGCTCCCGTAATCAGATTTTTGC
This sequence comes from Ottelia alismoides, assembly GCA_037367405.1. Lineage (NCBI taxonomy): Eukaryota > Viridiplantae > Streptophyta > Magnoliopsida > Alismatales > Hydrocharitaceae > Ottelia > Ottelia alismoides. The sequence goes on along the minus strand of JAZKJV010008128.1, from coordinate 264,977 downwards.
GTTCTTAGACTGGTTGGAAAATTCTCGACGATCTCTACACGATGGACTACTAAAAAATATTTTAGATACTAGACAAGAGTAGTTTTGGCAATTAAGCCCTGATTGGTTTCATATCATAAAAATCTTACAGGAAGTCAAGTCCCAGAGACTTAATATGATTCTAGTTTATTTCAAAATCCCGACCTCATCATTTCTAAGTCTCATAGAGGAATGAGCTCTTACAAATCTCAAAAGGAGTTTGACTACAATTTCGATTCCATACTTGTGAACAAATCAGGGTACTTCCCCTTATGCCAGCCTCATGTTTCCACATCGCCTCCTCGACATATTGACATTGCATAGGACTTTGACTAAAGGTATCTCCTTCTATCTCATCTTCTTGACTGCATGGTCTAGTATATGTACCAGCTCCTTAGTGAATGAGAGGTTCGTCTCCACCATCAAGTCCTCGTAGTTGATCACATGCCTGGGATCTCATATGTACTTCTGGAGATTCGACACATGGAACACGTCGTCTATGTTGTCAAGGTGTGGGGGAAGGGCCACCCGAGAAGCCACCTTCCCAACTCGGGCCAAGATCTTGAAGGGTCCCACAAAACATAGTGCTAGCTTGCCTTTGGCACCAAAACACAGAATGCCTTCATTGGGTGTACTCGTAGGAACATGAAGTCCTCAACCTGTGGTTATGAAGAATACTTTAGTCATAGAGGTTCGGTTAAGAATCCTATCGTTTAAATTGTGAATGTATGATACAATACCTGAAACTTGAAACTTGAGGTTTGGATGCCGCTGGTCGGTGTAGCTCTTCTGATGGCTTTCCGTGAACAACAACCACTCCCTACCAGTCTCCACGACTCCAGAGGTATCTTTTATGATTTGCATTGTGAATAAGGAGTTGACACCGATGGTCGAGATTTTCCACAAGGGTCTAAAAGTATCCTCACAAAATGAGAAGATAAGTTGTCACTGAGGCGACCAACAGGGGAATCCCTAGACCGATCAACAAGTGCCCACAATATAATAATAAGACATGAATAGCCAAAAATGTGAGGCACAATTTATTATACTCCATAAAAAGGAATATATAACATGTAAGCATCTAGATGATGAACCACAGAGAGAAAACGAGGAAGCCTATGATTATTGCCAATCAGCATGTATTATGTACATACTTGTCTTTAAGTATTTTTATGTTGGTTTTTTTTTCTTTTTTTGAATTAGTACTACATGTAGGTAGTTTAATATTCATAATATATATTAGACTAATATCTATATATATGTATACATATAGGTATAGATATTCACATAAGGTAGATATACATACATACATACATACATACATACATACATACATATATATATATATATATATATATATATATATATATATGTTTCTAGTTTTGCCGATTTCTAATTTCTTTTAATTTTTTTGAAAATAATATATATTGATATAAAATATATTAGTACATAGTATAAGTATATATATATATATATGACATATAAATAGTAGATAAAACCATAAATCACCCTTTTAATAACGTTGATTTAATTTCGAATTTCATTGTAGGTAGGCGAAGTCGGGTTAATAAAAAACCGCTAATTAATGAATTAATCGATTAAATCGAGTGGTTATATTTTCTTACTTAGGCAAGCCCAAGGTTGAACTCAAGGAGGCTACTGTCTCCTTAGGTTTATTTAAAGTCGATCTAGAGATTAGGTTTTCAGGAGAGTATTTTTTTTTGTATTTTTAAAATGCAAGTGATAAATGTAATGCAATTTCGGGCTAATTTAAGGGTTAAAATGCAAAATTCGATCAATTCAAGTCCAAAATTCTCAAGTTTAGCCAAGAGTTGAATGATGATCAAATTAAACTAGTGCATTTTTTAGAACTTTTTTGACTCAATTTGAATTAATTATGAATAAAATATTAACTCGGGATGATTTTTTTTCTAGTTTAATTTTGATCAATATAAAACTATTTTATTTTGAAGAAAAAAATTATCCTAGATTAGTCGATGTGAGAGGAATCCAGGAAAATCATTAGATCTTAAATATAATTGCTCTACGACCTATTAAAAATTAATTATGCTAAACACTAATAAATTTATGCTGACCTAGATATGTGTGAAAATGGGATGGTTTTTGGACATAAATTAGCAAACTTTAAATATAGCTATTATGAATTTTTAGTAATTTTTGGAGCAATAATTAATTTAATATCATTTAAAGATCACTGAATGGGTAACATAAGCTATTTTCCACAATAATAATGATATTAAATAAAACACAACTCCAAAAAATATATTCAATATACACAATGGTAGGGCAATGCAATTTTTAAAATAATAAAGTGATGAGAAATTGAGACTCGAAGTAATGACCAAAGATAGGGGCCTAAATGCAATTACAGAAATAAAATTGATAATAAAAATTGTGCTGACAGGACATAGATGAGATTACATATACCCAGAACGGAATTTATGCAATTGTGCCAAGAGAACAGGTGCATCTCACCTGCAACCTGGAGGGCTGGACCTGTGCGTGAAAGCTCGGTAGAGGGGGGGGAGGCATTTTTACAATTCTTCTGCACCCTCACATATGCGACATGAGCAGGACATGTTCGGAGGGTGCTTCAGGGTTGCATTCCACGTGGCAGGTATCCGAAGCTTCGGTCGAACCCAAAGCTAAAGGCAGGGAGCGAGGTTTGGCTACTACAGGTGCATGTACATCGTGCCAAGGCTGAAGGCGGAGAGGGCGATGTGAAACTGTTTGTGGTGAGGCTCCGAGGTGGTCGGTGCTCCTTTGAGGAGGAGGAACTTGCTGGCGACAGAGTAGGCGATGGCGTGCCTGCGGAAGAAGGTGCTGGTGGCCGAAGGTCACGAGCTGGCAGTAGGACGGCCTCCACTTCCATCAACACACGACGAGCGATGGAGGAGCGAGGCCGGTGCATGGCTTGTGGACTGTAGGCGGGTGATGGCGATGGAGCATGGAGATGAGCTGTGCAGGTGGTCGCACAGCCAGAGCTTCAGTCGAGCGATGGAGGCTAATGGCTGAGAAGTCAGTGACCAGTCGATAAAGACACGAAGGGTGAAGGCGGCGTTGGCGAGGCGAGCTTGTGCAGGCGTGGGGCGATGTGTGGTCGTGCAGAGGGTGTGCTTTGAAGGTGTTGTCGTGCACGTGCGTGCGGAGATGATGTCGTCGGTGGGGGATGAGCGGAACAAGAATAAACATAATTGATCGTGGATTTCCTTCATTTGCAAGGAACATGGGTGGAAGATGGAGGTGACAGTCGGGGGAGGGTGGATATGCGATCGTAGCGAAGTCGTGATGGAGATCGAAAGAATGAAGGAGTTTGAAGAAGAATCGAGGAACAGAGGAATAAAAGCAAACAGAGGAATCCAATGGCAAGAAGAAAGGTTACCTGCAGAGCGAGTCGAATTGCCTGTGGTTGAAGGCTCGTCCTCCGGTCCTTGCTCAAAAACGTGACAGAGCTGGAGCTAAGCCGAGCTTAAATGCTCTGCTGCGAAGGTCAAGCCTTCAGATCTCAGCGAGGATGATGATCTGTCGTCGCCGTCGAAGACCCAATAGCTATCACCATCCTAGATCTGAGGCTGGGACACTTCCTCTTGTAATGGTGGATGGGTTTGAACGATGGAGGTGGAGGATTATTTATGGGTGGTTGTTAGCTGGGTGGGGGGGGGGGGGACAAGGGCGGTTGCATAAGAAGTGACCGACAGGCGCGGGAAACATTTGTAGGGGTGATCGGGTCCTGTGGGCGAGTGGTGCTCGACACAGGAGAAGGTAGCGCTCCGCGCTCTGTGCTTTGCACGAGGATGGGGGAGAGGTGGTTGTGCGAGAAGCAGGCATGGAGGTGCGGCGGTTGCGTGCCGTGCACATAGGCCTAGGGGTGCGGGGAGTGCGATGTGGGTGGAGGTTGCGTGTCGCGCTCTGCAAAAGGATGGGGAAGGGGCGAGTCACGTAGAAGAGAGGGGAGAAGAAGATGGTGCCATGTGGCACGCGAGGGAGCAATCACGTGGCGGGTAGTTTAATTAATTTTTTTAAATACAATAAATAAATAGTAATAATAATAAGTAAATAACAAATAAATAAAGTAAATAAAATAATTAGAGTAAATAATAATTAAAATAAGTAATTATTAAAATAAATAAACAATAAAATAAAGATAAAATAAATAAGTGAATAAAATAAAATAAATGGGGGTGACACGTGGCGGATGTGGAAGCGGCCACATATCGCTCCCAGAAAAATCACAAATTAAATCAAAAGAAAAATAAAAAAGAAATAATAAAAGGGGTCAAATAAAAAATTGTCAACAAGAAAGTTGGTTGTTTTGACGAGATCTACAACTTTCATGAAGGACTGAAAACCAAAATAAACCATCTGTACAAAGTGTATTTTTGAGTGGTATCTAATAGGTATAAAATATCGTATTTTGTGTTTTTCAGATTTTTGTTGTCATTTTTAAATAAGATAAAAAATCAAAATAAAAGTAGAGAAAATGTAAAAGGAATATTTACAACTTACTTTATTTTTTTGAATTTCTAATAATTAAGAAAATAAAAGAATAAAAATTAGAGGGTATTTTGGTCAATATGTACAATATACAATAGAGGCCCAAAACCCAAGTTTCACATACGATCTCCGATTTTTATGAACTTAGTCTTGTTTTGAAGGTCTTTGAATGTATATTACTTTAAAAGTGAGTAGACCTAAATCAAACAATGTATGAGAGAGATATTTGCATTTTAAGGTTCATAGTCTCAAACTTGGATTTGTGTTTTATTAGACAATTTTACAAGTTAGTATTTTTTGATATTTTTCCTTTATTAGTGTTAGTAATATATACACTATAGAGTTTATTTTATTGGATTTGGAGTTAGTATACAATAGATACAAATAATAATATGAAGCTAATTGCTGGGTAACGAAGCTCTATTTTCATCTTTTAGAGTGATGAATCACAGATTCATAAACCCCTATATTTAAACATTGCTCGTCTTCGAGCAATTAAAATGAAATGTAAGAGTGAAATGATTTTTGGTTCCATACCAAGGTCATGAACAAAAGGTGAAAGTGGAGCTTGACTCGACCTTTAGATTAATAGGGTGGAGGAATCTTATTGGGAATTGAATTTAAGACCTAACAACCTTTAAGTTCCACAAATCTCTTAATCAAATCGCCTCAATAGTCAGGTCAGAACAAATCCTCATACACAGATTCTGATGACCATGAATCTTACTTGTACAGTGTTAGTGAAATATAGCTATCCACATCAGAAATGGTAAAGAACCATCCTCCTCTAACAAGGTAACTCTAATTCCCTAGTCTAGCAACTCTTTCCTCAAGGAGCGGGGTATTCCCTTCTAAGTTCATGTGCGACCAACTCATGAAGAGGGGTGGAGAGAAGAATGGATGGTAGATAGTGTAGTTACCTATTCTAAGATGCTTGATCAGTATAGCCAAGTCATCCAGCTGCAAGCTTACAAAAACTTTAAAGCTCTTCTTATTTTCAATCAGGTCTGTCCACTTTTGGAGATTCTGCATTTTTTTTCTTTTTCTTCTTTTTTTCGACATATATACAAGGTGCATCATGTACATAAAGAGTTTTTCTTCTTGAGCCAATAGACTATCCCTCTTTTGAAGCATTATTGCAACCCACAACATCCCGTCGTTAGACGTCGATGCCACTAGACTAGGTTGAGATACACTACCCTCCCACGAGGAGAACTGATGTTTCCACCCATGTGCTACTCCAAGCCAAAGGATTCTACCACCTCACCACCTCATCAACGATGAGCTACGTGAATGGTGCTTGTCAAGTAAGGTCACTGTCTAAAAGAATCTTGTGTGTGCATGAAATATTCTACTTAGACCAATCAAGATGACATGTGAACATAGACTTGCGGACTCAGAGAATTAAGTCACTTGACCTGAAAAATCTTAATTCCTATAAGGTTCCTCTGAAATTAGGTAGATTAAGGTCAAATCCATCCTCAACATCTATTCATAACTTGGTTCAGAACCTACGAACTTTTCACTTAGCATATGCTAAATATGCAGATGAGATGCAGATGACATGCAATGTAGATGAAGTTTAAGACACTTTTTTTACTCTTAATGCATAGATGATATGAAAGAGTAAATAAGAAGCCTTTATTTTTTTCTTTTTCTTTATTTTTTTAATTTTCTGGTATACCCTTATTTTACAACAATTTTTAGATGAATATTATTTACAAGAATTTTACAACTTTTTATACAAGAATTATACATATTATATAATACACATACAATATAAGTATACAGGTATTTTACAATTTTTTTTTGAATTTTGACACACCCCGTAATTATAGCATAATATATACTAAAATACACGAAAGTACTAGCTATGGGTAAAGTATATATGTAATATATACATGCCCCCTTTAATATCTCCACTATACTACAACGTTGTCATTTGATAAAACCGTAAATCACCCTTTTAATAACGTCGATTTAATGTTCGAAAATTGTTGTAGATAGGCAAAATCGGGTTAATCAAAACCGCTAATTAAAGAATTAATCAATTAAAGCGAGCGGTTATATTTTTTTACTTGGGCAAGCCTAAGGTCAAACTCAAGGAGACTCCTATCTCCTTAAGTTTCTTTAAAGTCGATCTGGAGGTCAGGTTTTTAGGAGAGTATTTTTTTGGTATTTTTAAAATGCAAGTGATAAATGTAATGTAATTTCGGGCTAGTTTAAGGTTTAAAATGCAAAATTCGATCAATTCAAGTCCAAAAATTCTCAAACTTTGCTAGAAGTTGAATGATGATCAAATTAAACTACTGCATTTTTTTAAATTTTCTTGTCTCAATATGAATTAATTATGAATAAAACAAGAATTCAGGATGATTTTTTCGTAAATTAATTTTAATAAATATAAAACCAATTTTTTTTGTAGAAATAAAATATACTTGATTAATCTATGTGAGCAGAATCCAAGAAAATTATTAGATCTTAAAATAATTGATCCATGACCTCTTAAAAATTAATAACGAGAAACACCAATAAATTTATTTTGACCTCAATATGCAAGCAAATGGGATGATTTTTGGGCATAAATTAGTAAACTCTAAACTCTAGAAACAATGATTTTTCAATAGTTTTTGGAGTAATAATTAATTTAATATCATTTAAACATCAGGAGGTGGGTAAAATAGGCTATTTTCCACAACAATAATGATATTAAAGTAAACACAATTCCTAATAATATATTCAATATCCACAATGGTAGGGCAAGAGTTATTCTACAAAATGCAATTTTTAAATAATAAAGTGATGACAAAATGAGACTCGAATTAATGACCAAAGACTGGGGCCTAAATGCAATTTACAGATTTAAAATTGATAATAAAAATTATGCTGACAGGACATAGATGAGATTACCTATACCCAGGAGGACTTTTATGCAATTTTGCCAAGAGAACACGTGCATCTAAAGTGCAACCTAGAGTGCTGGACCTGTGCACGAATGCTCAAAAGAGGAGGGGCAATTTTGTAATTCTTCCGCACCCACACGTGTGAGACAAGAGCAGGGCAGGTCGGAGGGTGCTTTGGGGTTTCCCTTCACGTGGCAGGTATCTGTTGCTGGTGCCTGTACGTCGCACCGAGGATGAAGGCGGAGAGGGCGATGTGCAGCGGTTGGTGGTGAGGCTCCGATGTGGTTGGTGCTCCTTTGCGGAGGAGGAGCGCACTGGTGACAGAGTGACCGATGGCGTGCCTACAGACGAAGGTGTTGGTGGCCGAAGGTCGCGAGCTGGCTACGGGACAACCTCCACCTCCGTTGACACGCGACGAGAGATGGAGGGGCGAGGCTGGTGTGTGGCCTATGGACTACGGGCTGGCAATGGAAATGGAGCTTAAAGCGAGCTGTGCAGGTAGTCGCACAATCGGAGCTTCAGTCGAGAGATGGAGGCTGATGGATGAGGTATCGGTGACCAGTCGATGAAGACGCATGGGGCAAAGCTGGAGTTGGCGAGACAAGCTGGTGCAGGCGTGGGGTGATGTTTGATGGCACAGAGGGTGTGCTAAGAAGGTGGTTGTCATGCCCATGCGTGCGGAGATGATGTGGTTAGTGGGGGATGAGTGGAACGAGAAGAAATAGAGTTAATTATGGATCTCCTTCCTTCGCAAGGAAAATGGGTGGAAGATGGAGGTGACAATCGGGGGAGGGTGGATGCATGATCATAACGGAGTCGTGAACAAAAATCAGAAGAATGAAAGAGTTTGAAAAAGAACGGAGGAACATAGGAATAAAAGAAAAATAGAGGAATCCAAAGGGAAGAAGAAAGGTTACCTACGGAGCTAGTCGAATCCCCTGTGGTGGGAGGCTCGTCCTCCGATCCTTGCTCAACAGCGTGGTGGAGCTGGAGCTAAGACGAGCTTGGGAGCTCTGCTACGAAGGTCAAGTGTTCGAATCTCGCCGAGGATGATGATCCATCATTACCATGGAAGACCTAGTAGTCGTTTCCATCGTAGATCTGAGGCTGGGACACTTCCTCTCATACTGGTGGATGAGCTTGAATGAAGGAGGAGAAGGATTATTTATGGGTTGTTAGCCGAAAAGGGAGGGTGGGGGGCAATACGGGGGTGGTTGCGCAGGAAGTGATCGAAGGGTGCAGGTGGCAATTGTAGGGGTGATCAGGTCCTGTGGGCGAGTGGTGCACGACGCAGGTGAAGGTTGCGCTCCGCGCTCCGTGCTCTGCGCGAGGATGTGGGAGAGGTGGTTGTGCGAGAAGCGGGCATGGAGGTGCAGCAATTGCGTGCCATGCGCAGAGGGCTAAGGGTGCGGGGAGTGCGACGTGGGTGGAGGTTTTGTGCCGTGCTCTGCGTAAGGATGGGGAAGGGGCGAGTCATACGGAAGAGAGGGAAGAAGAAGATGGTGCCACGTGGCACATGAGGGAGAGACCACATGGCGGGTAGTTTAATTAATTTTTTAAAATAAAATAAATAAATAATAGTAATAACAAGTAAATAATAAATAAATAAAGTAAATAAAATAATTAGAGTAAATAATAATTAAAATAAGTAATAATTAAAATAAATAATCAAAAAAATAAAGATAAAATAAATAAGTGAATAAAATAAAATTAATGGGGGTTACACCTGGCGGATGTGGAAGCTTCCATGTGTCGCTCCTAGAAATCACAAACTAAATCAAAAGAAAAATAAAAAAGAAATAATAAAAGAGGTCAACTCAAAAAGTGTCAACAAGAAAGTTGCTCGTCTCGACGAGATCAACAACTTTCGTGATGGACCGAAAACCAAAATAAACTATATGTACAAAGGGTATTTTTAGGTGGTATCTTATAAGTATAAAATACCGTATTTTGTGTTTTGTAGATTTTTTGTCTTTTTAAATAATATAAAAATCCAAATAAAAGTAGAGAAAATGTAAAAGGATTATTTATAACTTACTCTATTTTTTTTTGGATTTTTAATAATTAAGAAAATAAAAGAATAAAAAATGGGAGGTATTTTGGTCAATATGTACAATATACAATAGGGGCCCAAAACCCAAGTTTCACATACGATATCTGATTTTTATGAAAATAGTCTAGTTTTGAAGGTCTTTGAATGTATATTACTTTAAAAGTGAGTAGACCAGAATCAAACATTTTTGAGAGAGATATTTACATTTTAAGATTCATAGTCTTAAAATTGGATTTGGGTTTTACTGGACAACTTTACAAGTTAGTATTTTCCGATATTTTCCCTTTATTAGTGTTGGTAATGTATACACTGTAGAGTTGATTTTATTAGATCTGGAGTTAGCATAAAATAGATACAAATAGTTGAATTTAGCTAATATACAGGTGAATATGTACAAGTGAATTTAGCTCCTTATTTACTGCAAATATGCATGCCAAAATGCAGATATTATTTCTAAATGCGTGAATGCGGATAATGTAAACTAAAAGGAAATATGCAGCTAATTGCTGGGGAATGAAGCTCTATTTTCAACTTTTAAAGTGATGAATCACAGATTCATCAACCCCCTATACTTAAATTTTGCTTGTCCTCGAGCAATTAAAATGAAATGCAATAGTGAAATGAATTTGGGTTCCATACCATGGTCATGAACAAAAGGTGAAAATGGAGCTTGACTTGGCCTTGATTAGTAGTGTGTCGGAACCTTATTAGGAATTTAAGACCTAACAACCTTTAAATTCCACAATTGTCTTATTCAAGTCGCCTCAACCGACAGGTCAGAACAGATCCTCACATACAAATTCTGATGACCATGAATTGTGCGGGTGTATGAAATATTCTACGTAGAGCAATCAAGATGACAGGTGAACATAGACTTGCGTACTCCAAAACTTTAGTCACTTGACATGAAAAATCTTAATTCCCATAAGGTTCCTCTTAAATTAGGTAGATTAAGGTCAAATCCATCCTCAACATCTTTCATAACTTGGTTCAGAACCCACTAACTTTTCACTTAGCATATGCTAAATATGCATATGAGATGCAGATGACATGCAATGTAGATGAAGTGCAAGACACTTTTTTTACTCTGAATGCAAGGATGATATTCAAGAGCAAATATGAAGCCTTTATTTTTTCTTTTTTCATCATTTTTTTTAATTTTCTGGTATACCCTTATTTTACAACAATTTTTACAAGAATATTGTTTACAAGAATTTTACAACTTTTTATACAAATATTATACAGATTATTAATATACATACAATATAAGTGTATAAGTATTTTACAATTTTTTTTCAATTTTGATCCACCATGTAATTGTTGCATAATATATAGAAAAAATACATGAAAGTACGAGCTATGGGTAAAGTATATATGTAATATATACATGCCCCTTTTATACTCTCCACTATACTACAACGACGCCATTCAATAAACCAATAAATCGTCCTTTTAATAGCATTGATTTAATATTCAAATTTTGTTGTAGGTTGGTAACGTCGGGTTAATAAAAAACTGCTAATTAATGAATTAATCGATTAATGCAAGCGGTTATATTTTTTAGTTGGGCAAGCCTAAGGTTGAACTCAATGAGGTCACTATCTCCTTAGGTTTATTTAAAGTCGATCTGGTGATTAGGTTTTCAGGAGTATATTTTTTTGGTATTTTTAAAATGCGAGTAATAAATGTAATGCAATTTCGGGCTAGTTTAAGGGTTAAAATGCAAAATTCGATCAATTCAAGTATGAAAATTCTCAAATTATCTAGAAGTTGAATGATGATCAAATTAAACTACTGCAATTTTTTTTAGAAATTTCTGACTCAATATGATTTAATATTGAATAAAACATGAATTCAGGATGATTTTTCGTAAATCAGTTTTAATAAATATAAAACCAATTTATTTTGCAGAAATTAGTCTATGTGAGAGGAATCCAAGAAAATTATTAGATCTTAAAAATATTTGATCTATGACCCATTAAAAATTAATTACTTTAACATGAAAATGGGATGATTTTTGGGAATAAATTAGTAAACTCTAAACTCTAGCTATTATGAATTTTCAAAAAATTTTTGGAGCAATAATTACTTTAATATCATTTAAACATTATGCAACGGGTAAAATAGGCTATTTTCTAGAACAATGATTATATTAAATAAAACACAATTCCTAAAAATACATTCAGTTTCCACAATGGTAGGGAAAGAGTTATTCTACAAAATACAATTTTTGAAATAATAAAGTGATGACAAAATGAGACTCGAATTAATGACCAAAGACATGGGCATAAATGAAGTGCAAAAATAAAATAGTTAATAAAAATTGTGCTAACAGGGCATACATGAGATTACCTATACCCAGGAGGGCATTTATGCAATTGTACCAAGAGAACACGTGCATCTCACGAGCAACCTCGAGGGCTGGACCTGTGCACGAAAGGTTGAAAGAGGAGGGGCATTTTTGCAATTCTTCCACACCCTTACGTGCGCGACACGAGTAGGGCAGGTTCAAAGGGTGCTTCGGGGTTGCCCTCCACGTGGCATGTATCCGGAGCTTCGATCGAACCCGAAGCTAAAGGAAGGGAGCGAGGTTCGGCTGCTGGAGGTGCCTGTACGTCACGCTGAGGCTAAAGGAGGATAGGGTGATGTGTAGCAGTTGGTGGTGAGGCTCCGAGGTGGTCGATGCTCCTTTGCGGAGGAGGAGCTCACTGGAGGCAGAGTGACCGATGGCATGCCTGCGGACGAAGGTGTTGGTGGCCAAAGTTCACGAGCTGGCTGCGCGACGACCACCACCTTTGTGACACACGATGAGAGATGGAGGAGCGAGGCTGGTGCATGGCCTGTGGACTACGGGCGGGCGATGGCGATGGAGCTTGGAGGGGAGTTGTGTAGGTCGTTGCATAGCCGGAGCTTCGACCGAGCGATGAAGGCTGATGGATGAGGTGCCAAAGACTAGTTGATGAAGATGCATACGGCGAAGGCGGCGTTGGCGAGGCGAGCTGGTGCAGGCGCAGGGCAGTATTTGGTCGCACGTATGGCATGGTAAGAAGGTGGTTGTCATGCCCGTGCATGTGGAGATGATGTGGTTGGTGGGGGATGAATATAACGAGAAGAAACGGAATTAATCATGGATCTCCTTCCTTCGCAAGGAAAAATGATGGAAGATGGAGGTGATAGTCGAGGAGGGTGGATGCACGATCGTAGCAGAGTTGTGAACATAGATCGAAAGAATGAAGGAGTTTGAAGAAGAATGAAGGTACAGAGGAATAGAAGAAAAACAGAGGAATCCAAAGAGAAGAGAAGCAGAAAGGTTACCTGCGAGTGAGTTGAATCGCACGCGGTTGGAGGCTCGTCCTCTGGTCCTTTATCAACAACGCAATGGAGCTAGAGCTAAGCTGAGCTTGGAAGCTCTGCAGTGAAGGTCAAGCCTTCGGATCTCGCTGAGGATGATGATCCGTTGTAGTCGTCGAAGACCTAATAGCTGTCACCATCCTAGATATGTGGCTGGGACACTTCCTCTCGTAATGGTGGATGGGATTGAACGATGGAGGCGGAGGATTATTTTTGGGTGGTTGTCCAAAGGGGGGGGCATGACGGGGGCGGTTTCACAGGAAGTGACCGACAACTGCAGGCGACAGTTGTAGGGGTGATCGGGTCTTGTGGGTGAGTGGTGCACGACGCGGGCGAAGGTTACACTCCATGCTCCGTGCTCTGCACGAGGATGGGGTAGAGGTGGTTGTGCGAGAAGCGGGCATGGAGGTGTGGCGGTTGCGCGCCATGCACAGAGGGCTGAGGAACAGGGAGTGCGACATGGGTGATGGTTGCGTGCCACACTCTGCGCAAGGATTGGGAAGGGGCGAGTCGCGCTAAGAGAGGGGAGAAGAAGATGGTACCACGTGGCACGCAAGGGAGTGGCCACACAGCAGGTAGTTTAATTATTTTTTTAAAATATAATAAATAAATATTAGTAAATAATTAATAAATAAAATAAATAAAATAATTAGAGTAAATAATAAATAAAATAAGTAATAATTAAAATAAATAAACAAAAAGTAAAAATAAAAAAATAAGTGAATAAAATAAAATAAATGGGGGTGAAACGTGGCGGATGTGGAAGCTATCACATGTCGCTCCCAGAAAAATCACAAATTAAATCAAAATAAAAAATAAAAAAGAAATAATAAAAGAGGTCAAATCAAAACGTGTCAACATGAAAATTGCTCGTCTCGACGAGATCTACAACTTTCCTGAAGGACCAAAAACCAAATAAACCATCTGTACAAAGAGTATTTTTGGATGGTATCTTATAGGTATAAAATTCCGTATTTTGTGTTTTGTAGATTTTTTGTCATTTTTAAATAAGATAAAATCAAAATAAAAGTAGAGAAAATGTAAAAGGAATATTTACGACTTACTCTTTTTTTGGATTTTTAATAATTAAGGAAATAAAAGAATAAAAAATAGAGGGTATTTTGGTAAATATGTACAATATACAATAGGGGCCCAAAATCTAAGTTTCACATACGATCTCCGAATTATATGAAAGTTAGTCTTGTTTTGAAGGTCTTTGAATGTGTATTACTTTAAAAGTGAGTAGACCTAAAGCAAACACTGTATGAGAGAGATATTCACATTTTACGGTTCATAGTCTCAATTTTGGATTTGTGTTTTGTTGGATAATTTTACAAGTTAGTATTTTTTGTTTATCCCTTTTTTAGTATAAGTAATATAAACACTATAGGTTGATTTTATTGGATATGGAGTTAGTATAAAATAGATACAAATAGGTGAATTTAGCTAATATACAAGCCAATATGTACAAGTGAATTTGGCTCCTTATTTAATGCAAAGATGCTTTCTAAAATACAGATATTATTTCTAAATGCATGAATGTGGATAATGCACAATAAAAGGAAATATGCAGCTATTTGTTGGGGAACAAAGCTCTATTTTCAACTTTTAGAGTAATGAATCACATATTCATCAACCCCCTATACTTAAACCGTGTTCATTCCCTAGCAATTAAAATGAAATGCAAGAGTAAAATGATTTTGGGTTTCATACAAAGGTCATGAACAAAAGGAGAAAATGGAGCTTGAGTCGACCTTTAGATTAATAGTGTCGCGGAACCTTATTGGGAATTGAATTTAAGACCTAACAACCTTTAAGTTCCACATGTCTCTTATTCAAGACACCTCAACAATCTGGTCAGAACATGTCCTCATACGCAAATTCTGATGACCATGAATCTTACTTGTACAGTGCAAGTGAAATATAGCTATCCACATCAGAAATTGAAAAGAACCAGCTACCTTTAAAAACATAACTCTAATTCCCCAGTCTAGCAACTCTTTCCTCGAGGAGCGGGGTATTCCCTTCTAAGTTCTAGTGCGACCAGCTCAAGAAGAGGGGGTGGAGAGATGAAAGGACAGTAACCAGTGTAGCTACCGACCATAGGATACTTGATTAGTGTAGCCAAGTCATCCAGCTGCAAGCTTACAAAAACTTTGAAGCTCTTCTTATTTTTCTATACTTGTATATACACTCCGGCATGCATTTTACTTTTCAATCAGGTCTGTCCACTTATGGAGATTCTGCATTTTTTTCTTTTCTTATTTTTTTCTACATATATACAAGGTGCATCATGTACATAAGGAGTTTTTCTTCTTGATCCAGTAGACTATCCCTCTTTTGAAGCATTATTGCAACCCACAACATCCTGTCGTTAGATGTCGACACCACTATACTAGGTTGAGATGCACTAACCTCCATAGAGGAGGTCGGATGTTTCCACTCATGTGCTACTACAAGCCAAAGGATTCTACCTCCTCACCACCTCATCAATGAAGAGCTATGTGCATGGTGCTTGTCCAAGTTAGGTCATTGTCTAAAAGAATCTTGCGTGTGCATGAAGTATTCTACTTAGACCAATCAAGATGACATGTGAACATTGATTTGCGGACTCAAAGAATTAAGTCACTCAACCTGAAAAAAATCTTTATTTCAGTTGCTATAAGATTCTTCTGAAATTAGGTAGACTAAGGTCAAATCAAATCCGTCCTCAAAATCTATTCATAACTTTGTTTAGAACCAACTATCTTTTCACTTAGCATATTCTAAATATGCAGATGAGATGCAGATGACATGCAATATAGATGAAGTGCAAGACACTTTTTTTACTCTGAATGCAAGGATGATATGCAAGAGTAAATTAGAAGCCTTTATTTTTTTCTTTTTTCATCATTTTTTTAATTTTATGGTATACCCTTATTTTACTACAATTTTTACAAGAATATTATTTATAAGAATTTTACAAATTTTTATACAAGTATTATACAAATTATACAATATACATACAATATGAGTATAAAGTATTTTACATGATTTTTTTCATTTTTGACCCACCCCATAATTATTGCATAATATATACAAAAATACGCCAAAGTACGAACTATGGGTAAAGTATATATGTAATATATACATGCCCCCTTTAATACTCTCCACTATACTACAATGACACCATTTGATCAACCCGTAAATCGCCCTTTTAATAGCGTTGATTTAATGTTCTAATTTCTTTATAGGAAGGCAAAGTCGGGTTAATCAAAAATTGCTAATTAATGGATTAATCGATTAAAGCGGGCGGTTATATTTTTTTTAATTGGATCAGCCCAAGGTTGAACTTAGGGAGGCCACTGTCTCCTTAGTTTTATTTAAAGTCGATCTGGAGATTAGCTTTTCAGGAGAGTATTTTTTTGGTATTTTTAAAATACAAGTGATAAATGCAACGCAATTTCGGGCTAGTTTAAGGTTTAAAATGCAAAATTTGATCAATTCAAGTCAAAAAATTCTCAAACTTAGCCAGAAGTTGAATGATATCAAATTAAACTACTGCAAAGTTTTTAGAATTTTCTGGCTCAATATGAATTAATTACGAATAAAACATGAATTTATGATGATTTTTCACAAATTAATTTCAATAAATATAAAACCAATTTATTTTGCAGAAATAAAATTACCCTAGATTAGTCTATGTCAGAGAAATCCAGGAAAATTATTAGATTATAAAAATAATTGATCTATGACATTAAAAATTAATTACATAAAACACCAATAAATTTATTCTAACCTTGATATGAATGTAAATGGGTTGATTTTTGGGAATAAATTAGTAAACTCTAAACTCTAGATACTATGAATTTTCAATAATTTTTGGAGCAACAATTAATTTAATATCATTTAAACATCACGTAATTTAATAAGATATTTTCTACAACAATAATGATATTAAATAAAACACAACTCATAAAATATATTCATTATCCACAATGGTAGGGCAAGAGTTATTCTACAAAATACAATTTTTGAAATAATAAAGTGATGAAAAATGAGACTCGAATTAAAGTGATGAAAAATAAGGCTCAATATTTTTTTCTGTAATTGCCTAAATGCAATTACAGAAACAAAATTGATAATAAAAATTGTGCTGACAGAACATAGATGAGATTACCTATACCCAGGAGGGCATTTATGCGATTATACCAAGAAACACATGCATCTCACATGCAACCTACTGGGATGGACCTGTATCCGAAAGCTCGGAAGAGGAGGGGCATTTTTCCAATTCTTCCACACCATTATGTGCGTGACACGAGCAGGGCAGGTTCGGAGGGTGCTTCGGGGTTGCCCTCCATGTGGCAGGTATCCAGAGCTTCGGTCGAACCCGAAGCTAAAGGCATGGAGCGAGGTTCGGCTGCTGCTTGTGCCTGTACGTCGTGTTGAGGCTGAAGGCGGAGAGGGCGATGTGCAACAGTTTATGGTGTGGCTCCAAGGTGGTCGGTGCTCCTTTGCAGAGGAGGAGCTTGCTGGTGACAGAGTGAGCGATGGTGTGCCTGCGGATGAAGGTGCTGGAGGCCGAAGGTCGCAAGATGGCTGCGGGATGGCCTTCACCTCCGTCGACACATGACGAGAGTTGGAGGAGCGAAGTTGGTTCGTGGCCTATGGACTACGGGCGGGCGATGGCGATGGAGCTTGGAGGTGAGCTGTGTAGGTGGTCACACAGCCAATGCTTTGACAAAGTGATGGAGGACGATGGCTGAGGTGCGGGTGACAGTCGATGAAGATGCGTAGCGAAAAGGTAGCGTTGGCGAGGCGAGTTGGTGCAGGTGCGGGGTGGTGTGTGGTCGTGCGGAGGGAGTGATATGAAGGTGGTTGTTGTGCTCATGCGTGCAGAGATGATGTGGTCGGTGGGGGATGAGCAGAACGAGAAGAAACATAGTTAATCATGGATCTCATTTCTTCACATGGAAAATGGGTGGAAGATTGAGGTGATAGTCGGGGGAGGGTGGATGCGCTATCATAAAGGAGTCGTGAACGAAGATCAGAAGAATGGAGGAGTTTGAAGAAGAATGGAGTTATAGATGAATAGATGAAAAACAGAGGAATCCAAAGGGAAAAAGAAAGGTTACCTGCGGAGCGAGTCGAATCGCTTGTGGTTGGAGGCTCATCCTCCGGACCTTGCTCAACAGTGCGACGAAGCTAGAGCTAAGCCGAGATTGGAAGCTCTGTCGCGAAGGTCAAACCTTCGGATCTTGCTGAGGATGGTGATCCATCGTCGCAGTCGAAGGCCTAGTAGCTGTCATCATCCTAGATTTTAGCCTGGGACACTTCCTCTCGTAATGGTGGATGGGCTTGAATGATGGAGGCAAAGGATTATTTATGGGTGGTTAATCAAGCGGGGGGTGGGGGGGAGGGCGAAGATGGGAGAGGTTGCGCAGGAATTGACCGACGGGTGCGGGCGACAGTTGTAGGGGTGATCGGGTCCTGTGGGTGAGTGGTGTGCGATGCGAGCGAAGGTTGCGCTCCGTGCTCTGCACGAGGATGGGAGAGAGGTGGTTGTGTGAGAAGCGGGCATGGAGGTGCGGTGGTTGAGCGATGTGCGCAAAGGGCTGAGGGCGCAGGGAGTGCGACGTGGGTGAGGTTGCATGTCACGCTCTGCATGAAGATGGGGCAGGGGCGAGTCGCGTAAAGAGAGGGGAGAAGAAGATGGTTCCATGTGGAACACGAAGGAGCGGCCATGTGGCGGGTAGTTTAATTATTTTTTTAAATACAATAAACAAATAATAGTAATAAAAAATAGTAAGTTATAAATAATTAAAGTAAATAAAATAACTATTGTAAATAATAATTAAAATAAATAAATAAATAAATAAAGATAAAATAAATAAGTCGATAAAATAAAATAAATGGTGGTGAGACGTGGCGGATGTGGAAGCTGCCACGTGTCGCTCCAAAAAAAATCACATATTAAATCAAAAAAATGAAATAGAAATAATAAAAGTGGTCAAATCAAAAAGTCTCAACACAAAAGGTTCTCGTGTCGACGAGATGTACAACTTTCGTGAAGGACCAAAAACCAAAATAAACCATATGTACAAAGTGTATTTTTGGTGGTATCTTATAGGTATAAAATACCATATTTTGTGTTTTGCAGATTTTTTTATCATTTTTAAATAAAATAAAAATCAAAATAAAAGAGGTGAAAATGTAAAAGGAATATTTACAACTTTCTCTATTTATTTGGATATTTAATGATTAAGGAAAAAAGAATAAAAAATGAAGGGAATTTTGGTCAATATATACAATATACAATATGGGCCCAAAACTCAAGTTTCACATATGACTCCGATTTTTACGAAATTAGTCTTGTTTTGAAGGTCTTTGAATGTATATTACTTTAAAAGTGAGTAGACCCTAAATAAAACATTGTATGAGAGAGATATTTGCATTTTAAGGTTCATAGTCTCAAACTTGGATTTGTGTCTTATTAGACAATTTTACAAGTTAGTATTTTTTTGATATTTTTTATTTATTAGTGTTAGTAATATATACACTATAAAGTTGATTTTATTGGATTTAAAGCTAGTATAAAATAGATACAAATAGGTTAATTTAGCTAATATACATGTGAATACTTACAAGTGAATTTGGCTCCTTTTTTAATGCAAATATGCATGATAAAATGCAGATATTATTTCTAAATGCATGAATGCGAATAATGCACAATAATAGGAAATATGCAGCTAATTGTTGATGAACAAAGCTCTATTTTCAACTTTTAGAATGATGAATCATAGATTCATTAATAGTACATGACATATTTACTTATAAAAAGTCAAAAAATAATGGGAAAACATTTTTAGATTTTTATATTTTTCTCATGTTTTTATGATTTTTCTGGATTTTTTTTAATTTTTAGGTATTTTTAAAACAAAAAAACATTCCAAAACAAGGATTAAATAAACAGGCGAAATAGATTTGAAGATTAAAAATAACAAATAAAGTAATAAATTCTCCAAATTATTTTTGATAGATAAATACTAATATAACAAACTTAGAAATAAAAATAATTTTTTTAGGGTTTTTAGGAATTTTCTAACTTTTTTACTAGATTTTGGAGTTTTTTATTTTATATAGTTTTTATTTTTCTATTTTATGGTTTTTGTCTAGATAAATAATATTCTAAACTAAATAAAATATATTTTTTTTGGAAATTTTCAAAATGGTTTTATATTTTTTAGTAATTTTTAAGTCAAACAGAAGCAAAAAGTTGGTCATTTCATTTTTAATAAATTATTGAAATGCCTAAAATGTCAAAATAAAAAGTAACGTGAATATACATGCTAGTAGGAATCTAACCCTATTTTTGCATAATTTTTGGAGCACATATGTTATATTTAATATATCAAATAGAATCACAAAAATGCATATTCTAGCGAGGGTATATTTGCAATTAAAATTAAAGTCAGGGGAAGATGTGCGAATTTCCCATAAATATATAGTTGAACTTTAAGGTCCATTTTATAATTCACAAAATCGTTAGCGCGTATGTGCAATTTACCCTACTCACATGGTACGACATGTGAGTTGAGCTAGATTGGACCCATATGACATATCAAATAACCACAAGGGTCTCTATGCAATATTTCCTATTTTATTTAGATTGCAAAATTATTTATAGTACTAATAAATAAATAAAAAGAATAGGGGACTAGATGTAGAATTTACCCCCAATATGGCGTTGATGAACGACTGGACGATCAACACTTAAACAATAGACGACCACAATGGGTTGATACCGCTTCGGTGGTGGATGATGAAGATCAGGTCCAAGGCTCGATCCAACGGTGGATGCATCTCCCCGTTAGACGGTGCCAGTACAACCAAGAGCGAGGAATCCATGGGACGGTGCGGTATCATTCCACAAGAACAAGGAGGAACATGGGCATGTTCTTCCTTATTCCTTTGCTTCCTCTCGATCCAGAGCCTCTCCCATGATGCTATGGTGCTCTTCATGTTCGTGCTGATGATCCACATCAAGGGGTGCTTTCAAGTGAGTCCAAAACCCATCGGAGGAGACCTGGAGGGTCGATGAAGTTCAAAGTGCCTGGAGGATGAACCTGGAGTCCAATAGGCTTCGAATGGACCTTATTCTATCGGGGATCTACATGGTTAGAAATAGGGAACTCGGGCGGAGCTCCTCGGGCTATTATTGGGTAGTCGAAGGTGGAGATGATGTGGTAATGCTTCGATGAGGGGAGAAGGGTGAACGCCGATTCACATATCTGGGCGTGATCAGGTTGGTTGGATGAGTCGGGGATGAGGAGAAATGAAGGGGCTAGATGATGGAATGGTCGAGGGGGTCAGAAACAAGGGTGATACGGTGCAAATAGTGGCTGGAGCTTGAGAGCTCTGACGAACTAAGATCTATAGATTATGCTAATGCAGGTGAATAAACCCAAAGTAAAAAGGCAGTGCCAAGAACTACGACTAACACCTACCTAGAAATGGTAAAGAGCAAATCCCGAATCTAGTGGTGAACTAGGGAACAAGACGGCTGCTGGAGCGCCACCTGGGACCCATTCCCCTCCTCCTACAATGCTCCCACCTCGGGGAAAGCACCCCTGTCACCAGCAGACTCTCACACTCCTGGCTAGGCTCACTACAATGCTCGATGAGGGATCAAGGACGGAGAATTGACAGAGAGTCTTATTTATAGACAAGGTGAAGGAGTCTCAAAGATTCGTTGGTTTTGGTTAGCACGAAGCAGATTGATCAAATCCAAGATGTGGGAGGAAAGTTATGGGTATTAGATCGACATTTTTCATTCAGGGTGCTAAACTGGATCATGAGTGGATTCAACACAAAATATGGAAGAAAACACAAGGCTGACATGTCTGCACTCGAGGAAGAGAGAGGAGGGTCAGTTGACCTGGGGTCGACAGTTGATGGATTGTGATTGGTCCACATAAGCCGCTACGTGACAAAATTGGAGCATTATTTACAAATAATTAATTAAAAATAGTAAATGATTTTACTAATGTTTGGGAATAAAATAAAAAATGTTTCTTATTCTATGTAGTATTTTAATATGATTTTTATTTATTTTTATGAGTCAATTTATTACAAGTTACTTTTTGCAATTGTATTTATAGGTATATTGACCTATGTTTTGCACATTTTATTTTTATTTTGTATTTTTGATTATTTTATTTTATTTTCCTATTTTTCATATTTATAACATATTTTTAGGTACACAAATATAATTTTATTGTATTTTTCTGTTGTAATTTATACACTTAAGTAAATGGAGGTATTAATTATATAAGTATAAGTATTATATATTCATCTATGTGTTTATATTGACTATTTTATTTTTGGGATTTTTACCTGACAGACCCTATAAACTTTTAAATTACCTCTACGACCTTTTGCACAACGTAATCATCCCATCGACCCTGTAAATTACCCCAAGAACCCCACGGGCTTCAAACAGATTACCCGGAGGGTTCATGGGGTAAGGGTTGGCATGTTTACAGGATCGAGGGAGGAATTAGGTTGTTTCAAAGGTCGTGGAGGTAATTGGTAAAGTTTATAGGGTCTGTCGGGTAAAAGTCCCTTTATTTTTATGTTTTATTTATGGTTTTATTCCAGTCAAAATATGCATGTATTATAAATAGTATTTACAAATTTATAAAAATATAAAATTATGAAGATAATCAAAAATTTATAAAAATGAATATTTTAATTAGGTTTTCACACCTTAGCTCAAAATTAAATGAAACATCTTCATTAAATATCTTATTAAAAATTATATACAATTAAGGTTGATTTTGATGCATTTTGAGTTTTTATTAAGGAGATATGAGGTCTGGGAAATTTGGATTTTGGCTTTTTATTCTGAGAATAAAATGTACATTGTATGTTATTTTGGTGCAAACTTAATTTTGTATTTTTGTATACATTTTTATCTACAACTTTTATGTACAAAATTTATAGATTTGAGATATAAATAACAAAGAATAAATTTCATCTCAAAGATGCTTTATTGATGAATGAATAAATGGAATTTTTAATGTACCTTTGGCCCTTATCTCTCCCCTACTTTATTTCTTGACGACCAAATCAATTCTTGCCTTGGTGTCGGGGTCTAGGGTCATTACCATTGGCATTTTATTTTTTATTTTCTCTCTTTCTTATTTTATTTTGGCTTTAAACAATGTAATTTCTAATGGATGCTAATTTGTACAAAACAATGATATTTACATGCATTTAGCTAGGGTTTAAAGGCCAAAATGAAAGAATAAAGGAGATGAAATGGAGATTCATCATCCCCCTATACTTGCCTTTGGTAGTCCCTAGCAAACTTATGTAATGAGTGCAAACATAAATATGAAGAAAAGAAAAAAAACTTGGAATAATTGTTGACTTTTAAACTAATCTTTACTAAAGTCAAAGTTTGGAGCTCATAGGAGGCCTTTGGAATAATGGTGTGTTCGAAACCTCAAGGAAGTCGGGAAGTGTGACATAATAGCCCTTAGACTCCATACTCCTCTTATCCAGTCCAATTCACAACAAGGTCAGAACAATCCTCTCAGTCACATACTCTTGCTACCTGGAAATCATAGAACCATGTGTGTGAATTTTTTCATCTCTTCCCAAACAAAACCGTTGAACTAAAGACATTTGCTCTTCTAGTGACTCATCTTCGTGGAGACCGATATTCCCTTCCAAGGTAAGGTGCTTATGGTCTTTACAATCGAATGAGGGAGAAGTTAGGAGAATGGGAAAAGAAGAGGGAATGGACCAGTGTAGTCTTCATTCCCAAGTGAAGTCGGTAAGTGTAACCGTTTCTTTACCAAGAAGCAGGCTTTTTCTGAAGCTTAAATTTTTGTGGAATTTTTGGTATAGGATTCTTTGGATATTTTCTTTGACTTTGTATAACTTCTGCATTCATGCTTGTGCCCCGATGGATATAGCATATTTTTGTTCCACTTAAATTTTTGGGGTCTTGGAAAAAGTTGCGTCGGTAGACCATTCCTCATCCGAAGCATTATCTCAATCCGTCTCTGCTCTTTAGATATCATTGTTACTTAAAGAAGTGGGTTGGAGTACCGGTGTCAACAATCCTCATGAATTGTTCCTACATCCACCCTTGACGAAGCGGCCTTGCATCGTCCCTACTTAGACTTCAAGATTTTTCAACAATCCATCTGAGTTGAGCTAAGTGCTAGGTGCGAGGTTTTCTAGTCAAATCACTATCTCAAGAGTATTAAAGTTTATATGAAGGGTCCTAGTTAAGCACATTAAAAGACACAAATTTAGGGATTGACCCCCTAATATGAGTAGTTAATACTAAGATCCCTGTATCCATGCAGATAACAAGACACTGATAAAACAACTTGGTTTTCCTTAAAAAGTTCCATATATTTTACATGTCTTGCATAATTCTTCAAGCAAGCAAAAAGAAATTTACCAGCTATCCAACCAACGTAATAGGTTCCTAGCTATTTTGTAAGAGGTATACATTTGAGCACATATGAGTAGCAAAAGTAACTCTGATTATTTCTCCAAGCTTCTGACATGTTTGTGTTTAGATCTCCGAAAGTCGCAAATCAAGTACTAATATATTGTCATTACAAGGATCACTAGCCCTAAATTTATTAGCAAACAAGAATCACCAATCACAAATCAAAGCCTACTGTAGCTCTCTTCTAACCATCAATTGATATGGTAAACGAGAATCACTAAAGCACAATGAACCAACAAAAGAACACACACATCAAGGAACCAAAAAAATGCCTATCGGATTATTTGAATCCACAACAAAAGAATATCAATTAACATCAATGCCATGATGTTTCCATTTCTAGAAGGTTCCCCTACCACTCATCACCAAGGACACAAAATTAGATCTTCCATTGATCTACAAAACTTCCTGCCAAAAATGTAGTGTTATTGTTCATATGTGACCTCATTTTTTTCCAAAAAGCAAAAGCTCCACTATGAACAATGGGGAAAAAGAATAGTGTGGAAACCACATCAAGTAGGAAAGGGGGCATCATATCTATAAGATCTTGATTCCTCGGTTTCTCCTCCCATGGAAAACAACGCACATGACACTCCGATGATGACGGGAACTGCACATGATGGTTTCCTAGACCTCCTCTACGTGATTGTAATATCAGATCGTTGATCTGCCGTTCTCCGTCGAGCTTCGACGGGAGAGAGGGCAGAGGAAGAGGGCAGGTTGAAGGAGGTAGGGATTTGTTCGCGTTTTAGGGAAGGATGGGTTGGTTTTATTGGGTTCAACTAGATTCGAATCTGAATTTGGCCCAGACTCGACCTCACTAAAATTGTCGTAACTCAGGATCCCGAATTCAGATTTTCACATTCTTGGACTCATTGGAAAGGTCTCGACATGCTCTACATGATGGACTATTAAAAAAATTGGATACTAGATAAGAATAGTTTTTTCAATTAAGCCCAGATTCAATTACGAGGGGTTTCACAAATCCAAACCTGTTCCATCACTCCCTCGAAATGGAAGTGCCTCAATTATACAATCGATTAAGATCACATCTTCCTCAAGTATTCCTATTACCTGTACATCCTGAATACTGGAAGACCTAGAATAAACTCGAAGTTTTGATCTTATTTGAACTGTCTCCTTCATAGTTTTATCATTAAGTTTCTCATTTGATCATTAGGAGTTGGTTCTGTCATATGCTCTGTAAAAACATGTGTCATACCTACAATCATGTCTTGTTTCCAAAACAAGATGACCAACATTGCAATTTGGTTTATCTCAATATCTTATGAGTGAGATCACGTCTTTCGGTTCAGTAGAGAACTTGTATGATCCCATTGAGAAATCACATTACTCATATGCCCTTGTATGCACACCAGCTCGTCGGTATATAGACCTTGATTAAGTCATCAATCTAATGGTCTTCCTAATGTACATACTTAGACATATAGTAATACATTTTTTTCTGGTTAGAGGATGCATGCCTATACGTGACAACATTCGACAGAGGCCTTAGATATCTTAATCTTGTTAGGTCAACTCTTTGACCTAACTCATCTAACACCACTGGATCTCTATTTCTATGTAGAGGGCCTGCATCTATAGGTAGGTCAGATGTCGAACTTTGGAGTAAGGATTTCCATCTCCTTCTTATCCTGGAGATCCTTTCTTGATAATCACTTGATGGTGTGGTTGAGTCCTCAATCTAACTCTTTATATATTCAACCCTACACTAGCCTCTATGATCTGTGTGATATCAACATGTCCATGGTATATAACCCTAATTGTACTAAGGGACCTACAACAACAACAACAACAACAAAGCCTTTTCCCACAATTAAGTAGGGTCAGCTACATGGATTCTTCGCCTCCATTCATATCTATCTTGGGTCAATCTCAGGCTTATATCCAAAAAAATAAGATCCCTTTTTATAGTCTTGTTCTAACATTTCTTGGATCGTCCTCACCCTCTCTTGGCCAGCTCAACATCCCAACACTAACATCTCGTAACGGGTGCATCCGCTGATCTTCTTTGTAAATGACCAAACCATCTTAAGCGGTTTTCTCGCATCTTATCCTCGATTGGAGATACACCAACTTTCTTTCTGATTATGCAAAATTTGTTAATCTTCATTTTAAAGTAAGGAGTGAATTATAATAAATTTTATAGCATAATGGCTCATCATGGGCTAACATGTCCAACAGAGCAGTTGCAGGGATGTGGTTTTAACCGCCTATGGGAAACTCATGCGATGAAGAATAATGCAATAAAGAATAGGGAAAAGAAGAGGGATCAATGAGGAAGGTATGGGTGTTGGAAGGAGGTGGTTAGGGCATGTGAGAAGGCTGGTAAGATACGAAGAAGAGTGGTGGTTTCACAACCGGTGAGGGTAAGGGGTGAAGAGGCGCGAGTTAAGAGACACAAAGAGAAGCATCATATCAAGATCCAACGACCAAAATTTTGGCACTAGTTTAGGGCTGTGATGGCTTGATCGAGTGATCAAGCGGCTCAAGATTAAAACAAATCTGATGGAAAAACAATCATCTAATCAAGGAGATTAGATGACTGAAATGACGAGGGGACTAGTACAAAGAGCGGGTCACGTGACTGAAGGATATTGGGACATGTGTCCCAATCAGAAAATAAAAAAGAAAAATCATTGTAAAATAAAAAATAATTAGTTAGAGAAATATTTAGAAAAAGTGTTCAACATAAAAGGTGTAGATATTCTCAAGATCTACAACTTTCATGTAGATTTTGAAAGCAAAATAAGTAAGATGTACAATATAATATTTTTGCAACTACTTTTCTATACATAAAAACAATTATTTTAATTCTTTTAATATATATATATATATATATATATATATATATTTCGTATTTTGAATAATAAATCATATACATATTATTATTAAAACACTATGTTATTTTCATTGGATTTTTAGTGATGAAGAAATGCATAATAACAACATAGAAAAATATAAATATAATATTTAAGATTGTTATTTATATACATTAATTAGTGTTAGCTATCTACAAAGGGTTATTAATTAATTAATTAATGTTAATTATGAGTTAATGTTTATTGAAAACTTAAGATAGAGGGTTAATTGAGAATAATTATGATGGTGAATCCGAGATTCATCAGGAGTTTGCTGATCGCGTTCACAGTACCCATGGTCAGAATATGCTTTTCAGATCTGTTGCGTATGTTCTTGTGAGGTTGACGCTTTGATGTACATGCCTTATTTAGTCCTTTTTTAACACTAGGCATGTATTACATGGCTTTCATTAATGACATTTCCAGAAAGATATTCTATAAAATTTCTACAGTCCCTAGATCAGACAATTCTATTTTAAATTTTCTATTTTTTAGCATTATTCATTGCATCTGAACTGGAATATTTACATCATCAAAATCAATGTTCTTATTTAAATGAGAATAAACATTTAAAAGTGGATAGTTAGAAGGGATACAATAATTCAAAATAGGGGAGAACTAAAAACAGAAACATCAACTTGTTCGACTTACATAGGAGCTGTTGTAGGTGCTGATATCTCCTTGACTTGCATGGCTCGGCCTCGGCTATTATTATATTTTTGGCCTTTTTCTTTTCCTTTTTTTTATTTATGGCTCTGTTGTGGCTCCTCTCTCTTCTTCTTCTTCATCTCCCTTGACGTGGCATCAACTGGAGTAGACAATGATGGTTGGCCTTTATTCTTTTCCTTTGCGGTCATAGACTGCTGGATGGTCTTAACAATCCTGAGAGTCACAACATTAGATAAATGAATCATTCATTCATGACTATGTGGGGAGGATTCATGACAATCTACCTCCTCCTTATGATGGAAATTATTAGGATTGGCTTCAACTTGTGTAGGAATGGTAGTTTTTGTGGCAGTCATGTCATCCAACTTATGACTCATCTTCATCAAGATCTTAATAAGATAAGCCAACTAGTCAAGTGAAAGATTTACTGGGGCATCCTTGAATGATTCAGCGTGCTGAATACTCTAGCTTTGATAAATGTGCATAGGTTGCGACTACTAACTCTAATAATAGTGATGAGGAGGAACTGCTAATATTTTTGAGGAGGGGGATACCGAGTCTGATACTGAGCAACTAGATGATAGTGATGATATTGTTGCTGGAGGTACGCTGGTTGTTGATAGCTCTATCTCCATGTATGATTTTGTGGGTGAGACTAGTGTTGTTAAGGCTGATGCTGAACTAGTCTCCCACTGTGAGGTTGGTGGTACGACTGAATAACATATGATTGACCCTGCTAATATCCAACCGAACGGGTCAATTGGGGTTCATTGTTCCATATGATGTTCACCTCCTAAATTTGGGGTGGAGGTGGGAAGAAAAACTCGACAAAAGATGGTTGAGGCTCCTGATGGTAGACAACCATCTGTGTCTACTGTGACGGGTGTGATGGTGCTTGCTTGGGTGTCTGCACGTAGTATACATGGTGAGTAGACAATGGCTACACTGAACTCTGTTGTGGTTGTTGCCGTTCTATGGTAGATGTCTCGTCTAGTTGGCTCATATATTGACACGAGTTGATCGAGCTCACCATGAGCTCAAGCTACTTTGTAATCTGATCAAGCTTGTCTATATTCTTTGTTCTCTATTCGATCACAACATGTTTCTTAAGGTCTTATGATCTCTTCTCGATAATATCAACCTTGGATAGGTGGTTCCTAATAATGATGAGGTTGGAATGAGGGCTGTTAGGAGAAATTTGAAGTCAATGCACGCATCTGGTTTATAAGACCTATGTGATAATATTTGTGGAGAAAAGCTGACGTCATCTCCTCCCTGGTCATTAACACTTCCCCTAAATGATTGATCTAGTACAAAGCCTTATCCTGAAGGCTAAACGTGAAAGTGGTCATGTTGACAACCCCAATGGAAAGTTGGGGTAATGAGTGGTTCCACAAATGTGACAAAATTGTTGCAGGTGGATATACGATTCCTAATTTGTATTCCCATGAAAGGTGGGGAAAAGGGACAAGAGTTGTAGATCTAGCTCGAAGTGTCCGTGGATCTATGGTATATGGATCCACTTTGTCATATGGCCATTTCTAAGGTTGTATGTCTCTTTGAGTGTGGGATTTGGTGTCTCTCTTCTCTCTTCATCTCCTACATGGGGTCCATCAGGTGGTTGTTCTTCTCCTCCTCCTCCTCTTTGTTCTCTATCTCTCCTCATCTCCATGAGCATATCCTAGAAGGTGACCTGAGTCTCAACCTGTGTATTCAACTGTTATTGGATTGCCTATATGGAGGAAAGCATCTGTGCATTGACCTCATTTTGTTCTACTTGTTGTGCACTCCCTCTCTGAGGATCCATATCTGTGTCTAAGTCTGATGAGAAATCCAGGTTGGGTACTTCACCTACAAGTGGAAATACATCTCGATTAGTCTGGAGATAAGCACCATATGATGAGAAATGTTTTAGGGTCAATCTTGAACACTATTAATGTGGAAGATGTGAATGTAAATAGGTCGGCCTCCATTCGAAAGGAAGAGAATTCAGAAAGAGAGGTAACCAAAATTATACTTGAAGAAAGAAGCTGGGAGACTCGAGAGCAGTTCGTAAAGTCCGAGCCAGACTTTTTAGAATCTCCTCGAATTATTGGAGATGTTGGCATCAAGGAATCAATGTGGGTGTCCGTAGAGTCCGAACAAAATTATCCCAGATCTAACATCTTGAGAACTGAAAAGTATAAGATGAAGAATTAAGAACATGGAGATTAATAAGGAATAAAGTGAAAAGGAAAAAGAAATGGATGCCTAAATTAAGCAAAATCAAAAGGAGTGATAAAAAGAAGTGAAGAAAAATGGTGCCAGGGTGCGGATTTTTTATTTTGACCTAGATAAATCAATTAAACCACAAAACAAGGGTGGAGTCACCAACACACACATCGCGATCGTCCGCTCGTGCTTCGCCTCCAGAGCGACACGTGGCATCATCTGCGACCCTTCGATCGCATCGCCTCAGATTACATCCTGACCGCCCTTTAACGCCCAAACCCTAACCGTTGGATCTCACGATCCAACGGCTAGGTCTTTGTCATCTACCTCTGGTCAAGCCTCTAGACCACGTTCTCCATATTGCGCACGCACTTGCTCCTTCCCATTATATCCACCTTCTCCGACTACCTCTCCTCTCGCTAACCGCCGCACCACGAACCCCCATCATCCTGCACCTTCGCGAGTCACTCCTCAACCCACGTAGAACCCTCAGTCACTCCATATCGTCCACTAAAGTCACCAATGCCATCACCAAAACCGCTGCCCTCACCCTTCAAATACCTCGCTCCCTCCGCCTGCCATCGATGTCCACCTCTACGCGGGGCATGGCCCAGCCCTCCGCCACCTCCCGGTGACAGGGGGAGGTGGCTTGATCGAGCAACGACGACCAGTGCCCCTGGTGAGACCTGCCGACCTCCATAACGGCGATGCGGTGGCTCAATCCCCTCCCGAGCTTGCTAGGATGGTCGTCCAGCACGTGTGAAGACTTGGGCATCCTCCCCGATGCCCAGCCCAGGCTCCCGCTCCGCCCAACCTCTAGTAAGTACCTCTCCGATCTCCCTTTGCATTTTTCTTCAATTTCATTGATTTTTTAGCTCCTTACACGCACCCCCATGCTCCATTAACCACTCCTTAAGCTTCGCCAATGCTCTCCTTTTCACACGCTCATCTCCGACTCCTATCCATGTCCTCCATACCTCAGACCACAATCGACCCATCTCCTCCGCCTTCCACGGTGGAGGAGCTCCGAGCTCTCGCGTTCTCCGCCCCACACGAGCTTTCATTCCACTCACGTGCACAAGCATCCTTTGCTTCGGCAATGCATTACTAACGATGCAGGTCTTCAACACTCGCAATGGCCGAAGCTCCGTCGGAGCCAACTTTGCCGACCATGCATTCATCACCAAAGCTCCGACGAACTGTTCCATAAGCTCCTGGACCTTCCCCGAGCTCCCATCTACTTCGACGACCATTCATGGAGCTTCGGGGAGGTCCAACTTGCCCGAGACGGAGTGGCAGAGCTGGAGCTCCTTCGCCGAAGCTCAGTTTCCGCCACCAGCTGGCGATGAAGAAGGAAGCACAGACTCCATTGGATGACCCTCTCCAGGTGATCATCCAACGGTCCAGGAGCGTCTACGTAGTCCATGAGCGCCTTCTCCGGCTGCCATTGGATCATAGGGATCCAACGGTGAACGAGTGGCCACGCGTCAACTTCAGATAACTTCCGAGCAGTGGCGTCATAGCTAAGGCTTGGGGGATCCGAGCCTCTCCCGAGCTACGCCAAACCTGCATGGAGCTTTGAACTGTCCGAGCCTAGCCGAACCAGCGCCGAACCTCTGCCGAGCCCAAGTGTTCACCCGAGTCTGGATGGCGTGTGCATTGCACGTGCTATTCTTGGCAATTTACACAGAGGGCCTCAGAAGTTCTCCAATTTGCAGACAGGTCCCTTTCATGTGCAGCATCACGCGCGCCTGGGGATATTTGCACCTTGGCCCTTGCGGGTTTTAATAATTGCATATATACCCCCGCACGTGTAGGATTTTTACAAGGAAGGCCTCACACCTTATTTTTATTGCATTTTTGTCCTTCCCAGGGACCTGTTTGTAGTTATCTTTTTATGTTTTCTTTCAGTTATGCCCTTGCATTCCTTCGTGCATATCTTGAGCACCGTAATTCCAATTTAGTTGATTTCAGTTTCATTTCGAAGCTCTTCTCGTTGTCTTTCTTATGGCATGCTTATATTTTTGATTTGACACTATGAGTCGTAATGCATTATATTATTATCTAAGTGTCCGGATTTCCATGTTTCTCGTGCCTAATTGCAACATGAATGAAGAATGCTTCAATATTTGACCCGGTTTGTCTTGTATTTTTAATGGATCAAGTATTTATCGTCTAGGCCCTGTATGCATTGCATTTCATCAAATTCATTTGCATGATAAAAAAATATAAAAAATGCATGTTTTGTTCTAATGCATTGTCTTGTCTCATTCTTCATTCATTGACCTATGTTCTCCAACTCAACACTTAGTTAAATAGATAAAAATCTAGATAATACGAAAGAGGCTCGTGTCCTTGAGTTTGACCTTGGTTTCTTGCCAAGTAAAATAAAAAAATATGACCATCTTATTTTGATTGCTATATTTAAATGAGATGGTCTTTGATGACCCTAATCGGCCCGACTGCGATGACATTATCAAGTGCTAATTACGCACTATTAAAGGGCTAATTTAGCGGTTCATCAAATGGCGTCGTTGCCGGGGACACAACTCATTTCTTGTATTTTTTTTACTTTCATTTACTTGATTAAGTGTTTATCTTTTATAGGTCAAGTTGTCAATTTGTCTTGCATTATAAAATTTTCTTCTCTATCGATCTCTAACCATTGTTTCTATGGTAAGGCCCTTGATGATTCAAGGAGGCGAGAAGCAGTAGCTAGCCATTGTGAGGAGCCGTAGAAGCACACATGGAGCACGTCGAAAGAAAAGGAAAAAAAGTAATTTTCACATATTATTATCGCATGTAATAATCGTCTTTACAGCGGTCTTCGATCGAAGGCTCACGTTTGTAAATGAACGATTATATGTGGTTGTCTGTGGATCGTCCCCACTTGAGTGTCGACCTAGGATCAGGCACGCGGCTCTTTGAGCATATTTTATTTTCCATCTTTTGCGTGCTTGCTCGTAGGGAGGACATATTAAAAATATAGACACACTTAATATCGCTTCACCTAGCCAAATTTAGTAGACATTCTCATCGCTAACAGAAGCATGATTAGGTGCGGCTTTTTGACAGACTTGCATACATGAGTTTTGGTTCTTAAAACAGCCCCAAATTTTTACGGATTTTCGCCAAATGACTGCATGTTTTCTCGCTTAGCTTAGATCGCGGTTTTTATCGAATACATGGTTTTTCTCGATTTCCCTTTCCTAGCATGATCACCTAGGTTAAACGAATATGGGAATGAACAATAGACGATGATTGCCTGATTTTGTGCTAACCTTAATTCAGTGACAACCTTAAATAATAACTGGGACTGTTAATTGCAAGTCAACCAAAAATGGAGTAAAATTTGTTTTTGGGAGAGCAACACCCTCGTTTACGCATTGATTTTTTGCTTAACATTTTTTCTCCGCATAAACGTCAAATGTTTTATCACCAATAAAACCGACAAGATAATAAGCCAACCTCGGTTGGTTTCATGTGTGAATTGACGAAATTGAGGGTCTTGCTTGCTTGATTGAGCCATGTTTGCTTCGATACACTCCCTAGAGCCTTAGTCACTCCATCCATCTCCGTAGATTCATCCGCTCACTTGTATATCCATCCTTCTTCTTCGTTCAACTTGGGTCTCTCCAACATCAAATTCCATTTGTATACTTAGGCTAAGCTCAACCTAAGTACAGGGGGGACCTGAGTCCCTGTGATTTTCTCCACTCATCTTTCCTTACCTTTATACTTAGGTTATTTCTAACCTAAGTATAGGGGGAGTCCCTCATAGCTCCCGTATATTTCTCTATATTTAAATGGACCTATGGACTTGTAACATCTAGTGCTATGAGGACATAACAAAATTTAAGTATAGGGGGGTATACCGTATTTACATTATACTTACTTTAGGTATAATCTGAAAAATTTGAAAAATTTAAA
Source organism: Ottelia alismoides (assembly GCA_037367405.1). Lineage (NCBI taxonomy): Eukaryota > Viridiplantae > Streptophyta > Magnoliopsida > Alismatales > Hydrocharitaceae > Ottelia > Ottelia alismoides. Next base: position 230,927 of record JAZKJV010008128.1, on the reverse strand, counting down.
ACTTTTTGGCTAAAGTAAAATTCTTTGGACTAAGTGGACTCAAATGTTTTTCACAGCTTTTCTATACTATGTTACACTATTTTTATAGAAATTATTTTCGAAAATGATTTGAAAAATGAGTTTTTCTTTTTTTGAAAAATCTTTTGAAAATGTTTTGAAAACTTTTTATTTGTGTGACATGGTTTTGAAAATTTTCTATCTCTTTTCATGGAAAGTTTAGTCTAACCTTTATTTTTAAACTTTAAATTAAAATCCATAAAAATGAAAAAACCAAAAAGCCTTTAGGAGTCATTAGTGACTACTAAGCCCAATTAAGTAGCCGCGTTCAGTGAGGGTTTGCCCTTAGCCGACTGGATGGTTTAGAGGACATCGCGTAAGGCCCCGTCCTTAAGCAACTGGCTTCGGCCTGTACTTATATCCATACTGGCTAAATGGAGATGCTTAATTGACTTTAGGCAGTCCTAATATCTCTTGAAGTCTAAAAAATGTTTTTGAATGAAGAAACTGGATTAATCCTCTACATTTACACTTCCACCCAAGATCTGAAATGATCAAAGAAACATAGTTTTATTAGGTCTTTGAGATTTTAGGTTAACCAACCTTAGACATCAGGTTCTCAGATTTAATCATCCATATTCCCCTAGGTTTCTAGATTTGCATGCTATATTCCATTCTTAGTCTTAGACAATAAGAATATGATCATCACATCACATGCACGACTACAGTTTTGATGAGATGAGTTGACTTTTCACCTAAGGGATTGGGATGAGGAATTCAAGTTTGGATTTGATCTAATGATGCTCGAGGATGGGAAAAAATCTTTGAAGGCTTCATGAAACCTGAGAGTCAGCAAATATTAGCCAGTATGAGAACTTGGTTCCTATACTAATCTCTTGATATTGACCAAAGTGCCAGGGTGTGATTAACTAAAAAATTGTTGATCAGTGTGCGCCAACTCTTGATAAAAGCAGTGGAGCTAGCCAAAAATACTACAAATCAATGAAATTTCAAAGAAAAGCTCTCATTCCACAAAGTCAAATATCAAAGAGCTTCCACCAAAGTCGAGCGCTCCCAAACTTTTCAAAGTGTCCACTTGGACCATCGCTATTAGGACCAGGAGTCAGGCTTGCACCAAAAAAGGGCTCTGCATCGTAAATGCTACAAGTCTGGGTGTCGAAGGTACGATAGGTACTCAAAAGAGACACACCCCGGTGTATTCCCAGGAAAACAAGTGCAGACGGCTCCAACTTCTCTTGACGGACGCACTGATCAACACCAAAAAAAATGTGTTGCGTAAAAAGGCACTAGAGAGAATCCTTGTTCCAATAAGAGGGAGAGAAGAAATGACACCATCCCACGCCCTCCATTACTGGCCATCCATATTCATTTTTAAAGTCTGACAACTAAAGAGACGGTGGATCGGATGAAAGACTTGATTTATTCCCTAGTGTTGAGGATTGGGTCCATAGGAGATTTTCTCAGACCAAGACTTTTGGGTGACGATTTGACTCTACTCTCGAAATTGCAGTCAACACTAAAGTTCATATCCTTAGTATATTGTACATCAGAGAGAGTCTGGAGAATTAGAGGAATTGGGTGCCTCTTTATTAAGGCTGGGTTGAACTAAAGTTGAGTGGACTTGAACAGATTGGATCTTGTACTCACATGCACAAGGGGGTTAATCCAGCTTATTCATTTCCTTTGATGCTCGAGGACGAGCATAGTTTAAGTATACGGGGGTGATGAAACCCAATTTCATCGTCTTAATTTGCATTTGTTAACCCCCTTGCTTAAATTTGTGTCAATAAAATCAAGATAATGTCATGTAATTATAAGAGTCTTGAATAAATTAAAAATCACAAAAAATGGCAAATCAAAAATTCGTGGTATTTTTAGCCATTAAAATACCTTCAAAAATATTTGTGGCTACAGATGACCTCATCTCCACTTTTGGTCAACATAAAACTTGTAGATCTTATTGAGATCTACAACTTTCATGTTTTGAGTTTTCTCAAATTCGGCCATTTAGCCCCTCAAAAATCAAAATTTCCTTTGGAATAATCTGATTGGGCCACGTGCCCGTTCTGGGTGCGCCACATGGCCCGTCCCCCTTGCATCATCTTCCTGCATCCCTAGCCGTTGGATTTCTTCTTGAATCCAACGACCCACTTATCTCCACGTTCGCTCTTATTCCCAGCCGTCTGATCATTCCACTTATCTCATCTCCACCACTCATTCCCGCCTTGCTCTCCTTTCACCACGCGTCGCATCTTAAGCCAACTGATCAAGACCCGGAGTGTAAGATCTTGGTCGTTCACATTACCTGTGTTTTCTGCCATTCGATCTGCACCTCCATCACATCTCGATCGTCCGCACGCGCTTCGCCTCCAGAGCGACACATGGCATCATCTGTGAGCCTTCGATCGCATTGCCTCAGATTACATCCTAACCGCCCTTTAACGCCCAAACCATAGCCGTTGGATCTCACGATCCAACGGCCAGGGCTTTGGCATCTACCTCCGGTCAAGCCTCTAGCCCACGTTCTCCATATCGCGCACACACTTGCCCCTTCCCATTATCTCCACCTCCTCCGACTACCTCTCCTCTCGCTAACCGCCGCACCACGAACTCCCATCATCCTGCACCTTCGTGAGTCACTCCTCAACCCATGTAGAACCCTCAGTCACTCCATATCCTCCACTAAAGTCACCACTGCCATCACCAGAACCACTGCCCTCACACTTCAAATACGTCGCTCCCTCCGCCTGCCATCGATGCCCACCTTTACGCAGGGCATGGCGCAACCCTCCACCACCTCCCGGTTACCAGGGGAGATGGTTGGATCGAGCAACGATGACCAGTGCCCCCGGTGAGACCCGTTGACCTCCATGGCGGCGATGCGGTGGCTCAAGCCCCACCCGAGCTCGCTGGGATGGCCGTCCAGCATGTGCGAAGACCCGAGCATCCTCCCTGATGCCCAACCCAGGCTCCTGCTCCGCCCAACCTCAGGTAAGTACCTCTAAGATCTCCCTTTGCTTTTTTCTTCAATTTTGTTGATTTTTTTAGCTCCTTACATGCACCCCCATGCTCCATTAACCACTCCATGAGCTTCACCAATACTCTCCCTTTCACGCGCTCATCTCCGACTCCTATCCCTGTCCTCCATACCTCAGATCACACTCGACCCATCTCCTCTGCCTTCCACGGCGGAGGAGCTCTGAGCTCTCGCGTTCTATGCCCCACACGAGCTTTCATTCCACTCACGCGCACACACATCCTTTGCTTCGGCTATGCGTTACTAACGATGCAGGTCTTCAACACTCGCAATGGCCGAAGCTCCGTCGGAACCAACTTCACCGACCATGCATCCATCACCAGAGCTCTGACGAACTATTCTAGAAGCTCTTGGACCTTCCCTGAGCTCCCATCTACTTCGACGACCGTCCATGGAGCTCCGGGGAGGTCCAACTTGCCCGAGACGGAGTGGCGGAGCTGGAGCTCCTTTGTCGGAGCTCGGTTTCCGCCGCTAGCTGACGATGAAGAAGGAAGCACAGGCTCCATTAGATGACCCTCTCCAGGGGATCATCCAACGGTCCAGGAGTGTCCACGTAGTCCATGAGCGCCTTCTCCAGCTTCCATTGGATCCTCGGGATCCAACGGTGAATGAGTGGCCACGCGTCAACTTCGGATAACTTCCGAGCAGTGGCGCCATAGCTAAGGCTTGGGGGATCCGAGCCTCTCCCGAGCCTATGCCGAACCTGCATGGAGCTTTGAACTGTTCGAGCCTTGCCGAACCAGCGCCAAACCTCTGCCGAGCCCAAGCGTTCACCCTAGCCTGGATGGCGCGTGCATTGCACGTGCTATTCTGAGCAATTTACACAGAGGGCCTTAGAAGTTCTCCAATTTGCATACAGGTCCCTTTTACGTGTAACATCACGCGCGCTTGGGGATATTTGCACCTTAGCCCTTGCGGGTTTTAATAATTGTAAATATACCCCCGTGCGTGTGGGATTTTTACAAAGAAGCCCTCAAACCTTATTTTTATTGCATTTTAGTCCCTCCCAGGGACCTGTTTGTAGTTATCTTTTTATTTTTTCTTTCAGTTATGCCCTTGCGTTCCTTCATGCATATCTTGAGCACCGTAATTCCAATTGAGTTGATTTCAGTTTCATTTCGAAACTCTTCTCGTTGTCTTTCTTATGGCATGCTTATATTTTAGATTTGACACTATGAATCGTAATGCATTATTTTATTATCTAAGTGTCCGAATTTCCATGTTTATCATGCCTAAGTGCAACATGAATGAAGAATGCTTCAATATTTGACCCTGTTTGACTTGTATTTTTAATGGCTCAAGTATTTATGGTCTAGGGCTTGTCTGCATTGCATTTCATCAAATTCATTTGCATGATAAAAAAATATAACAATCCACATTTTGTTCTAATGCATTGTCTTGTCTCATTCTTCATGCATTGACCTATGTTCTCCAACTCAACACTTAGTTAAATAGATAAAAATCTAGATAATATGGGAGAGGCTCGTGTCCCTGAGTTCGACCTTGGTTTCTTGCCAAGTAAAATAAAAAAATACGACCATCTTATTTTGATTGCTATATTTAAATGAGATGGTCTTTGATGACCCTAATCGACCCGACTGCGTTGACATTATCAAGTGCTAATTACACACTATTAAAAGGCTGATTTTGCGGTTCATCAGAGGAGTCACTAAAATCCAGACCCATTTCATCACACCCTAGGAATGGAAGCGTCAAGGTTATACAACCGTTTATGATCACATCACCCTCAGGTATTCCTAATACATGTACATCATGCATACTAGAAGACCCAGAATAATCCCGAAGTATAAGATCAATTTTGTATTGTCTACTTCAGGGATTTATCATTATGTTTCTCACTCGATAAATTGGAGTTGGTATCGATCATATACTTTCCAAAAGCATATATCATACCTAGGTGTTGATCATATACTTTTCAAAGGTATATATCAATCCTTACAAATTCAGTCAAGCTTCCAAAGCGAGACGACCGCGTGTGGAATTTGATTCTTCTCAATATCTCATGAGTGAGCTCATGTCTTCCGGTTTAGGAAGTGAACCTGTATGATCCCTTTGAGAGATTGTATTACTCATATGCCCTTGTATGCACACCAGCGTACCGATGTATAGACCTCGATTTTGTCATCGACCTATTGGTCTGCCAAATCTACATACTCAGACATATAGTAACACATCTGTCTCCGGTTAGAGGATGCATGCCTATATCATGACAGCATATGACATAGGACTTTGGTTATCTTGATCTCATTAAGTCAACTCTTTGACCTAACTAATCTGACACCTATGAATCTTTATTCCCATGCAGAGGACCTGCATCAAGAGGTTGGTCAGATATCGACAAAGTGAGAACGGATTGTCATCTCCTACTCTGGATAGAGATCCTTTCTTGACAATCATTTGACGGTACTTGTTGAGTCCTCAATCTAACTCTTTAGATATTCATCCAAGCATCAGCCTCTATGATTTAATAATTGAATCAACAACTGTATGAACATTAAGACAGGCATTGTACATAACCCTAGTTGTACTAAGGGACCTATTATGAAAATTAGTTATTCTTCATTTCAGATCAGGGAATGATATTTGCAATAACATTTATTGCGTAATGGCTCGCCCTGGGCACGCATGTGCAACACTTTCATACATATCTTTGCTACTGGCATGTATTCCATGGAATTCAACAACAACATATCTAAAATAAGATTCTGAATTATCTCAACAATGCCAGGATCAAACAAAGCATTTTTCACAATTTCAGTTTTTTCAGATTTTTTATTGCATCAAGAAAAAGAATATTCACATAACCAGAGATAGTGTTCTTAATTACATCATTACTTATATATGACTAGTAAGAGGTGCACAATCATGCAAAACAGGCAAAAATGTATCCCATAGGAGCTTCAACTTCGATGGTCGCCTCTAGATTGGCTGATGTTACGGCTTTCTCCTGGACCGGCTTGGCTTAGCTTTGGCTTTATTATCTTTTGGTCATTTTATTTTTGATGATTTTTTTTGTATTTTCTCTTGGTGGTGGTGGTCTGATGCTGCTCCTCCATCTTTTTCTTCCTTACCTGACTTTGCTTCTGGACCGGCTGATGCAAAAGATGACGACTCGTCAGAAGATGCTTTATTTTTCCCCTTTGATGCGACAAACAATTGCTAGATCCTACCTCTCCTAAGAGTCACTAAATTAGATAACATAAAATCAGAAATACCTAACTTTGTCATATTGAATGATACATCACAAACTACCTACTCCTTTCGTCTGAAGTTATTGGGGTTGGCCTCGATCTATGTTGGAATTGGAGTTTAAGTTGCATTGGCATCATCAAGTTTTTGTCTCATCTCTGCTATGCTTTTTACAAGTTGGGTCAAGCAGTTGAGAGTTGGGTTCACAGGATCAACCTCGAGTTCAACGTATTGACCACGTTGAGAGTGATAATGTTGTGGAGGCTATGAATGGGAAAACTAAGAGTTGTATTGAGGAAGAGGATGCTGGAAAAGCCGAGGAGGAGGAGGAGGAGTATATTGATTCTGTGAAGCAGCAGCATAATTATGATGCGGTTAATACTAGCAGTACGACGATTGTTGGTACTAATGATTCTCTCTTCAAGTGTTTTGATAGGGTGGAGACATGTGCATAAATTGTTGTTGCTAGACAAACTTCCCACCAGAATGTTCGTGGTATGGCTGAATGGCTGATGGCTGGTTGTGCTGGTGTCCACCAAGACAATCCAGTTGTGCATCATTGCTCTGGATGATGTTCACATCCTAAATTTTAGGCGGAGGTGGGAAATATGAATCCACATAAGACTGGGGATCTAGCTAGTAGACGACTAGATGTTGTTGCGACGGCTATGGTGGTGCCTAGTTTGGAGCCTGCATGTAGTATATGTGCCTGATCGGCTGAGGCTAGGTTGAGGTTGGTACAACGATGAAGGCTCATTTGTCTCGACATGAGTTGCAACTGATGGGCTCACGGACTGACAAGCATTGACTCGTGCTAACCAGTAGCTCCAGTTTCTTGGTGATCCGATCTAACTTGTCCATATGTTGGGTTCTCTATTCGATCACAAACAATTTCTCCTGATCTTGTGATCTCTTCTCAATGATATCTACTTTGGACAGGTGGCTCCCGTTGATGTTGAGGTTGAAGTTCTCGTCCATGTCTTGCTCATGTGATGTGACCATGTTTACTGGCTTGTTATGGATCTACAGCTGACGCTGATATGCACGAGATGATGATAATATGGCCTCTCCTTCAGCCACTTATTCAGATATTTTCCAAAAGATGTCCTCATCCTTGTTGAAGTGAGATCCACCACATGAGGCATCAATAAGCCTCTGACTTACTTATGTCAGGATCCCAAAGAAATATTGGACCAAGTTGGTTTGAGGAATGTCATGGTAGGGGCACTTCCCTTACAAATCTTTAAACCTCTTGACTCGTGAATGGACTCATGTGATTCCTGGGAGAAGTTTCTAATCATGGCACACATCTGATTGAGATAACCAAGAGGGTATAATTTGTTGAGGAACACAGACTTTAGTTCCACTCAGGTTGTAACTACCTTTGCCAAATGATTGATCTAGTACAAAGCCTTTGTCTTGAAGGATGAATGGGAAGGCAGTGATGTTAACTCCATTTAGCAGGATGTTGGCAGTGTGTTGTGCAGCAGATGAGGGAAAACTACTAGAGATGGATATAAGTCTCTTAATTTGTGTTCCCATGGAAAGAGAGAAATACGAGTCAAGAACTGCGACTTGAGCTCAAAGTCTCCGTGGACCAAAGGAATCTAAGTCTACTCCATCATCTGGCAGGCATCAGTATTGTAGATTTCTTTGAGCGTAGGCCTGGGAGCCTCTCTTCTCAGTTCATCTTCCCCTCCATGAGGTCCATGCCCTTGTTCATCTTTTCCTCCTTCTCCTTGGTTCTCTCTTTCTCTCCTCAGATAATTGAGCATATCAGTGATGGTGACTTAGGAAAGTGCTTGGTTTGTAAGTTGTTGTTGGATAGAATGTATGGATGCAAGCAATTGCACATTCACGATGTTCTGATCTAGCTGAGTACCCTGATCTTGCTGTTGTGGTCCCTTCCCTTTCCCTTTAGGAGCCATCTATGAATCAGACTAAAAGGAATTGATCTGAACGGGATCTAGGTTTGTCTATTATTCTACATAATAAGATACATCCCGATCATACTGGTAATATTTGGGATCAGATGAAATGATGAGTCTGGAATTAGGGTCAATTCCAGACAGATGTGAATGGAGTTCTTGATATGATGAGAAATCAATCTCCATCCACAAGGTGTCAGGACAAGAGTGATCCTGATTTATTGGAGAAGAAGATGAGGAGTTTGGAGATCGGTTTGTAAAATCCAAAACGAGTTCTCAAGAATCGCCTCGAAATATTAAGATGCCAGATTCATGGAATCGGTGTGGGTGTTGGTGGGATCCTGACTAAACCATCCATGAGTCAACATCTTAGAATAGAAGTGGAATAGATGAGGAGTATACAACATGGTGATAAACAAAAGGATGAAATGAAGAGGAGATAGGAAGAAGGCTCAAATTGAGGAAAACTCAAAGAAATGAAAACAGAAGAAGTAAAAGTGGTGCAAGTGCGTGGGATTATCTTTGACATAAATCTAATTCAAACAAACACCATGCAATGTACTCACCAACTCAACCCTGTGAAGCCGTAAGAGTTTGGCAAATTTTATTTTTCAATTTTATTTTTATTCAAGAAATATTATAGAAAGTCTTTAGAGGCTAGCTCTATAGGAAAGTGATCTATCGGAAAAGTATCCCGTACTTCCCACTTCATTTGTAACAAGTAGCATGTACTTTTTAAGAGAATCGTTGCTATTGGATCTCGATCCACTATTCAATCAAATAATAGAGGAGGAAGCTGGTAGGCGAAACCAATACTTCCCCCTTACGGGGGTGCTCGTATGCAGAACATTGAGATAGCCCCCCCTCCCCCGTGAAGGGATGTCCTGAGCTCAATTCTTCCTACTACGTCTACAAGAAGACGAAACCCTACTCGCCCATGTACGATAGAAGTACCGATACTTCGTGAATACAGTTAACATCAAGGTAGTATCATGTTTGAATTATAGCTCTATATCCTAGGGTCATACCTTACTATGCCTGGAGTGTACTTGAAAACAATGTCAACTTTAGGTACCCAATACAGTGAAGTCCATTATGAAATTTTTTATGGTCAAAGTTTTACTAGCAGTCCCCTTGTTTTTTTATATTATGAGATCTTTACCTTTTTAAGTGTCTTTTAGGAAATATTCTCCTACGTTAGTAAGAACAGACGGAGATAGCGGAAAATCTATGCAAGTTGATACTCGGATGGAAATATTACCCTTGTATCATAATGATGGATGCTCAGTAAGAAAGCTTACAACGCTTTCCAGCACTCTCCATAGGGGTTGCAAGATAGAAATTTAAATTACACTACATGCGATATGAAAGCCAATGAAAAAGACATAAGAATGAATTGCTTTTATTGCGAAGAATAAATTTAATTTGATCTAGGTCCAAACATATCAGAGACTATAGTTGCATGCAGATATTAGGGATTTGGACCTAAATTACTCGATCAAGTAGTCATAAAGATTAATTTCTCATTCACATAAAACAAATAAAAAAGGAAAAAAAAACAAAATATGGGAAATAAAATATATTAAAATAAAGGGAAAAATTGGGAGAACAAAAGGTAGAAGGTGAAGGTAATCGAGAGAAAATCGGCAAGCCCCCAGGTGAATAGACACCTGGTAAAATAGGCTTGCTAAGTGTTCAAGTGTCCAAGTCTGTCACTATATTATTATAAATTAATGAATAGTCTCTCTCTCTCTCAAAAAAAAGTAAAAAGAAATCTACACTAACCAACTATGATGCTCGGCTCCTTGGTCTTGTTTCCTACTCTGAACTACCAGCTCAACGAAGAAGGCTGGTCTCCGCTTTGTTTGGCTGCTTTGGACTCCTAGAAGACAATCCTCGTATAGAGTGCCCTCGTAGAAAAGTAAACAAAGAAAGATTATTAGCATAGATAAACAATTATTTATAAAGAATAAATAAAAACATATACATATATATATAAGGGTCAATGGTGCAGCCCCCTCGGGGCACCAACTTGGCTTGCCCGCCCCATTTTTTGTCAATTTTTTCATTTTTTTTGAAAAATATTGCCATGTATATTCGTATCTATATCCCTCCTTTTTGCCATTCAAATTTTGTTAGAAACAGAGACTCCTATGGCCTCCATCCAGACAAAGTCGATTTAAAAAATCCTGCGACCATTAAAAAAATGACGTCTGTATGGAGGCCGTAGGAGTCTCTGTTTCTGACCAAATTCGAATGACATATAGGAGGTATATAGGGATGAATATACATAATGATATTTTTCCAAAAAAATAAAAAAAATTTGAAAATGGGGTGGAGGCAGCCATGTTGGCTGCCCCATTTTTCCTATGTATATATACATGGATAATCTAGGTATACTCTGTCCTACGAGTTGCTCCTCAACAACAACACCATTTTGTTGAAGCGATCGATCAGTGGTACCTAACGTCTGGTCCTGGAGGAGCCTGCGGTATCTGACAAGTCGGATCCAACAATCACTGTATCGACCCTTTCTCAGCTCTCGGCATGTGAACAATAGAATCAGAAAAACAATCAACCCATGATAATGAGTAAACAATGATAATGTGGGGTGAAATTTATTATACCCTTCAAAATATGTGTATCACATATAAGTGTAGGAGCCAAACCATTGAGAGAAACCTTGTGGATAGGTATAATTATTATTAATCAATAAGAACTAATAATATTTATTTTCTATATTTTTGCCTTTTTCTAATTTTTATGGGGTTTTAATTATATTTATTTTTATGGACTTTTAATTTCTTTATATTTTTTTTAAATTTTTAATGTACAATGTGTATTTATATAGCAATATTAATATAGATATTATAAATTATATAGGATATATAATAAATATATATAAATATAAATAAAGGAACAATCCTTTTTTGAAAATTTTTAAAATATAATAAATATATTTATAAGTCACAATAATAATTACTTTAAAAGTATTATAAGGTGTGCACGGTATAAATATGGTTTTAAAATCTTAAATATCTGTATATATAAATATATTCAAAATTCAGAAAATAAACTGTTTTTGTGTTTTTAATATTTCCTCTGTTTTTGGGATTTTTATAGAATTTTTGTTAAATAAATTTTTAATGTAATAAAATATACAAAATAGTAGGTATGAAAAAAATTCAGAATTTTTGGAGTATTAAAAACAGATAGTAAGTTTGAAAATTTCCAAAATTATTTTTAATATATACTATATAATTTATAGAAAAATATAAAAAAAACTACTATTTATTTGCAATGAAATTTTTATGATTTTATAGTGTTTTTTGAGTTTTGTGATTTTGAAGGTTTTCTTTTTATTTTTTATTTTTGGTCTGAATGTATAATATTTAGTAATATATACTTTATCTGTTTGGAATTTTTAAAGTCAGTTTTATACTTTTTATTTGGATTTTAATATGCAACATGGGATATATAGATCCTATTTGATTTTTAAAAATTACGAAAATACAAATAAATACCACATAAAAAAATGGCACAAATAGGCTATAACTTGGGCATCTACCGTATTTTTCCTACAATTTTTAGAGAACATGAGCTGATTAAAAAAAATATAAATTTAAAACAAAAATATAAGCCTGGAAGAGGTATATTTGCAATTTAAATAAAGTATAAAGCTCTTGTTGCAATTATTCAAAAAAATAACACTGAATTTACAAAATTTAGTACTAATCCTAAATACCTAAATCTGGCGGTGTATAGGTGCAAAAATTACCTGCCTTACATGAGGGACCATGTGAGGAGAGTCAACAAGGGACCTATATTTAAATATGGAATGCATAGGGAATCAATTGCAAATATTACATGAATATTTAAACTACACTTTATAATTACATGACTAAATGTAAATACAAAAAATAGTATGGGTTTAATGCGCAATTACTCGACTTAAGGAGCCATCCAACGGTCGAGCTCACTCCACATGGCGCACATAACTATCGTGTGCATGACGGAGGATAATGGTTCATCCCTTATCCGACGGCTGGGATAAAATCTGGAGATGCTCAATGATTAGACAGTTCTAGGGTAACCTTTAAGAACACTCAAGAACTTGATCGAGTGCTAGATTCGATCGATGATTTCCCATAGCTTTGACCTCCTTCACCGCTGATGAGAAGCTTAGCAGCTTCCCAGATGTCCATTCACCTGCAAGTGGGGTCTGATCGGATCTAGGTCCCCTCGAATGGGATAAAGAGTCTTTTGGGTTCCAAATGACCTATAGCCTCAAATAGTGCTTCCATTCCACACTCCATGCACATCTAGACACTCCCACATATGCAAGAAGATCCCACGACTCGAGGCGAAGGCCGTCGATCGATTATTGAAGTTATAAAATAGTCGAATGGTTAGGATGATGAAGCATGGGGGTATGATAGAAATCATGCTTCGAGGGTATTGATTCCTATGGAATCAAGGGTGGATTGATGTGTCTTACATGTAGAGGTTGTTAAGGAAAGAAATGAGGGTGTTCTAGGGGGTCTCAACGATCAGGAAAACGATGAAATCGAGCTTGAGCAGGAAGCTCTAGCTTATAAAGATCTAAAAATTAAGCTAGTCGAATGGCTAATCGATTGAAGTAATAATGATACTTATCTAAGGAAATTAAATCCGAATTAAAAACACTAACACTACAGTTCGTACCTGGGGTTCCAGGGAGTAGGAGAAGGCTTGTTGGAGGAGCTCCGATGAGGGCCTAGATTTCCCTCCTCTGCCTCTTATCCGCACTGACAAGGCCTGGAGGCTCAAGATGTCACCATGAGCTCTCTACAAGGGGTATCCTATCAGGGTTACGAGGGGAAAATGTGATTAAAATAAAAAGGAAGGTGGGCATGCTTATTTATGCACATTGTAAGGGGCAAAAGGTGCAAGGCGATGGTGTGCAGTGGAGATGAAGTTGGTGGAGGCTATGTGGCTGGTGTGGGTTAGGGATGAGGGAGGAGCGGAGTGGTGGGCTGCTTGAGGAGTATGGAGGAATGGAAGAAGGGTGAAAATGGGTAGAAGATCCATCTCCCGTGACTCTGATAAGAGATAGAGAGGGAGACAGGACATTTGACCAGAGGTCAACTGTCGAAGAGTCCTAATTGGTCCACATGGACTAATCAGGAAAAAGAATGTCAAAATATCTCATTAAACCAATAATAAATAGTAGGTGGCTTTATTAATTAAAAGTTATAACATAAAAAATATTTATTATTTTATGTACTATTTTAGGGTAATTTTATTTACTTTTATAACACTATTTATTAGGTGCTAAAATTTACATGTATATACATAGGTATAAATGCTTGTATTTCAAGTACTTTATTTTTAATTTGTATTATATATTTTATTATTATATACACATATTTTCTATATTTATAATATATTTAAATACATATTTTCATATTTTCATTTTATTTTTTGACTTTATTTATTTACTTACTTAAATAGATAGAGGTATATATTCTATAGGTATGGTATACATATATATTGTATTTCACTATTTATTTTATTGTATTTTAAGACTTTTATTTTGTATTTTTTGTAATGTATTTTAAATAATATTTACAAGTATTTTAAAATATAAGAAAGCTCTAAATATAAAGAATGAATATCACGAATAATATATGTATATGTATATGCATTTGTATAAGGTACAATAAGGACCCAAAAGCCAACTTTTGCATATCAGCTCCAATTTTAATGAAACTACTTCATTAAATGGATAATTGAATTCTGATAATAATAAAGGTAAGTTTGGTCAATTTTGAGTTTGTATGGAGGAGATACAAGTCTATGATGTTTTGTTTGCGGTTTTTTCTTTTGTGTGTCCCAGTCGCACTTTGCATTATTTTTAAGTGATATTATTTTTTTTATTTTACATTGTATTTATATGTATAAGTTTCATGTTTAGGGTTTTATTATTTGATGTTTAAGATAGAAAATAAAATAGGGAACAAAAGGCTATTTATTGATGGATTAAAATTAGGGGTTTATGGATATTTTTGTATATTTGTTCCTCCTATCTCCCCCTACTTTATTCTCGGTCGACAAAGTCAATACTAACTTGGTCTCGGGGTCTAAGATCATTTAATGTCTTTTACACTTCATTTCTTTTTTTTCTATTCTTTCCTTTATTATTTTATTTTGGGATTAAATACATATATTTATACAGTATTTATCAGACAATCTATGAGTGTTATTTTGTACAAATGAATGCTATATACATGCATTTAACTAGGGATTAAAAGACAAAATGAAAAACTAAGGAGATGAAATGGAGATTCATCATCTAGGTTGTTGTCCTATTGTCTATTTTATTGTCAATCCTCATAATAATGAGGAAAACTTGAACATTGCAACCGCATACATTATGTGTCCAACTACAAGTACTACATCTTAATCATGGATCTAATCCATGATATTGGTTATGATTGAGTATAGATTTTAATGAAGGTTATCCTAAATAAGATAATTTTCAAAAATATATTTTTTATTATGGTTATTTATGTTTTACATCAAAGTTGTCTTGCCATTTAAACTCTGAAAGCTCATTCCCTTATTCATTTTCAAAGTAAGAGATATATTTACTGCTATTCTACGTTTGTTACATCCCAATTATATGAGAAATTTCAACTCGAATAAAAAGAAGTGGGAACTCATTCTGCCTTACAAGTCCAACTTGCATTTCCTACTTTGGTCTATAGCACCCGAGCCCACCACCCCTAAAGCAATGTTGGCCCCTCGTTAGTTGAATCAACCATCAATAGGAATAGAACTCGCTATGTGCAATCCAATAATGCCTCAATTATATGAGAAATCAATGTTGGGTCACTACTCATGCGGTCTTACTCTTTCGAGAAGCAAAGACCATGATCCATGTGCACTTGTATGCAAGAGCTATCACTTTGTATAGGTTTCTTCAAAATCAATCCATGGCGACAGAACCCTTTTCCTTAAAGGTAGACCATGGATGTCATTTATATGATCCTCCATATCTTATTCAAATTTTAATTAATCATTAGGAATCATATTCATTACGATTAATTATTCCAATGGAATTACATATCCATTCATAATGTAATGTTTATTTGAATTGGATTTAATTAATTAGTCACATTAAATTAAATATTAATATAATTAATCAACTAAGAAACAATTAAGGTTTGCTTGATATTACTATATAGTATATGCCCTCACATTTATACAATTGTATTATTCTAATTTGTTGATTAAAATACGAGGAGACTTCTCATGCTACACATCCTTGAAACGAATCAAGCAAAGTTGGACAGATTATGCTAACAGGGAACGCTTCCACTATGGTGCAACATGCCAATTAAGTAACCCATTAACATATCCACATTGTAGACACCATCACCGAATCAATTCAAGACAACATAATTAGCACATATTGTACTAAGATATTTTTTTGATCACATGCTCTTGGTGACCAGCATGATACATATATAGTAATCATTCAGAAACCTTAGGAACATTAAAATACTTTTAAGATCCTAAATTTATAAGCATATTAAGCAAACATGTTCTTGATTTTACATATAAAAGTTGTCCTACAACTATTGTAGGATAAACTAGGGTTTTGTCATGAAACTCTCATTCAATGGTTATTGATGTTTAAAAAAATATTGTCATAAATATTAAGCATCAATTTAATCAGAAAAAATATTAATTTACTTGATTTACATTGAATGATAAACACATTAAGAAAGTGACCTTGATGATCCAATAATCATCCAACCCATCTCCACTAAATATGAAATATCTACGGCAAACAGAGTCTGAATCAAGTGAAATAAATTCCAGTGGTTTGCTGATTTAATTATATACTTAATTAGTTATTCATTTAATATTTAATGATATGTAAACAATAAGAAAAAAATTACAGATCTATGAATACATGCAAAATTAATTTCACTACGGTAACTTTTAGAATTTTAATTCATGCACTTTTGATATCAACAATTGGATAATATTTTGGGGACATATTTAGACACTCTAAATGCATTTTATTATCCAAAATACACTTTCAAATAATGCATGAATACTGGTTTTATATTTAGTGACAAATAATTTGAAACATGCATCATATGCACAATTCATGAGTTCTAGCGCAACCGATATGCAAAACCTTGATTTCTTAGGGTTTGTATCACATACAAGACCTTTGAACAAAGCACAGATACAACTTGAAGGCTATGGTTTGGGCTTTAGCACATCACGGAAGTGTGAAGGTCGCATCACATACGATCTATGGCAACCAGTCATACTAGTTGCATTGGGCAGCGAAAATTTAAAAAATTTAAATGACGATATCACATCATTCGAGAACACTTATCAAACCATTTCATCAACAAAACAAATAAGTACAATTATTACCTCTTGAAGTGTATTTGTGACCATGTCTCTAAATGAAGAGACCTTCTGTCTCAAGTCTGACCCGACAAAGGAGGCACTTGCGAGTACACAGATGAGACGTGTTCTTCTTGCAATCCAAGTTGAAGATCCGAGTGGAGAATCTCCTGATTTAGTCTTATGAAATAAAATGTCTTTTTCATGAGATATAGACACCGAAGAGGGCAAAGATCCATGAGCAATCGATCCGACAGTGCATCGAAGTGTCGATGAAGTCGAGGCTCTTTAGGTAAATATGTGGATGGCTACGATATTGAGAGATAGAGAGACAAAGTGGGTGTGTGCGAGAATATGGAGAAAGAGAGAGAGAATTGTTGATCTTCAATTTACGTAGTAGAAAAGGCTAGGTCTACCCTCCCTTTTATTTTTAATTGTATGTCCAAGGATCTCAATCCATGCGCACACAAAATCAATGGTTTAGATTGTTTTGTAATTTCAATCAATGGTCATGTTTTTTTTGCATAACTTTGCAACAACAATGAGTTCTTTCAAAATAAGTTAAATATAATAAAGATCACTTAATATAATTAAATTTAAATAAAAAAAATATGGAATTACTTGGATGGAGAGAAAGTCTCCTTCCATACATAGGGTTGACGACCACACACTTAAAGAGCTCAAGTTAGTTGTTCACTCTACGTATGGTAAGGGGGCTCTCTAATTCCTATTATGTTGCGATCTCATATCTCATCATAAATTCCACATGTGCAATAACTTTTGCCGTAAAATTATTCACCAAAATAATTCAAATTATTTTATGATAATGTTAATCATGCCATTGATAATTATGAATCATATTCATACATCCGATATAAAATGTAAGTTTTATTTACAATTAAATTTTTATTGTGAACACATTCTCATCAACATTTAATTCATAACTATTATTTACAATGGCATCTCTTTAACTTATTATAAATCACATTTATGATATTTATGATTATTATGTATAGTGATATCCACATTAATCATATCCTTAAAAAATAAATCTTATTAATTATCTTACAATACAAACATGGTTTACCACTCCCACGACCATGGTTAACAATTGTTTATGATCACATCACCCTCGAGTATTCCTAATACACGTACATCCTGCATATTGCAAGATCGATGACAAACCCGAAGTTATAAATCGCAATTATCATCATCAGAGTTTTACCATTAAGTTTCTCATTTGATCATTAGTAGTTGGTATTGATTATATACTTTCCAAAAACATATATCATACCAATGAATATGCATTTCGTCATCTTTGTTCATTATTTTAGCTTAAAATCCCTTATAAAACATCTATAAATATCACTAATTTCATTCTTTTACTAACTTATTTTTTTTTGTAAATATTGTATATTTATCACTCTTTTAACCTAAAATAAATAAATAAATGAAGGAAAAATATTGAAAATAAAAGATTATACATATGCAATAGATACAGGCTGAATCAGACCCTGAGTGAAGGTCAAGACTTGACCTGATCGATAAGGAATAAAGTAGGGGGTGACAGAAAATCTAGAAATACTACATATTCAGCACTTGTACATTATTATCTATATTACACACTCTTTCATTAGTTTATTCATTTCCCAATTCCTTATAAATAAAATTTATTTCTTCTTGAATACTGTGAATAAAATCCACTTGTAAATAATAAAAATAATTTCAAAAAAACTTGTATATATTATGTAAATTACATCACTCTCCAAATGCCGCAAAGTACAAACTTTCAAGATCAATATCTACTCCACCAAGACTCCAAATTCATCAAACTCACTTTAATTGTGCTCCAAATTAAATTACCTTTAAAATGGAGGCGGCTTCATGAAAATCAGAGTTACGGTGTGAAATGCTGCCAATTGGGGTATTATTGTATAATATACCTATATACATTATGTATAATATTTAATTATTTATTTTGTTGTGCATAAATTTAAGTATTGTATTTTTCCTAAATTACGAATATATTATTTAACTTATATAAAATACCAATAGAAATCACAAAATAAAAAATCAATGAAAATATAGTCATTTCTATATTGTGTATGTATCACCTTGTATATACTATACTTATACCTATTTAATGAAATTAATAAATTAATCTAAAAAATCAAATAAAAATATCATTAAAATTCTTGCAAAATATTGTAAATAAATAAAATATTAAATTATGTATATATTTATATAAAAAAATAATTAAAGATCACAACACTATATATATAAGTGTACATACCAACAACAAACACCTTGTATTTATTTTAACCCTTGTATATACATTAATTAATTAAAATAATCAGAATTAACTTTAATCTATTATTAACATTTTTTATTTACATTATGTAACTAAATAAATTCATTTTTTATTTTTAATTGATTTATCTAACTTTTTTATTGTGTTTACATCGTTAACCCTATTTTGTCTGTATCGTAGATGCTCTCTGATTGGCTAAACCCAGGTTACCTCCCCAGTCCTCACCTTCCCGCCCACTAATCTCGCTTTCCACGTTATTTAACCCCTTTTTCCCAAGCACCCTAATTACTAACTATTCCTGCTTCCTTCTTTGATCTTTTCACTCATTCAATCCTCTCGTTCACCAGCCTAACCATTCCACCAACCTTGCTTTGATCATCACCCATTTTGAATTCAAGCCCATACCAGACTTCGCCCTAGAAATATTGCCCTTCCACCTCCAATCAACCCCCAGGTTCATGTTTCCAGATAGTTGAGCTCCATTGCTTCCTCCGATCGATAGAGGAAGGTCCTAGAGAGCCGTAGCACATGTCGGCAACAGATTTGGATGAGCAACAACTGAGATTCCCTTGATCGAAGTTCATCTGAGTGCTCCTTCATCCCAGTTCTTCTGGACCCTATCCACACCACACGATCAAGAACGACCGACCCAAATTTCATCGTAGCCATCCCTTCTGCCCCAATTATCTGCCATAGATTGAAGCACCAGATCTGATCGATGCCCTTCATTCCAAATTCATTCTCCACCATTGGATCAGAGCAGCGACACATCGAAGTGATCCAAGGAGCAACATACTTAAAGGGTACATTTGCACCATTATCCATGTATTTTATTCCATTTGTAAATAAGTCCTTGTGAGGACACGTGTCTGATTGTAACTTTTTGAATAAGTGCATTTCCTTCCTTTGTGTTTCTTTAATTGCATAATAGTCCTGCTTGAATTGAGCTCGTGTTTGGCACATGATTTGTTGGGTTATTTTCAATAAAAGTATTTTATTCTCGTGTTATTATATAGCCCTTGGACGTATTTTATTTGCATTCATGTCCAGTCATGCAACGCTCATGTGCCTTGTCATGCGTTTTCTTGGGAAATTTGCAAGATTCACCCTACATATTTCACATTTGTTATCATCTAGTCTAAAATTTTTAAATATTTGCGTTTAGGTCCTTGTGAGTCTGCATTTAATTCGCATATTAAAAACCAAATAAAATATCAAAAGCCCTTATAATGTTCAACAAAAATTCTAATAGGTTCATGTTGTATCCATCTTTAATCCAAAATTTGCATTTTGCATTTTTATTTTTTTTATTTATTAAAATTCAAAAACTTCATGAAAACTTCCTGTTTGCATTTAAAAATAAAAAACAATATAAAAAATGCATAAAAATTCTAAAAAAATCTTATACTCATCTTTTAATTTATTTTGATTCCTATGCAATTTTGGCACTTTAATTCTTCGTAAAACCATAAAAACCATAAAACTCTAAAAACATTAAAAATTCTTTAAAAACTCATTTAAAAATCCAAAAAAAATGAAAAAATGGCTTTCGGGAAACCATAAGAATTCCCTTTAATTTTCTCTACATTGCACCTGTTTTTTACCATAATTAATATTTTAAAAATTCAGAAACAATCAGTTTCTTTTCTATATATTTTATTCCCTACTTTTGATTTATTTAAATGCTTTAAATTTGTGGTAAAATATGGAAAAATTACCAGAAAACATTAAAAATTATTAAAAACCTAAAAATAAATTTAGTTTAATTTTCTAGTTATTTTTGACATAATTGAATAATACAAAAGGAATGGTTGAGAGAGTGTGTTTACTTTTTCTTTAATTTTTCCAATAGTTTTTTCAAAAATATAAAAAAACTTTTGCTAAACAAAAAACAAAAAAATAAAATTCAAAAAAGTGAATAAAAAATATAAATTAAAATTCCATAAAAAATACACCAACCAAGCATAATATGCATAATAACCATCAAGATTTCTGTAGCCTCCCTGAGTTTGATCCTGTTAGCTATACATGTAAATTAAATAACAAGTTCTCTTGCTACATTTTCTTATTGATTTTTTCTTGCGATTTAAAAAATATTTGAGGGATTTTTAAGGTTGCAATGACATTGTTCATTAATTCTTAATATTTAAAACCCTAATTTTCCCTTACGAAACAAATGACGCCATTGTTTGGAAGGCATAGCTAGGGTAGTTAGTTTTTTCTCTATACTTACTATCCTTGTTGTAAATTATTGATTTCCTTTCTCTCATCTTTGTCTGTATTTTCTTACATTTATTTCATCATCTATGCATTCTTTATCTTCCTTTTTGTCAATAATCTCTTTCATTTTATTTTGTCTACACTACTGTGGATCTGCACTTTGTTGAGGAGTGAGCACTCAAATTGAATATCACGTGTCGTGAGGGAGATTAGATAGTGCTTGTAGGATCCGATTTATCAAACACCCAAAGCTCCCTAAGATTGGGCTTAGGAATTTCTTTGAGATCCATATTCACTTGCTCTTCTAATTTTGCTTTTTATCTACCTCTTTGTTGCTTGTCCATATTTTTGTGTTTATTTTCACATTATTTTTGCTCTCATCTTTATAACTGTGTCTCCTACACATTCTTGTGTTTCATCTTCCTTGCGATGGCCTGACGAACGAGGGCGACATTCTTAGGAGCGTCGACGCAACCAAGCGAAGTGGAGGCGACTTGATTCTTCACCAAGTTGCAAGAGAGCGTAGGAGGAGAAGAAGATTTGGAGGAGATCAATAATTTTGAGCAATTTGCATAAATAGTTTTCATCATTTTATACATTCAAAACTCTTAAGAAGGGACATTATATACCTTGTGTACGGGGTCTGTTCAGCCAAGTGTCAATGCACTTGGGGGGCCTCACCGGTTTTGTTTTCACCGCCTTCTTTTTCCTTGTTTCACTTTATTTTATGTGCTTGAGCCCTTGGTGATATGCTTTATTAACTTGCTTGAGACAGGCAATCAATTAGGTCCAAAGCCCTAAACAAGAATTTATGCACCTATAGAGTAGAGCGTAATTTGGGCATAGTCAAATTAATTGGTTCTTGCCTGCTAATAGAAGTTATTACTAGGACGGTTCTCGTTCATCATTTAGGTTAGTTTATTTTCTGCCTTTAAATTCTATGTGAATCACCCTGCGTGTAGAGTGTTGGAGACAAGGTACACATCTCTTATCATCAGCATGCATCATTGATTTCATCGTGCATTCACATTTCCGACTTCCTTCCTTGTTTTCACTCACATAAGCTAAAAAGGAAATTGGAAACTCGGTAGGCAATTCATTGAAAAAATCCAAAAAAGTGATAACTTTATAAAATCAGGATTGCTATAGAAAACTTGACCCAAATCAAAACTTAAAGACGATAATGATTGTTTTGGGAGAGTAACACCCTCATTGTTTGAATTTACTTGCATAGTGAGTAAGAGACAAACACTAGGATATAGCAAAGATCTAGATTTTGATTTATACTATTGATTCTAGTAAAATGATTAGCTGCTTCTCAATAAGGGAACACGGGTAGTCATCTCACAGTTTGTACTTCCCTTAATAGAGTGGGTAGTTTAAAGGACACTATGTAAGGCATACTCCTTAAGTAATGTAGGTAGCCATTTTACGGTCTGTACTTACAACTATACTGGCAGAAAGTGGATGCAACTAATCCTATCGGGCCAATCTTTAGGAAAACATCCGGCACCTATTTTTACGCTAACTCTTGTACGAGATTGAATTTACTATCAACTAAAACTGAAAAGATAAAGTACTGAACTCTTACAATCTCCACTTGTGTCAGCTGCTGAATTGGGGGTTCGTTTTGTGTTTGATTGCTAGTAGTAGATATCTTTTCACACCATTCATGCCTTCTACTCATTCTGTTTTTTTAACCTTCTTGTTCTTGCATCTCGCCTCTTCATATCGAAGATGTTGGATTGGAGCATTTCTAGTTCGAACTTTGTGGACTCATTCCACACTTTAAACCAGTTGTCTTATACTCGTGGAGACTCACTTACCGAGTATTCCACTTTCTGCACTGAACCTTTCACCTCTTCGATCAATCCACTATTCAAGATTGACTCTAATCTTGAACTATCATATAGGGCTCCATACTTCTTAAAGACTAATCCAGCCCATTTTACACGCAAAAATCGAGACAATCCACTTGATGCCACCTAAGGGAAAAGGTACCATGGCTAAGAAGACGGAGATCAACAATACCATTTTAGCCTCCATTCAATCCATTAAGGCTTTGTTGACAGAACACGCTGACTTTCAAGTTGCATTGAGAGATATGATTCTTGAGTTGAGGCAAGACAGGGGAGAGGAGAATAGAAACCGTGGAGGAGGTGGGAGTGGGGGAGTTGAACCTATAGATCCATTGGCTAAACTCTCTCTTAGAGAATACGTCAATCTAGGAGCAGGACAGACAATACATGGATACAAATTCCTAAAATTCATGGGCATTTCAAGCTTAAACTCACTAGCACACCATTACTCCCCATATTCCACAGAAATATCAATGAAGAACCTTATGTACATCTCCAATAATTTGATCACATATGCAACACGATCCATTACCCTAACATCCCGTAAGAGGTAGTGAAAATGACATTGTTTCCTTTCATCTTGATGGTCAAGGCCCTATTAGGTAAATCATTAAGGAAATGTTGTCACTGCATGGGAAGAGTTGAGGATTGCTTTTCTAAGCAAATACTACCCACTATGATGCCCCAACCAAATGTGATCATTGATAGCAAACTTCTCCCAAATGTCCCATGAGCCTATTCACGAGGCGTAGGAAAGATCCAAAGATTTAATAGAAAAGTTCCCACATAACGATATTCCAAAGAAAAACCTTGTGTAAAATTTCTATGGAGGCTTGACATGAGAACCAGAAGCCGGTAGATACTGCTTGTTGGGGGAGTCATTTTAATAAGGATGAGGATGTCCTATACAAGATTTTTGAGGAGATGGCTGAGTGCTTTGCAACTCTTTCTTCTTCACGTTCATTCTAGTAACATCTCATTACATCTCCTATAGTACCCCATGAGGTTGTCAACATGACAACATCATATGAAGTGTATAGGGTGGACAGTTCTAATCTAACCATCATTGGAAATCACCTATCAAAAGTTGAAATAATTGAGAAGCGATCCAAGGAGCTTGAGAAGATCCAAGTGATCGAGTAGAGGACGAAGAACCTGGATAAGCTAGGTGAGATAATAAAGCATCTGGAGCTTCTTGTGAGTACTATCAGCACATGCTAGAGTGCTAGTGCAGTAGCCAACACTTCTTCCCAAGAGCAGACTTCTTACACTTCCACCCAACAGAATATTGGAGGACCATCCACAGTTCAGCAAGTTTATTATATGCAGACTCCTGATCAGGTACTACAACATTCACAACAGATTGTACCGTACCAGCCGGAAGGCCCATACATTCCGAAGCAGCAATCTCCATCTCCACCTATCATATAGGAGGTGAATGGTATCTAGTTCTAATGAGAGCGCAACCAACCCCGTCCGTCAGGGCAAGGCCAGTTGGGTTCCTAGAAGGGTTAGAGACCCGCCCACCAATTTCAAGGAAGAAGACAACATCAGTACTAGTATTGGTTGTTCCAGCCTCACTTTTAGTCTCTACCTCATTTCTAGAATAGGAGACATGGCCAACAACAGATACAATGTGCATATTTTCGACAGCTCTACCATGAGCAATAGTCTGAATCATTTAGACAATATTCACATTCTCCTCCTCCCCATTATCAACAATATGGATACCAACAACCTCCTCACTACCAGTCTCAGAGACAACCTGTCGTTGAGCATCTTGATGCACCTTCGTTGAATCCAGCACTGGATCAATTACCACTATTGATGAAGAACATGAATGAACATACTCAGAGGATTGACGACCTTACCATTACCAAAACACTGATCCCATCACAGGTCAAAGCAAATACCAACAACTTCAAACGTAAGGAGTAGGTAGACAATGATCCATCCACACTCGAGACAGGTATGAGCCTTGATTTTACATCTTTATATGATGCCATTCATCTCCTGAATAGTAGGAGATTGTAGCCACCTTCACAGCCGTGGGGATTGGGAGATCAAGCCAGTGAGAGAGCTTCACCTGGCACATCGTCGTCTTCACCATCAGTGTAGAGACCCAATGTAGCATCACCCGAGTATGGAGTTTCACCATCTTTTGCTTCACCACCACCACTTTCACACTCATGAGTCAAATGCAGTTCACTGTTAATAGAGAGGGAGAACACACCAGTCATAGATTCGTCTTCTACACCACAAGCAGTAGCCCGTCTTATTTTTTATTTTATTTCTTCTACCCTTGTTTTGTACAACACTGTAAAGACTGATTCTGGTTGTCCTATTATACATGAGGATTCTATTTTGAATAATCGAAATGAGCATTTAAATGTTTCTTCTGATTTTGTGTCATTTCCTTCTGCATTGAATAAAATAAAGAAAATCTAAAAATTAAAAACATGCCTATCTGATCCTGGAGTGGTTAATATTTTACAGAACATATTTTTAGAGATGTGACTCCTTAAGGCCAAGGAGTACATGCCTGCAGTAAAAACGGGAATGAAAGAAGCATGTACCCAAAAGTGTCAAACCAAGCAGAACAAATGAAATAAGAGAGAAAAGGACATATAGACCATGGCCACACTTGATGCCATCAACAACCTCCCAACCAAAAGGAAGGATAAGGGACCACCTCACATCTATTGCCTTATTTTTGATCAAGAAGTTGATTGCACTCTTCATTATAGTGGTTCCTCCATTAATCTCATGTCATCCTCCCTACTCACTGAATTTCGGTTAGGATCTCTTAGATCGATAAGGATGATCCTTCAGTTTTTTGATAGATCGATCAAGTGGCCGAGGAGCACTTTAGAGGATGTTATTGTAGTGGTGCAGGGAATGAAATTTCATGTTGATTTTGTTGTCATAAATACCTACACCGTTACTCCATACCGCAATTATACTAGGTCAACTGTTCATCCGAACGGTCTAAGCGATAGTTGATTACGGTATTGGAGAGATCATTTTTCACTCTCGGGGTGACAAGGTGAAAATTGAGACCATCCCAAATCCTAGGCCATCACTGCTACTAGCAACAACAGATGAGAGAGAGCAAGTTACATCAGATCCAGAGGATTGTGATTTTCTTGCCGAGTTTAGAGAGATCGATCTTTTTACCGATTTCATAGATACCCAGGAGTTCCTTTTCGAGAAGGACCTTCTGGAAAGCACAGCTGGCATTAGTTCTCGTATTGATCCGTCTGAGTTGATTGTTGATGGGCAGTTTGAGCTTATTTTTTAGGATCATTCTGAGAGATTGGAGGTACATTCTGATATTCCTTTAATACATCATTCTGAAACTATTGCTGATACACCTACTGTTGAGAAATGTAAGCCACTTTTTGAGTTTTCTGAGATATGCACCGATGAGAGACAACTTTCTAAGATCATCGTTAAGATATATAAGCCCGTTGTTGATGAGGATTCTGAACAACCTGATGACATTCCTTTTTGAGCAAAGATCAGTTGTTTCATATCTTTTCTGAGATTTTACTTGCTGAGCTGATAGTTCTGTAATAACCTCTGTACCAGTTTAGTTACAGAGGTTATTACAGAACCGATTCAGACCCCACCTGATATTAAGGCTTTACTATGAACATTGAAGTATGCCTTCCTTGAGGATCCCCCCTAAATGTTTCCAATCATCCTTAGCTCGTTGGTGATCGATGAACAAGAATCTCGTGTGCTAGAGGTTCTTGACAGAAACCGTAAGGCCATTGGACGGGATATTTCAGATCTCTATGGGATTAGTCCAACTTTGTGCTTGCATCACATCTACTCAGAGGATGATTGTAAACACGCCTATGAGTGTCAGTGTCATTTTAATCTGAATCTAAGGGAGTTTGTCATGAAAGAGATCATGAAATGGTGTGATGCTACCTTTATTTGTCCCATGTCGGATTCCAAGTGGGTCAGTCATTTGCTTGTGGTCTCAAAGAAATCCGAGATTATTATCATGAAGAATAACCATGGTGGGGAGATTCCAACCGTGTACCTACTTCATGCCATGTCTGTGTAGATTACTGAGGCCTGAATTCAGCTATCAAGAAGGATCACTTTTCACTGCCATTTATTGATCAGATTATTGAGAGGTTGGTAGAGAAATAGTTCTTTCGTTTCTTGGATGGATACTCAGGGTATAAACAGGTTCCTATTTCTCCTAAGGATCAGGAGAAAACTACTTTCACTTTTTCGTTTGGTAACTACGCCTTTAGAATGATGCCCTTTAGATTATGTAACGCCCTTGCTACATTCCAAAGGTGTATGTTGGTCGCTTTTGCTGACATGATGTGTAGTTTTATAGAGATCTTCATGGACAATTTCTCTATCTACGAGGATAGTTTTGACACATGACTTGCTCATTTAGATTGCATCCTTCAACGTTGCTATGAGGTAAACCTAGTACTCTCTTGAGAGAAGAGTCACTTTATGGTGACTAATGGGATTGTATTGAGCAACATAATATCCAAACATGGTATGGAGGTCGACCAAGCTAAGATCGATGTAATATCCAAGCTAGAACCACCGTAGAATTTGAAGCAGTTGAGGTCATTTCTGGGACATGTTGGATTTTATAGGCGATTCATTAAGGACTTCAGCAAGATCGCCAGACCTTTGACCGAGCTTTTGTGCAAGGAGAGTGGATTGGTTGTTGATGAGAAAGTCCTCCTTGCATTTCATTAGATGAAAGACAGGGTTACTAGTGCTACTGTCCTACAGTCACCTGATTGGTCTCTTCCCTTTGAGATCATGACGGAAACGTCAGATTTTGAAGTGGGAGTTGTTTTAGGGCATAGAAGGGATGAGATACCTATTGCTATAACTATAATATTTAGAATCTGGATGAGGAATAACGTAATTACACAGTTACATAGAAGGAGATGTTGGAAGTTGTGTTTGGATTATAGAAGTTCAAAACTTACCTCCTTAGTTTGGATGTTATTTTGTACATGGATCACACTGCCATAAGGTACTTACAGGAAAACAAGGATGCCAAACAATTCCTTATCAGATGGATCCTTCTTCTCCAGGAATTTTATTTAGAGATTAGAGATAAACATAGAGTGAAACATGCTGTGGCGAATCACCTTTCCCACATTACAGATGTCGAGACTTCTGAGCAAAGCATGATTCCTATTTCAGAGACCTTTCCAAATGAGACCATTTTGTCTGTAGACTCACTCTCATATATGTTGATATTTTGAACTATCTTGTCTCTAAGAAACCTCCACAAGATTGGTTGAAGCACAAGCTAGACAAATTTCTATCTAAGATACATTTGGTGCAGATTGTATCTGGAGAAGGTGCATTCCTCAAGAGGAATACACTAGCATAGTTGAGCACTGTCACAAATTAGAGTCTGTGGGCATCATTCGGGGAAGCACATGGCAACAAAGATTTTACAGAGTGGACTATGGTAGCCAACATTATTTAAGGATGCTATAGAGTATGTTCGAGGTTGTACTAACTATTACAAGATGGGAGGAATCGTTGGTTCCAAAGATACCATGCCCCTAAGATATATCAAGATTTAAGAAGTTTTTGATGCTTGGGGCATAGAATTCATGGGCCCATTTCCTGTTAATCAGGGATATCAGTACATCCTGCTTGTTGTGGATTATGTTAGTTGATGGGTGGAGGTTATCATTACCAGAGTTGCTGATAGTCATATGGTGTGTTGCTTTCTCAGGGACCATATTATTGTGCGCTTCAGGATTTCCAAGATACTCATTTTAGATGGGGGAAGCCGTTTCATTAATAGAGAAGTCAAGAAGCTTGCGAAGGAGTACGCCATTGAGCATAGTGTAGCGTCTCCTTACCACCCATAGACTAATGGCTTGGCTGTGATTGTCAAATATTGAGATAAAGACGATATTGAACAAACTTGTACGTACAGTTAGGAAGAACTGGTCCCATATGCTTGACTCGATTCTACGGGCTTAGCGTACGGTGTATGATAATGACGTTCCGACATGCGGTTTAGATGTGTCGGTGTAGAGAGAAAAGCCACAGTGAGTCAACCACGTTTATCAAACAAAAAATATGATAAAATAGGAGAGAGAGAAAATGAAGCGGCTTCTTGACCTATTTTATCATTCACTAATTATTTTACCAGATGAGTGTGCCTGGGTCGAACTCAAGGAGGCAGAATATTAAAACTGCAGTTTTTGAGACAAGGAAGAAATTCCCGAAAAATTCTCTTTATTCTTGATTTTATAAAGAAAGAAATTGAAAAGAAATCTGGCTCAAAACTAACTCGAAAGGACAAAATTTAAAACAACACAACAAAGCGACGAAAAATAAGTGAAAAATACTAGAAAATTGTCTTGGGTAGTTAATAGGATACCCTAAAAAATTGCGGAAAAATAGGGAAACTTTGAGGTCCAAACATCCCCTACAAGCCAGAGGCATAACTGCAAATAAAAGTTTATTGTTTTATTACAAAAAGGTCCCTGTGGGGACTGAAATGAAAAGAAAACTAAAGGAATTACATTTACGTCCCTGCATGGGGACCTAAATGCAATTTCTAGAAAGCTCTGGGGTGGTTAAGAATTTCTGGAACTTTCTGGGTTTATTGTGTAAAGTTTCCACCATTTCGAGATGGACAGTAGGATTAAAAGGTAGCATGCAATCCGATCCATTCTTCCTTGCCACGTGTCAACAACCTGTAGCGTCTGACTGTTCTTGTTGTTCTTGCGGTCTGGTGCACGGCTGACGATGGTGGTTTATCTCTAAATTAACGCCGGCGATCAGCGACGACCTGGGGCCTCCGCTGGGGTCAGAGGGGTGACGCCTTCACCCCTCGAGCTCGCCCATGATGGTGCTCCTCCGTAGGCGGTAGAAGGTGGCGGTTCTACGCCAATGAAAATGGCGGTCTGTCTGGTCCTGGAGCTGATAAGTGATGCTGCTCCTTCTTTGAATGAATTTTTTTCTAGCGTTTGGAAGCTCCAAATGCTCTGAGGTCGCTCCAGATGATGATTGGATCTGCAATTAATGATTTTATGTGCTCTATTTGCGAAGAAATCAACCAAAGAAATAAGATTGTTAAGATCAAAATGATGCTTCCAGAATTGATGAAAAATGTAGTGAAAAACAACGAAAAATGATACGCGAATTGGTTTGATCTCGAAGTGAATTGGAGTGTGAATTTTGATGGGAATCTAAGCACTATGATTAATGAATCTAATGACGTGATTAAAGTTGCTAATGGATACACAAAAATCAATAAAGAAAATATCGAAGGTGGAGGAATAGATCTGGGGCTAGAGGTGAATTACCTCTGATAGATGTCGACGATCGATCCTTCCCAGAGCTTGACGCGATGCTGGTCTGCGATGCGAGGCGAGTGGTCACCCTGGAGCTTCTCCTCCGACATTCGTCTTCAACGCCGGGCGGCGGATGGGTGTTGCCACCACCGGATATGGTCGGGACGAGGCAAGGAAGAAGGAGGGTCGGCACTAAAACTGGAGGGTTTTGGTAGTTGGAGAAGTATGTTCGAATGCACCACATTTAATTTCTTTTATAGATGAAATGTCAAGGATCTAAGATGGATCTATGGGGCGGCGTGAATGAAGGTAGTTAGGGGAAGATAATGGACGGTTTGGATCGACCAAGGAAGTTAGAAATGGAGCGGGAGAATTTGTTGAAGAACGACCGGTAGAATAGAATGCTGCACCGGCTTCTTGGAGAAGAAGAACCAGGTACTGACATGTGTCAGCACCTGGTTGGGCATATGTTGAAAATTCAATATAAATTAGATAATAAATAATAAATAGCATTATTTTAAATAGGTATAAAAATGAATAATAAAGAGAATTAAATTATCTAAATTACGGTATAATTAATTTTTGTAAATAATAAATATTATTCGAAATATAAATATTATATTAATAAATAGATATAAATAATACTTAATAAATAGGTTTTGAATTTTTAATTCAATAAATTAATAATTATATATTAATTTCATGTTTTCTTAATTATTAGACTAATAAATAATACCTTTGTGATTTTTTGTCGATTTTAATAACTTAGTTTAGATATATTAATAAATACAAGTATAAGTCATATAGTTTAATATCATTTATAAATTAGGGTTTTGGGTTTTATTAAAATAATAATAAGCTCCAAAAATTCTGAAATAAATCACGGTGAAAATACAAGATCATGAAAATAATTAAAAATTATAAAATTAATAGAACTATAAATAACGTGTTCTAAATAAAATAAATAGCCCAGAAACCATGTTGTCATTAGGTCCCAAAACCGACTTTTTGCAAACGGACTCTGATTTTAATGAAACCTCCTCCATTAATTAGAGAATATTATTTTATAAACTTTAAAGGTGAGTAGAGTGAAATTGGAGTTCGTATGAGAAAGTTATGATTTTCGGATGTTGAGAATTAGACAAATTAAAAGTTAGATTTCTTGGCGTAAATACAAGATAATATTTTTAACTTATTTTTATATTTTTTTTATATATTTTTAGAAATAATTAGGAAAAGAGTTTGATGAAAGATATGTACATATGTATTAATTAAAACTGAATGAAGATTTGATATTTATTTGATAAATAATGAAGAGTGTGTGGAGTGTATCTTTAATTATTTTTATGGTTTTCTTTCCTTATCTCCCCCTACTTGGTTGTTTATCGACCAATCCATGCTGACTTGGTATCATTGGTTAGGTTATATAAATATATCTTACAGCTATATTTATATTTTCTTAGTCATATTATACATGTATACATATCTACAATCTGCCTTCTTTTTTTATGTTTATTCCTTTATTTATTTACATGTTTTTGATGCATAAAAGTGCATTTTTATTCATGAATGAGATTTTGCTAAAAAGTGGAAATTAATGAGTTTCTACATGTATTTGTTAAGGGTTTTATGACAAAATGCGACAGAAATGTTTATGAATCATGGAGTCATCAACCCCCTATACTTAAACTTTGCTAGTCCCTTAGCAAACACTTATTTGAAAAGTAAGTGAAAAAGAAAGAAAGTTTGAATGAATTTGTTTTCCTAAACCAAATCATGACAATAGACAAAGGACAGAGCTCGATCGGGCCTGAAACAAGCATTTTGTCGGAGCCTTAACTAGGATTAGGATTTTATCCTCAACAGTCCTCAAGTTCCACAAATCCTTATTTAAGTTTCACCTCATCAGTTAGTTCAGACTCACTTTTTCATATCACAAATTCTATCAACCTTGAAGTCAATTTGTACAGTGTGTGAATTGATTTAGCTCTTCCTACTTAAAGAAGCGAAGAAACCGTCAATCCCAGCTATACACTTCCATTGATTCCTCATCCAGCTACTCTTTCCTCAGGGAAGGAAGCATTCCCTTATGAGATCAGTCCGTGCTAGGCCTACAATCGAATATAGAGAGAAAGTAAAAGAATGAGAAAAGAACTGGAGTGCGACTAGTGTAGACGCATCTCCTTGTGAAGCTCAGCCGGTGTAGCTAAGTCTCCACTAAGATGTGCAGGCATTTTTGGTGGAAGCTTGGACCATTGTCGTCGTATTTGTATTTGGTGGCTTCTTCTTTGATCTGGCTTTGTAATTTGCTTGCAATGCATTCATCTTTTTGTTCCTCAACGGATATAGCATCTTTTGTTCAGTCCCTTTTTTGAGGTCTTAGAAAAATTGTGTCAGCAGATCCTTCCCTCATCCAAAGCGACTATCGCAACCCCAATCTCTCCCATCTTTAGATGTCAATGCTGCAAAGACAAGGATAGAAACACAGTACCAAGATGCACTGCCCTTCGCAACTCCATGCAAGTCAAGCTAAGTGCAAAGTGCATGTGTCCAAGATTGGTTCACTGGTGCAGAGTTGTATAAATGACACCAAGTGTTCTACTTAAGCACATATGAGTTGATTTCCAAAATATGGTCTTACGTAACCCAAAGATTTAAGTCAACGACGAGAAGAGTCTTATTTCCATATCCTAATCAGGCTCCTTACAACGAAAGTTAAAGGTCATAATCAAGCTCCATCCTTCAGACTAGACTCAATCCTTAGTTCCAGAAATCAAACTTATTCTAAAAAATGTGAATGCAAATTCAACAATGTTTTGTGAAGTACATTTTCTGAATTTTACTCATTTTTATGGATTTTAAGGCTTTTGTAATTTTTATGAATTTTAGGACTTTGTATATTTTTTATGGATTTTTTTTATTTTTATAGACAAGTATTTGTACAGAAATTTTACAAGATATATTTTATTTGAATGAAATATCTAATGTATTTTACAAATTTTATATATAGAGAATTTTACAAGGATTAAATGATTATTACACATATTTTAATATATAGGATATTAAATAAGTATTATACATATTAAATACCCATTTTAACATATTTTAAATATTTTAAATATTTTAAATACAGATTTTAGACATATTTTACTTATTTACAAGGATTTTATAAGTAATAGATAAATATATAAATCGATGGATTTTAAATTAAACCTCACCCACTTTTTATGGAGTTTATAGATATAGAAAATACATAAAAGTACGAGTTATGGACAAAAGTATGTATACAATATATACACACCCCCTATACTTAGCTTGTGTTATGTCCTCATAGCGTTAAAAGAGAAAAAGGAGGACATAACTCATGCTAAGTAAAAGTGGGTGAAAAAGAATAAAAGAATAAAAGTCAGTCCACCCCCCCATACTTACGATCTGGCTATCGTAAGTATAATGGAAGAGAAGAAACGAGGTGACCGAGGGAAAATAATATACAACGAAGGAACAAGAGAAATAAAGAAAACGAGATCAACGAAACCACTCGGTCCCTCTATACTTAGGATAAGGCATCCTAAGTATAGAAAAGTATGTAGCCAAAAATTGGGGACCAGTGATTTGAGAAAAGGAAAGGCTATACAAAAGGAAAAGAATAAAACTAAAAATTCTAATAATTGGGCAATCAGCCCCCCCTATACTTCGGATCTGGTATCCTAAGCATAAAAGACGAGCAAAAATGGGGACGATTGTGGTCTACGAAGAATGTACAAGTGTTGTGAACTCCAAAAATCGAATGGCTCAAAAGTCTCTGCACAGGATGAAATGAAGTGGAAAAGTAGTCATACATCCTGTACAAAGTAGATCACTTCATCCTGGGTCATACTGAATCTTCTGCATTTTATGTGTGTGTTGATATCTGGCTGTCTGGGTAGAGCTGCCTCTATAAATGAACTCTGTACTTGGCACAAGCCTCTCTACTGAAATACACGTCTCTGGAGTCGAACTATATAAGGTTTCTATATGTGTAACCATCACACCATCCGACTCTCTATGCTGAATAGACTGTATGATATGTGAAATGTAATCAACTGACTGTCGTGCTATAATATGTGTACACGCAATCTGCGGCACTGAGATGTCTACTGCAAGTGAGTGCTCATCTGAATCTGATATGGAATCTGTCTCTGTATGTGAACAATCATCTGAAGAACTAGGTACCATGTGATCTACCCTATCCTTGTGTAGGAAATCATAAGTATCAAAATAAATGCTCTCAAGATCAAGAGTCTGTGTCTCATCAATGTGATGGCAATCGTCTGCAAGACTGGTGTCCTCTGAAGTAAATGAAAATACTAATCTGGGACTGCTACATCCTCTCTCCATTTCAATGTGTACCTCTCCACTGTTTGTGTGGAATGATACTCTCCCAAAATCATAATCAAAAAATGCTCTCGTTGTATGCAAAAAGGGCCTCTCGAGAATGATTGGAGCAAAGTGTAACTGTGTAGGGCACTCCATGTCTAGGACAGTAAAGTCTACCGGAAACTACAAGCCCTAAACGGTTACAATAATGTTCCTCAGCACACCTCTAGGTCTCTTCACAGATCGATCTGCAAGCTGAAGTATCGCTCGTGATTTGTAGAGAGGTCCTAGATTGAGCTTATCAAGCAAAGAGGAAGGAAGTAAAATGATCGAGGAACCATTATCTAAGAGAGTATGATGGAATGCAACATCTGAAATCTGACATGTGACATAGTGAACTCCAGCGTCTTTCTTCTTCTTGGGCACGTTGTTCCGAATAACAAACGAAGTTGCCTTGGTCAATATATGCTTCTCAACTCGTGATCTCTTCTTCCTAGATGTAGTACATCGATTCTTCAACTGATTCCTGAGCGTAGGAAAGTGATCCAAGGCATCATGATGTGGGATCTTAAAAAATTTGTGATCTTTTAATAATCATTCGGTCTCTGGAGTGGCAACATTCTTTTTGGTATTTTTCATTCCTTTTCCAAATAAGGAATTGGGAAAAGGAACAATATCACAAATGATAAAATCAAACTTTTTATTCATATCAGAATCAGCATGTACATCGAGAGTTTCAGAATTATGTACAAAACTCTCTAAAACAGGGGAAGAAAAATTTTTATCGGGAGTATCATGATATCATCATCTGATTTTCCTGTGTCCATATCAACTGTTTCGGCATCGCTCCCTTCTCTCTGATCATCATGGTGGTCTTCATTAGTGTGTCAGTTTTCCTCCTCAGCATCAGAATGTGTTTGATCATGGATTGACTCTCGATCCTCATCATGTGCCCTCTCATCTACTCTATCAGGTGCTCGTGGTGATCTATCGCTCCTAAGATGAATGAAGTTAGAAAAAAAATCAGGAAAAGAGATCGTACCTGTAGTGATATCTACCTGATCTGGATGCCTCCTCTTGTTATTTGGGTTCATATGAGGTGGAGCTGGGAGAGTGGTCTTCGGTGCGGTTAACTCATCCAGACGACGGTTAACTTGCTCCATCTCTGTCCTATGTGCAGTCTTGAGCGTGCTCAACATATCCATGATTTGATTCAGTGACAGGGCCTGTGAAGATATCTCAGACTCTTTGTGGTGACCTTGGCTATCTAATCTCTCCTGCCTTGGCATGTGCTGCTGTGATGTGTACGGTTGAGGAGATCTTTGAGGTGTAAAGGAAGATTATTGCTACTGCTGGTAATGATGTGTCTGCGAATGATTAGCAGGATACTGGCAAGATGGAGCGTAACCCTAGGGGGATCCAGATGATCCTAGGGATCCATTAAGATCATAGATGTTCGAGGTGAAGGATATGGTTAGATCCTTAAGCGCATCATGTAAGTGTGAGAATCGCACCATATGCGGTCGGGAGCGACTAGTCTTACTAGTAGCTCGAGCAGCGGAAATTAAAATTTTTCATGTGGTGAAACCACATGATCCAAGAACACATCTCGGATGATTTCATCTAAACCACAAACAAATATTAGGGTTACCTCTTGAAGCGTGGTTGCGATCGAGTCTCTAAAGGAAGAGACCTCAGATCTCAAGTCCGATCCAACGGAAGAGACGCTTGCGAGCGTGTTGATGAAACACGTGATCCTTGCGATCCATGTTGATGATCCAAGCAGTGAATCTCCTAATATCGACACACGAGATCCAACGTCTTCTTCCCGAGCAAGACACACCAAGGAGATGGAGATCCACGAGCAAATGATCCGGCAGCATAACGAGGACACTACGGCGATGGAGACTCTCTCTAGGGCATCCATGGTGGACGGTCATATGAGAGAGATAGAGGGCGTGTAGAGAATAAGAGAGAGAGAGCCTTATGTTCTCATTGTATAAAGAAGAGCAAAGGGTTGCCTCTCCTTTATAATATTTTGGGATCCATGGATCTTAATCCATGGACAACACAAATCCAATGGCTCACATTGATTTGTGTTTCTTTTAATGGCCATGATTTTGTTGTTAAAAATACAACAATAATTAGTTTAATTAAATCAAATATATATTGAATATAGTTTGATTTATATTAAATCAATCTTCATTGGAGAAATAGGAAGGAGGCAAGTCTCCTTCCATAAGGAGGGTGGACGGCCACAATTCCCTATATAGGAATTGTGGCCGTCCACTCTTCCTATATAGAAGGTGGATTCTCTTTTCCTTATTACATGAGATTACATTATCTCATGATTCTCTCCATTATTTTCAAAAACTTTTGTTGCAAATTATTTCACAAATAAATGCAATTTATTTTGTGAACATTGCAATCATGCCATTGGAAATTTGTGAATCACATTCACAACCAAAAATAAAATGTGAATCACATTTTCAATTTAATGTTCAATATGAATCCAATTCACATTAACATTTAATTAACAAATGTAAATTACAAATAGCTCTCTCTTATATTATAAATCACATGTATAATATATATATATATACATATATGATTAATATGGATAGTGCTATCCACATTATTCATATCCATGATAATTAAATCACATTTAATCATCTTTGACCTCTAATTCTCATGTTCTCAAATAATGTGAATCACATTCACATTATTCATATCTTTGATAATCAAATCACATTTATTTATCTAAGATAACTCTCTTTATAATATGAATTAAACTCATATTATTCATGATAATTAAATCACATTTAATTATCCAAGATAACTCTCATTATAATATGAATCAAATCCATATTATTCATGACAATTAAATCACATTTAATTATCCATTTTTCTCAATGCTCGGATACAATATATCAACAATGAATTTATCCTGAACTCTTTCAAGGATAATGCGCTTTCTCCGCGGATACTTGGAGATAAGGACATGGTGATTGTATTGTTCCACGCATAGTAACTTGGATTTGTGATCACATCTCAAATCCAGATCCTACGTACCTCTCAGAGATGTTTGATTAAATCAAGACCGCAAATCTAATCCTCGTTGCATCTGAATCACATTCTGATCAATGTTCAATATTTAAACCAAGATTAGATTACTTCTCTATTGAGAGGAGTCATTAAAATCCAGACCCGTTTCATCACTCCCTAGGAATGGAAGCATCATGGTTATACAATCCTTTATGATCACATCGCCCTTAGGTATTCCTAATACATGTACATCCTGCATACTGGAAGACCCAGATTAAACCATAAGTATAAGATCAATTTTACACTGTCTAGTTCACGGCTTTATCATTAAGTTTCTCATTCAACTACTGGGAGCTGGTATTGATCATATACTTTCCAAAATCATATATCATACCCATGTCTTGATCATATACTTTCCAAAAACACATATCAAACCTACAAATTCAGTCAAGCTTCCAAAGCGAGACAGCCGTGCACGGAATTTAATCTTCCCATTATCTCATGAGTGAGCTCATGTCTTCCGGTTCAGTAACTAAACCTGTATGATCCCTTTGAGAGATCGTATTACTCATATGCTGTTATATACACACCAGTGCGTCGGTGTATAGACCTTGATTAGGTCGTCAACCTATTGGTCTGCCAAATGTACATAATCAGACATATAGTAACACATCTGTCTTCCAGTCAAATGATGCATGCTATATCGTGGCAGCATATGACATAGGTCTTTCGTTAATCTCGATCTCGTTAAGTCAACTCTTTGCCTAACTTATCTAACACCTCCGAATCTCTATTCCTATGTAGAGGACCTGCATCAAGAGTCGGTTAGATATCAGCCTTCAGAGAAAGGATTGCCATTTCCTTCTCATGCTGAATATCATCTCTTAATAATCATTTGACAGTGCTTGATGAGTCCTCAATCTAACGCTTTAGATATTCATCCAAGCACTAGCCTCCATGATTCAATAATTGAATCAACAACTATATGATCATTAAGATGGCCATGGTACATAAACCTAATTGTACTAAGAGACCTATTATGAAAATTATTTATTCTTCATTTCAGGTCAGGGAATGATATTTGCAATAACATTTATTGCATAATGGCTCACCGTGGGATCGCATGTTCAACAATCTCCCACTAGCCCAAAGAGCCATTAATGGGCTAATCATTAAACCCACACTAATGTGACAATCATATGCTATTTAGAAAA
This sequence comes from Ottelia alismoides, assembly GCA_037367405.1. Classification (NCBI taxonomy): domain Eukaryota; kingdom Viridiplantae; phylum Streptophyta; class Magnoliopsida; order Alismatales; family Hydrocharitaceae; genus Ottelia; species Ottelia alismoides. The sequence continues at coordinate 191,989 of JAZKJV010008128.1, read as the reverse complement.
AAAAGCTAGGTAAGCTGATCAGTCACTCTGTTCCCAAGATACTTTGCCATGTCCTTTGACGACACTTGCATATCCCTAGTAACAGTGCTTACATGCAATGAGAATGTTGCATCTTATGCAACCAATACTCAATCATGGCATTCGTAGTGTCCTTGACACTAAAGCTTAATAATCATTATAACTAGTATGTAATTTCTATTATCAGAATACTCTTATTCACGGAGATCTCTATCTCCTTCGGTATCCCAAGTTAAGACCCTTTTAGATCACCATCTATAAAGTCTTAAGTTCTTAAAGATAAGACTTTGAGATCACTATCTCAAAAAATCTTCTCATCTTTGAAGATATTGTTGTTACTGCAATAAAGTGTTTTATTTCCACAGTTGGATTAATAACAGTTTACTACTCCCACTGCATGGCAGACATCTGGCTTTTGTATACATCTAGCATACACCCGGCTTCTTATAACTGATGCACAAGGGAAAGTTTTTTTATACATTCACTTCCTTAACTATTTGAGGTGATATCCCTTTAGATAGGTCAGTACCATGTTGTATGGAAAGGAAGACTTTCTTGGAATTTTCCAAGAATGGAATATGTCCAAGGTGTACCACTTAATGTGACGGTCCCAATGCCCTCTTTTCTTTGCTTCTGAACTACTTCAGAACCAAGATCTAAGAGATATCCTTGAGATCATAACTCAAGGCATGGAACAACCATATTATCAAACACATATTATCATCCTTATATCATGCAAATGCTTATGATATTATCTACATTTAGCACGATGAATACAATTACACTCCCACTAAGCTTCACATGGTTCATCAAGATTCTATCTGAAATCATAACATTTATAATTTCATCAATTCTAATGTTCCAACTACAAGAAGCTTATCTGAGTCCATATATGGAGTTCTTCAGCTTGCACACCTTGCTTTCCTCAACCATGAAGCCATGGGGCTTCTTCATATGAATATCCTCAGAGAGGTATTCGTAGAGGAATGCAATCTTGACTCACATTATGGAGATGACATAATCAAGTTGTGTAGTTATGGTTAGCAATATTCTGATGGGTTAAAGCAAGGTCACTGAAGAGCAAGTCTCGTCGCAAGTAATATAGTATTATATGCAGGTATAACATACCTATGTGATATATACAAGTATTTTTATTTTATTATTTTTACATAAATACCCTTATTTTATATTTTATTTATACACAACATATTTTTAAGAATATAAAACAATTTTTATTTTATTTTTAAAAAATATTTAAGGGTACATAATGATTAGTGAATGTAATATATAAAGGTTCATTTTGTATAAGTAATTGAAGATTTTTATTTTTATTTTTATTTTTATTTTTATTTTGTGATTTTTATTTTATTTTTATATTATTTCTAGGATTATATACAAGTGTATAAAAAGAATAATTTAATTTTATTTGTCAAAAATAAATATTTAAATAATATGCCCAAGTATAGGTCTTATATACAACACATAGTTGACCCTATCTCTCTCTACTTATTTTATTTTGCGATTAGGTCAAGGCTTGACCTTCTCTTGGGATTTGGGTAACTCTATATTTATTCTAAATATATCATTCTTTTTTCTTTTCCTTCATTCTTTTATTTAGCCAGAAACATGCTAATTATGCAGTATTAATAAAGGCATGTAAGTTGCTAAGTTATTATATTTACAAGTAATTACTTGATGTCTTGCCAAGAAAAAGAGCTAAAATAAAAGAATAAAGAGTGAGAATCAGGTATTCATCACCCCCCTATACTTTACCTTTTCTGGACCCTTAGCAAACACTTATTGAAAAAGAAGTGAAAGCAAGAAGAAAAGGAAAGAAAAAAATCATGGTTGATTATTAAACTTATCTTCATTAAATTGAAGTATAGAGCTCAGTCAGACCTTTGGATTATTAGTTTGTCAGAACCTTACTAGAAAATAGGTTTAAGACTCAACAGACTCCAAGTTCCACTATTATATGGTCAAGACTCCTCAATAAACTAGGTCAGACTAAGTCTACATACGTAAACTCTAATGACTATTCATCTTTCCTTATAATGTGTTAGTGATCTGTAGCTTTTCACCTTAGAAATGACAAATCAACAACCTCCCTTGGCAAGGTAACTCTAATTCCCAGTCTAACAACTCTTTCCTCGAGGAGCGGGGTATTCCCTTCTAAGTTCAAGTTCAACCAGCTCAAGAAGAGGGGAAAGAAGAGAATCGACTGTGACCAGTGTAGCCACGTATCATTTGGAGCAAAGCTAGTGTAGATAAGTCTCTAGCTGCAAGCTTCCTTGAGATGAGAAGGTGGAATACATAAGCTTTGCTTATTCACTATATACACCCCGACAAGAATTTTATTTTCATTCAGGCATGTCCACTTTTTTGGAGTTTTTCTTGATTATTGCATTTTTTTGATATGCATATATACAACATATTTACACGGTGCAACATGTACATAAGGAGTTTTTCTTCTTGAGCCAGTAGACTATCCCTCTTTTTAAGCATTATTGCAACCCATAGACTCCTATCTTTAGACCTAAATGCTACAAGACAAAGTTGAGGTGCACATCCCTCCCTAAAGGAAGATGAGAGGTTCCGCCTAGAAGTAGTACAATCGTATGCTACCCCAAGCCAAAGAATTCTACCACCTTACCACCTCATCCGTGTTGAGCTACGTGTAAGGTGTGTGTCCAAATCAAGCCATTGTCTTTGAGAGTCATGCATACGTTCTTAAGTGTTCTACTTAGGCTCATCAAGATGACATGTGAACATAGCCTAGTGGACTCAAAGAATTAAGTCACTATGGACCTGAAAATCATTAACCCCAAATTCTATAAGGTTCCTCTGAAGTTAGGTGTATTAAGGTCTTAACCAAGCTATATTTTCCAATTTAATTCTAGACTAGTTTAAATGTCAACTATGATTCAGAAGAATATACAAGTAAATATGTACAAAAATCTTTTTTTTTCCAATCAAAATTTTATAAAATTTTTTGAATGCAAGTACGAAGAAGTTTTGCAAAATATTTACAAACAAAATTTTGCAAACTTTTTTTTAAAATATTTTTCAAAAATTTTGTACTATATGCATAATTTTGATACAATATTATTTACAAATTTTTACAATCAAAACATTTTTTACAAACATTTATATAAAAATAGTTTTTACAAGAGCTATTTACAAGTGCATATACAAGAAAAAATTTCAATTTTGTTGTGATTTTTAGGTTTATGGTTTTATCCCTTTTATTTTATTAACACACTAACACAAAGTTGAAGTTATGGCTAAAATATATATAATATAAATGAAACCCCCTATACTTAGCTCGAACGATGGCCTCAGAGGATCAAAGAGCGATGAAAGGAAGACATAACTCGTGCTGAGTATTGGGAAGTGAAAATAATGTTGTACTATAACGACAAATGAAAGAATACAATGAATAAAGCTCGGTGATCCCCCTATACTTAGGATCAAGTAATCCTAAGTATAGAAGTCTGTACACAAGAGGAAAACCGAGGGTTAGGATATACAGGGTCTACCTCCGCTATACAAAGGTTAAAAATTTCGCTAACTATAGGAAACAAAACAGAGATAAAAAGAATCAAGAAGAATAATCACAAGTCTAATACCCCATATACTTAGGCTAAAGTACACCATAAGTATAGCATACTCATAGGATGAAATGGGGTGTTAGACAAAAGATTGTGTGATGTGGATAACTGGATCTATACACTCTGTGGAGGAGAAGTGATAATCAGGCATGAGATGTAAATGATGTGAGTCAGAGACCATATCTGATGCAAAATGAATAGGGGCAATGCTGACGATCAGCGGATCATGATCAAGATAAGGCTTTAGGCACTGACCGTTAACTCGAAAGGTGGTTTCAGATGACAGATCAGATATATCAATGCTCCCATTGTCATGCACCTTTTGGACCAAGTATGGTCCCTTCCATTTGCTCTGCAACTTCCATGGAAATAATCTCAACCTTGCATCAAATAGCCATACTCTGTGGTTCGGCTCAAACTGTTTATGGCTGATATGAGAATCATGCCATATCTTCACTCTCTCATTGTATTGTAGGCTACTCGAATAGGTTGTATCTCTCAGCTCCTCCAGGGCTGCCAACTTTGCTGTCCTCTTATCTCCTATACTTTTGGGATCAATAATAACTCAGTGACTGCCCATATTGACTTATGCTTGATCTCCGCAGGTAAATGGCACGGCTTTCCATAAATGAGACAAAAGGGAGATGTACCCAACGTAGTCTTGAAGGAGGTCTGATAGTCCCACAAGACCGAGTCCAAAAGCTGTGACCAATCCTTTCGGTCTGAGCAGACAACCTTCTGCAAAATAGTATTGATTTCCCTATTTGATACTTCAATAAGACCATTAGTCAGAGGGTGATATGGAGTGTCAACACGATGGTCAATGCTGAACTCGTTAGCAAGGGCCTTTACATTGTCATTGAAAAAGTGAGTCCCGCTGTCATATATCAAAACTCTAGGTACCCCGAACCATGAAACGATATTCTTCGTCAAAATTCTGCAAACTATATTATCATCTGCAGTTCGGGTGGGTATGGCCTCAACCCAATGATTCACATAATCCACAACAAGCAGAATGTACTCGAATCCCTGACTCATAGGGAATGTACCCATGGAATCGATGCCCCATGTGTCGAAAACCTCACAGAAGTGAATGGGTTACATCGGCGTCATATCACGCTATCCACAACTGCCCATCCTCTAACGTCAGTACACCTCTTCACAAATTCATCAGAATCCTTGAAGAGGGTAGGCCACCATTGGCCGGATTGGAGAACTTTCTGTGATGTCCTCCTCCCAACATGATGTCCTCCTGCCTTAAGCTTGTGGTAGTATGTGAGGACGCTATGGTGTTCATCCTGAGGAATGCACCCATGCTAGATGCTATCCCCACCCTCATGATAAAGGATGGGATCCTCCCAATGGTATGACTTGGATTTCGCAAGGAAAGTCTAAAGTCGCTGCATGGGCCAACCTTGTGGAACTTTCTTGGCGACAAGATAGTTCATAATGTCAGCATACCATGGGACGAGGTGATAGCAAGGATTTCCTCAACTAGGAAGGTCTCTGTAATAGGCACAATCAGGTCTGAATCCTCAAGGTCCTCTAAATGGGAGAGGTGATCCACCACCACATTCTTGACTCCTGGCTTATCCTTAATGTCAATTTAAAACTCCTGGAGTAGAAGAATCCATCTGGTCAATCTGGCTTTGTCATCCATCTTTTCCATGAGGCATAGGATGGGGAGTGATCTATGAATACTGTCACTCTAGATCCAAGAATATACGATCTGAAACTTGTCCAAAGCAAGGACTAAAACTAGCATCTCCTTCTCAGTCATGGTATAATTCCACTAAGCGACATCTAAAGTCTTGCTAGCATAGTGAATGGCATATGGCAATCCATCCCTCCTATGTTCTAGCACATCCCCTACGGCAAAATCAGAAGCATTCATCATGATCTCAAATAGAAGAGACCAATCAGGTGGGTGGAGGATAGAAGCCTTGACAACCAAACCCTTAAGAGTCTGGAATGACACTCGACACTTATCATGTATAATGAACCCAGTGTCTTTTGTCAGCAGATCAGTAAGCGGTTTGGCAATACGATTGAAATCCTGAATGAATCATTGGTAGAAACTGATGTGACCCAGAAAAGACCGCAGCTGTCACAAGTTGGACGGTGGATTGTGTTTCTTGATGATATCCACCTTGGCCAGATCAACCTCCATGCCCCTATCAGAGATGATATGTCCAAGCACCATCCCCTGAGTCACCATGAAGTGACTCTTCTCCCAAGATAATACAAGATGGACCTCAATACAATGTTGAAGTACCCGATCTAGGTAGTCAAGACAAGCATCAAACCCATCGTCGTAGACCAAAAAGTCATACATGAAGACCTCAAAATATCCACTAACCATTTCTGAGATGGACAACATGCACCTTTGGAATGTAGCCGGGGCATTACATAAACCAAAGGGCATCCATCTGAAAGCATATGTCCTAAACTTACAGGTGAATGTCATTTTCTCTTGGTCTTCGAGTGCTATGGCCACATGGTTATAGCTGGAGTACCCGTCAAGAAAACAATAATGACTCTTCCCATCTAGCCTCTCGATAATATGATCAATAAATGGCAGTGGGAAATGATCCCTCTTCGTGGCCTGATTCAATGGTCTGTAGTCCACATAGACCCTCCAAGAAGTTGGTACACAGGTAGCTATCTCCTCTACAGACTCGCCCACAATTGTAGTGTTTCCCATCTTCTTGGGCACCACATGTAATGGACTATCCCACTTGGAGTCGGATATGGGGCAGATAAAATTGATGCTCCACCATTTTGATATCTCCTTCATGACCACATCTCGAAGATTCGGCTTCAGTTGTCGATAGAACTCACATGATGGCTTAGCATCCTCTTCATGATAAATATGGTGGTAGCACAGGGCTGGACTTATCCCCTGAATATCATCTACACTCCATCCAATCGCCTTGCGGTTTCTTTCAAGAACCTCGATCAAACAAAATTCTTGATCTCTAGTCAAATCTGTTGAAATAATGACTGGGAATATCTCAGGCTCATCCGCAAGGAATCTGTACTTCATCGACTGCGGCAAAGGCTTCAGTTCTTGACAACTGGGAGCTGGCAAATCTGGCTTCTAGAATGTCTGAATTAAGGCTACCATATCTGCATGGGAGAATTCTCGATGTATGTGAAGATCAGTGAAGACGACCCTGCTGGTGTATATGTACTCTGTGTCGGTTCACTCTCCGCCCTAGCTGTCAGCTCTGTAGGAATCAGGCATGGCAAATAATCATCAAAATCATCCCAATCAATGCTTAAATCCAAGGGATCTGAATCAGAAGAACAAGAAATGAATTATGCTTCGCTATCACGACCACGACCATCAGCCTCAAATGTATCCGGTGCCAAGAGTGTGCTCTCCAAATTTTCGTCTACCATAATCTGTAAATCCTATGTATCTAAAGGCGTGACAATGGCTTGTGCTACTGGGTCTGACCATACAACTTAATCATCAGTGATCACAAAGTTGCACTCCTGGTGGACGACTTGCTCAACATCTGCCTTCTACTCTATATCGCTAGACCGCTCGGAGCAGGCTGAATCTTTTGCTCTGGTCTCGTCGATCGTCTCTATTTTTACAGTTTCGCCCTCGATATGAAAGTATACCTTCCCGCTATCATGGTCGGACACTGCCTTGGCTGGGGCCAAGAATGGACATCCTAGTATGATGGGGTATTTGTCACAGACTCAGGGATCTCCATATCCAGTACAACGAAATCCATGGGGAATTCCAGACACTGAATTGTTACAACCACATCTTTTAATAACCCCTTTGGCCTCTTGACAGACCTATTAGCAAACTCAACGACTGTCCTGCTCTATAGAAGAGGGACGAACTTGAATCGGTCGAGTAAAGATGCCAAAATGAGGTTAATAGAAGACCCATTGTCTAATAGGGTACGATAGAACCGTTGCTCATGGATGTGGCATCTAACATATGGATCTCCTACATCGGGTCTCTTGGCTAGCAATCGGTTCTGGATGGCGAAGCAAGTGGCACTAGTAAGCACATGGATCTCTGCATTGTGGTTCCTTCTCTTCCTATGGATGGTGGTCTTCTCTCTCAAATTATTCTAGAAGAGAGGGATGCACTCTAGTGCCTCCTATAGAGTCAGTTGTATATGAAATCTATCTATCATCTACTAGTTGAACTCTAGCTGATGTGTCTTTTTTGGGTTTTATGGTTTATTCCCCTTCGCCAAGCGGAGTGCTCGAGGGAAGGGGACGGCTGGACCCTCTCCAAAGAGATGAGGGTCAGGAATAGGCTCCTGTGTATGTGAGGGATAGAATCCATACAGTCATCATCATGCAACAAATATGGACTTGGAGAAGATGCGGAAACCTTTCCTTTATTCAATTTTTTCTTCTTTTCCAATTTTCCATATTTTTGTAATTTTTTAAAACTGTCCTGAGATACATACGAGGGTAACACAACTTAAGGAGAAATGGTACCCATGACATCTGTCTTTGTGCCATCAGCACTGCGCTCTAGCTCAGCAACTGGATAATTGGTGGCTTCAGTACCGCCGACCGCATCTGGAATCACGAAGGTCTCAGTACCGTCGGCTAGATCTACATCCTTGGTGGCTTTAGGACCACTGTCATCATCATCATCATGCGCAGCATCAGTACCACTATCCTCCTCGTCCGGTGCTTCAGAATCTCCATGGGGTTGTCGCTTATACGAGGCACCGCCGATTGGCATCCTACCGCTCCTAAGTGTTACAAAATTAGCATTAAACACATAGGAAGATATAACACACAAAATATAAATAGGAGTGTGACAAATCTGAGATTCGTTGTGTTAAAGATGTGTTTTTGTTGTTTGCTTTAAAATGATTTATCGTTTCATTATAGGCGGCAATTGGAATCGGTCAAGAAAATAATCACAATTATTTATTCAATTTCTAATCACATGGTTTTATGTTTATTTTACTTGGGCAAGTCCTAAGGTCGAGCACAAGGAGGCAAAGGAAAAACCTAGAATTATGTTTATCAAAACTCATGCGTGGTTTTCGAGGCAGTCTTTTTTTGTAATTTTTTATGCAATAAAGGATGAAAAATGCATATTTGGCCTATTTTACGGACTAAAATATAAAAGTTGATCAAATAATATCTGAGAAATACGAAACTTGGCCACGATGCAAAATATGATGAAATGAATGCACTGTAATATTTTTGGAATTTTTGGATGCAATATGATTTTTTTATGAATTTTCAAATGCAAACAAAGTGAATTTCAATATTTAATTATAATAAAGATTAAACCTAATTATTTTCAAGGAACAAAATTATCTAAGATCTAGGTGATTGATCTCAGAAAATTCCTAAACCTTGAAAATACTAGTTTCAATACCTATTAAAAATCAAACAGCTAAATGATTTTTATAGGGCAATCTATGCATGCAAATGCAAATATTTTTGGGCACAATGTTAAACAAAAATAACTCTACAATCTGTGATTTTACGAGAATTTTTAGAGCAACGGTTAATCAATTATAAAAATTAAAGCACAAACTGGGCAAAGTATGCAATTTTCCACAGAATAAATAATTTTTAATTTACCATTGATCACGAAAATACCCATGATACGTCAAAATGAAGAGAATTAATTGATAAACAAAATGCTAATTTTTAATAAATAAAATGATGCAGAGAAGAAGTTCAAAACAGAGGGAGAATACAGGGGTGTAACTCCAATTAATAATAAGTAAATATAAATAAAAAAAGACAGAGGAAGGACCTATTTTTATTTATCGATAGATTGGGGGGAAAATTTTCAAAACTCCCAAGCAGGTCATGCGACAAGCATGGGACCTGGTTGACTAGACAGAATGGTGAATATAAGGTCTTCAGGGGGTGACTTGCAATTTACCACGCGGTCACGTGCGGAGCACGTGCCCGAGGGTTGACACCAGATGATGTTCCCCTGCTACGTGCCTTGTACGTGGAGCGGGGGCCTCAAGATGAGCGCCCGATCGCAGCGGTTGGGAGGTGGAGGCTTTGGTGGCGCGACGAAAAACCAGCAAGCGCCTGGAAGCTCCGCGGTGCAGATCAGAAGGCTGGTGTGGGCAAACACCGTGGCGGAGCGGCACCGCCCCGTGGCGGTGGTCGTTGTCGATGGAAGAGAAGCTCCTGGCGGGGGGATGCTCCTGGAGGTCTATGGTTGAAGTCGGAGGGGGAGTTGATGGTGGGTCGCTGATCGCGTTGGTTGGACGTAGTGTTTGTCGGAGTCGATCAGTGATGGCGATGGAGTGGCGGTGAAGTGAATCGGAGAAGATGGTTGTCGGAGGTAGTCGACGTCGTTGGCTCGACGGCCATTAGCCAGAGCTGGGGCAGTACGGCGAAGGAATCCTTGTCTGCAACGGCCACCGGAGGAGGCCAGATCTCACCGGTGATGGAGGGGGGCACTGTTACCACCCTCCTCTGTCGATGGTTATCGCCAGATGATCGTGAAGGGGAGTGGTGGTGTGGTTTTAGTAGGGGTGTCTTTGGGGCTGGAGAAGGAAGGTCCTGGGGATGGCGATTTGACGAGAGATTCAATGGGAGGGCGATCAATCGGAGATCGGAGCTGTTACGAGGCGAATCGAGAAGGCGACAATGGCGATTGGAGGAGATTGCGGGATGGTGACGATGATTGGAGGAACGGAGATGGCTACCGCGAGATATGTGGTAGACTTAGGTTGTGCGAATCCTTGATTTGGGAAAGATGGATAGAGGAAGATGATGAACGGTGGCCGTCCGATCGGCCGAGATCGGCCAGCCAAGATGGGGCCATGTGGCATCAAGGGGAGCGAGCGGCAGGGTACATGCTTGGCGCGTGCCAGGGAGGCACGTGCCTCGCACCTGCGGTGGCTTTAATTTTTTTATTATAAAAACGAATTAAAAATAATGCCAAAAACGGCTGACACGTGGTGGCTCCAGGAACAGCCACATGTCAGCACCAGAAAATTCAGAGAATTAATCCTTTAAAAAATACAAAAGAAAAAGCAAATGGCCTCGGATCAAAAAATTTTATTCACAAAAATTGCTCGTCTCGATGATATCTACAACTTTCATGAAGACATCAAAACTAAAGTTGATCAAATGCACAAAGTGATATTTTTGGGGTATCCCATGTTCATAGATATCAAATATTTTTGGGTTTTATAATTTTTTGTCATTTTTAAACAAGATGAAAAATCCGGAAAAAATTATGGCAAAATCAGAAATAAATATATACACATTAATCTAATTTTTTTTGGATTTTTTAATTAAGGAAAAGAAGAAATAAAATAAAACATGAAAAAGACCAAATTTGTAGAGGCAGTTAGTAAAGACTCGGACTCAATTTGTTTCTTTGATTTCAAGCTCAGTTTGGATTTGAATTTTTGCACATTTTAATAAAACCTTTATCAAAGAAGATAAATGAACAAGAAATGAACTAAAATAGGTTAATTATGTACATAAAATACCAGGTCAAAATCATCTAAGATACAAAATATACAAAAGAGGCCCAAAACCCAACTTTCACATATGAGTTCCGATTCACTTGAACTTGGTCTTGTTTTGAATAAAATTGAATGTACATTATTTCAAAAGTGAGGAGGATTAAAAAAGACACTAGATGGGGAAGATATGAGGGTTTTAGTCTGGAAATCCTGAAACTAGGTTTTGGGTTTTTGGTCCACTTATTTGGGTTAGTGCTTTTTTGTATTTCTTTACTGATTCTTGTTAGTGATATGTACACAGTAGAGGTGGTTTTGTGTCATTCAGAGTTATCATGAATTAGTTAAAAATCAGGGAAGTTAGGCTATTTACAGGTCAATTTTGGCTGTGATTTTTGCTTCTTTTTTTATGCAGAAATAAGGGATAAAATGCAATTCTTATGAAAACATGCATGGATGTTAATTATGTTGAATAGATGCGGAAATGTTGTTGATTTTGAGGGATTTGAGCTTAATCAATGAGATTAAGAGTGAAGAATCTGAGATTCATCAGAGTGGTAGTATATGTAAACTGTACATGCTCAGATGTTCTCTTGAGGTTGTTCGGGTTCGGTTCGATCTGAGTGGATATGGCAGCCTTGCCCTTGATGATATCACTCATCTCCTGCTGGAACTCATCCATCTCTCTCCAGAAGGATGCCTGCTGGTCAAAAAGTAGGCAGGCAAGGTCGTCAAGGGTAGGGTTCTCATAGATAGGTCCATGAGAACCGGACGGGTTGCCTCGCTAGAAATGAGGTTGAGTCTGATGGTAATGAGGGGGAGGCTAGGAGTACTACTGGTGAGGTTGTTGCTGCTGCCTCCATTGATGTCCTAGGTATGAAGGATGAGGACCCTGCTGGTGTTACTGCTCGTACTAGGAGTGATGGGGCTGTTGCTGGCGGCTCTGTCCACACTGAGCTGGAAGTTGTTGCTGGGATGAGGTGCCTCCGGTGGACCATCAGAATCCCATGTGATCATGATGGATCTCGGGCTATTGTTTGTATCAGTCATACCAAATCTTGTTGACTTCCATCAATGGCTCGTGCTCGAAAGGTGTATGGGGAAGAACTGCTAGGGGTTGATCCGGCTGATAGACAACCATCTGAGTATCCTGAGATGGTGGTGGTTTGTGGTAGGGCTGCAACTGCTGGACTGGCTCTTCCTAGATGTGGAGAACTTGGTAGTATGTGGCAGAAGGTTGGGTGTAGCTGCTGTTGTTGGGATCAGCTCATGGCCTAAGATGGGGCTATGGAGCCATTTGTGCCTCCTGGAGACATGATCTGGGTCTTCAGGTCACTTAGTGTCTATGCCAAATGGTCAATCTGTGTGAGGCCCTGACACTTCTTCTTCTCAATGATCTCGATGCGGTCTAGCTTCTTGCTGATGATCCCCATGTCGGCGGCTGAGGAATCGACATGTGCTGCTGCTGATGATGTAGAAGGACCTGCATCGACTTGTGTAATCTTTTGATAGGACACGGCCTGAGGGAGGGTCTTCCCTAGAGTGTAGACCCAAGTCTGTACATCACCGTGTAGTTCTCTGCCATCTCCTCGTAGATGGCCCAGACTGGTCCTCATCCTTGGCAAAATAGGACCCTCCATATGAGGCATTAATTAGACCTTGTAGCTTCAGTGTCAGCCCACAAAAGAAACTCTGGACTAGATTGGGCTTGGATATCTCGTTATGTGGACACCGGTCGATGAGTTCTCAGAATCGATTCCAAGCCACGTGAAACTGCTTGTTTGGGATCTTGGTAAAGTTGTTGATCAAGGCTCGTGCTGCATTGGTCCGGCCGAGTGGATAGTAATTGTTCAAGTACTCTGTTAGGAGCTGCTCCCAAGTGGTGACATACCTCCCCAAATGCTTCAGCCAATAGGTTGCTCTGTCAACTAATGAGAATTGTAAGGTGATCTTCTTGATCATGTCCTCATCCACAAATCTATCATGGACAATGTTGCGTATCATCTCAAACTCTTGGAGATGGAGGTGCGGCTCCTCGGTGGCTAGCCCATGGAACATGGGCAAAAGTTAAATAGTCTGGGGGCGAAGCTCAAAATCTCCCAGGATATGCGGAAGCTGAATCCAACAGTGGGTGAGAGTTGCACCAAGGTTGTGCAACTACCTCATCGTGTGTGGTGGCCTCGGCTCTAGTTGATCATTTGGATGTGCGTCTCCTCCTCCAGCTGCTGGTATCTCTCCACCGGCTAGACTTTGTGGCTCTCCTCTGCCGACTCTCATCTCTGTAAGCTCTCGTTGCATCTCTATCATGAATGCTCCCTGGTCTTTAATATGGCTCTGTATCGTCTCTAGGGAGGCTAAGAATGTGTTGTTGACGGCTCCCTCGCCAAGTACATAAGAGGATCCATGTGGCTGCTCATCAATGTGTCCCTCACTACTGGTCTTCTCTTGGGTCTCTGCAAAGGCAAAAGAACCCAACTCAGGTGCTGTTAAATGAACATACAACTCTGTTGACCTCTGCTCTGGCACCTCAGGACTGGAAGAAGGGTGGTTGAGGGGGAACAGGGTGGAAGTGAACTCTAGTTCAAAGAGTGGGTCTGGGCTCTCTGAAACTGCTCTAGATGAAAGGAGAGGAGTGCTCAAAAGCGGTGCTGTCAAAGGCAACCTAAGAGACCTCCTTCCCATCTTCGTGACATGGGGATTATGAAAATGAGATCTGAATGCAAACAATATGAGAAAACAAACCCCTCTTTCACCTACTCAACACTTGAGCTAATGATGGTGAAGGATCGGTCGTTAATCTGGTCAAATTTATATAGGTGATAATTCAAGATATCAGAGCGATTAAGCGAGCTATTGGGAACAAAATGCTCCTAGTAGACTGGCCCAATCTCACAGCTAGTTTTTCCCAGCCAGTATGGGTGCAAATCGTTTACTAGCTACTCGATCTGCCCAATCTGCTAAGAAAGTCCCAGACCGATTACAGGCTACCCAATGAGATCCTCACTGGTGAAAACCAACTGCAAAACTAGTAGTTTGAAAGGAGTCCAGGTATGGCTCTAACCTAGTGTGTGGGTCACTCTCTCGCTATAGATAAATCAATCAATGAGGGGGTGTGATGAATATGCATTGCATCATCTTTATTCATTTAGTTTTGCTTAAAATCTCTTATAAAACACATGTATATATTACTAAATCCATATTCTTACTAACTTGCATTTGCGTGTAAATAATGTACATTTACTACTATTTTAACCAAAAATAAATAAAGAAAGAAAGAAAGGAAAAATAAACAAAAGAAAACTGTATATATGTAATAGATACAGGCTGATATGAATCCTGAGAGAAGGTCAAGACTTGACCTGATCAACCAGGAATAAAGTAGGGGGAGATAGGGTCCTTAATAAGAAAATCCAAAAAATGTGTTGTAAATATTTGTGTACTAACACTATTTTATTTGTACATACATTGACCTAAAATTAAATAATTTTCAAAACAAAAATTGTAAATAAACATGTTTCTTAAATAATAAAAATGTTTGCAAAATAAAATCATGTACATAACCAAAGTAACCACATCTGGAAAAGCCAAAAAGCAATATTGAAAGACCCAATTTTGGCTCTATATGAATCAAATTTAACCAAACTCACATCCATTGTTTTCTAAATTAAATTAACTTTAAAATGGTTGTGATTTCTTAATTTTGTCAGTTATGGTTGAAAAATCAATTTCTGAGGTGGTTTGTGTAATTTTACCATTTATTTATACATATTGTATTTGTAAATATTTTTTATAATTATTTAAAATAAAAAAGTAATAGAAATGTAAAAAAAATAAAAAAATTAAACAAAAAAGCTAATTTCCTTATTTACTATGTATATAATGTACCATATATATATAGTATATTTATATAATTGATATTCATAAATAACGACCACAAAAAATAAAAAAATTATCATCTATTTTTCAATTTAATAAAGTGACGAAAATACAAAAAAATAATTTTTGTAAATAATTTTGAAACTAATCAGTTCTTATCTTTATCTCATTTCAATTTTTTTCCTTATCTTTATCTCATCTCAAATTTTGAATTCCAAATTGTTTTCTTTTTTATTTCTATGGCTCCTCCTCCCTCATTTCAATTTGATCAATCTTTGGTGAGAGGACCTATTCTCCGAGAGTTATCTTGCTGCAGAAGGATGCCTAACCTCCAAGCCGTCTGCTGACAATGTGTTGGCCTTCGTCGAGACAATTATGGTCTTTTCCGCTCCTAAGGTGAGATCCATTTTTCTTCTCTTATTTTAAAACTAGATTAATCGTAGTTTAATTTTCGTATTTTTATTTTGTTGTCATTGTTTTCTCTAGATCTTATAATCACACATCACGATTTGATCTGGATCTGACCTGATATTTCATCTCATTTTCTTTATACCTTCGCTTCACGTTCTACCTCCATGATCTCTCACCTCCGACCACACACGGTGGTCGGAGACCCTATTCCATCCTTAATTTTCCTCGAAACCGTACCCGCTCACATATCTTGATTTTTTTATTTTTTAATAATAATCTTCAGCGAGCCATCGTGCTCGAATCCTAATTTGTTTATAATTAAATAAATAATAACATAATAAAAAATACATAGTTTTTTCTTTCTAACATTTGTTTTGCTGGATCAAATTAAAAAATTAAAAAAAATAAAAAGGTTTACTGTATCTATTATACAAAAATAAAAAAATTAAAAAAATAAACACAAGCAGTGCCGCAGGAGCTGCCGTTCATCCCACCAACGGTGCCACCACCCTTCACTATTGATCCCACCGCACCAACCTCTCCTCCACCGACTTGCATAGCCGCCTTTGCTCTAGCGGCGCTCCTCAGCCACCGCCATCTCCTCCACGTGAAGATGCAACAACATCCCTGGCGATCCATCACCACCGAGGCACCCATGTCCACCGTGCGCGCGTATTGCCAGGCACGCGCATCCACCACCTGCAGGCGATCCCGCCTTCCACCATCCCCCGCGCGACCAAGACAACAACCATCGCATCTCCCCTTCCGCAGTGATGTCATGCCATCCAACGCAAAGAGAAGTACCCCCTCCGCCCGCAGCTCCACCCCTGATGCACGCTCCTCCGCTGGACCATACGTAGCAAGACGCCTTTCCACCGCTCGAAGTCCTCCTTCGAGAACGCCCCAACCGCCAAGCACCTCCGCCGGCGTTAGCGGTAGGAGCCCCAAACCTTCCTTACACGTGGGAGAGAAGCTAGGGGCGGCACCCCCTTTTGAGAATTAAGAACAAAACGAAGGACCCTGCGTGAAGCCCTAATTTGGAAGGCCCCATTTTTCCTTGTTTTTATTCATTTTAAAAATCCTAAAAAAAATCTAAAAATATCTAAAAAATTACAAAAACAGCAAAAAATTCATAAAAATGCAAAAATATTTTCTTTGGATATTTTCGAGCATTATAGTTGTACTTGAAAAATAAGAAAAGTGTCTTTCTTTTGTTCATAAATTTGTTTTAAAAATCATAGTTTTGAATATAAAAATTGCAAAAATCAAAATAAGTAAAATTTTGAAAAATCCAAAAAAATAAAAATAGAAATAAACAATTTTAAAAAATTAAATAAACAAAAAAATTTCACAAAAAACCACGATAGTTTGCATTTGAGATTCCCTATTTCTTTTAATTGATTTTTTCAATAATTTGAATAACCTTCGGGAATTGTAGCCTCCCTGAGTTCGATCATGTTGCTATATAGTAAATAAGTTGCAAAAATTTCTCTCACTTCATTATTCATTTGTAATAATTATTGGCTTGAGAAAGGAAAAAAATTGTTTGAGTTGGGAATTTTGGGGATCGCAACGACAACTTTACAATTTAATAATTTAAAAACCCGTGATAAACATGTAGTACTTTATAATTTAATAATTTGTTTGAGTCAGGGAAAGGCCAGTTGTGTTCACAGCAGGGTCAGAGACCTGCCCACCAGTTTTAGGGAGGCAGGCAGCAGCAATATCAACACCAACTATTCCGGCCTCACTATCAGTCTCAACCACAGTTCCAAAACTGGAGACAAGGTCAGCCACAACAACAATCTATGTATTTTCCTCATCCTAACCAGCAGTAGACTACATATTATGGACAATATCCTCCTCCTCCTCCTCATTATCAGAATCTGTATGGCTACCAACAACCTCCGTACTACCAGTCTCAGTGACAGCCAGTCAATGAGCAACCTGAGGCCCCTTCAGTCAATCCAGCACTGGACCAACTTGCATTGCTGATGAATAATATGAACGAACTGACTCAATGAATCGATGACCTGACTACCACCAAGACACTAATTCCAACACAAGTCAAAGACAAACCCAACAATAGCCCACCGATCCCTGAGACATGTATGTCCCTTGATATTACATGTTTATCTAACAGCATTCATCTCAGTAGCGGTAGGAGATTGCAATCGCCTACACACCAGTTGGGGTTGTGAGATCAAACCACTGAGAGAGCATCATCTTCCACATTATCTCCTTTACCAGTAGATGAGAGGCCCAGTATAGCAGCACCCAAGTCTGGAGTTTCACCGCCTTCACAACAACCTTCACGACTACTTAACTAACGATGTCCATTGCTTTGGTGATTGTTCACTTGGGGACCTTGTCATAGTTTGTTGAGTTTTAATCACATTTTTATTTTGTTTCCTGATGTTTTAAGTTTTCCGCCTCTATTTTTGTTTGTTTTGTGTGCATGGAGCCCCTAGAATTAGGACTACTTGTATCGACAATTAGGTCAAAACCATAACAAGAATTATGTGCCTGTAGTCTCTTACATTTGGATCTAGTCAAATTAATAATTGTTAGCTATTTGTACTTGAACCCATGTACAGAGAGATGCATCATACAATGCTGAAAATACCCGTTGTGGAGGGTAGAGAGTAGTCTCCAAGATCAGACTCCCGGGTTCATTTTCAAATAATTAATATATGGTTTTTCACTCCTAATAGTAGCTACTGTTTATGGTGATTTTGTTGATTGTACACCACCACATAGATAGGTTTAAAAAATCTATTTTGCATACCACATGGAGAGAGCTGGGAAGCACTGTAAGTACTCTAACTCTGCATGCATCATTTAATTATATGTGAGATTTTCATCATTGAATCAACTTGCATGGCTTTTTTGCTATCTCCCTCTAATTTTGAGCAACAAAGAATTAAATGAGAAATCACAAAATCAATCGGCACTTGTATGCAAAATACCCCAAACAAGTGAAATCCCCAAAAACTAAAACAAGGGAACTGCTAAATAAACTTGACCTTAATTAAAATAAGTAATGGATTTCATTATTTAGGGTTCAAAAGGTTCTCATTGTTTCTAGGTACTTTAGGAGGGGACCAAAACCCCTCCCATGAGTGAGTTGTGACCTGAAAGTATTAGAGCCAAAAACCTAGTGTGTAAGTGCCTTGTGTATCACATGGATTCTCGAAGTATCTGCACTTCCATCGTACACGACGAGTACGACTTAGTCAACAATGGTGTTCCATCCTTGTGTGGAACACCGACCCTATCTGAAGTACTGAGCTTATGCCATGCCCTCACGGGTGTGTCTATCTCATCGTCTTGCATCCGAGTAGGGCCTTGCATGCTCACGGGTGATTCCATTACGAGCAGGGTTCGAAGTAGTAGTTTCAGCTATCGACTTTATCTCCCTCATTCTTTAGTTGAGTAGGGATTCAGTAAGGGTTACAAGGCTCTCAAAAAGTGCAGGCTACAAGTTACAAAGGAGGAGGACAAGTACAAGATACTTTTCTGACAGTACTCTCGCTCCTATAGGGTTAGCAACTAAGGACTTGTTAAAAGATAAGCTTCATTATTAATTTTAATAATTTCAAACTTGGACACTACATAACTAACGATGTCCATTGCTTGGGTGATTGTTCACTTGGGGACCTTGTCGTAGTTTTTCATGTTTTTATGACTTTTTAGTTTTTTTTCCCGATGTTTTGAGTTTTCCACCTCTATTTTTGTTTGTTTTGTGGGCATGTAACCCCTTTACTTTCAGACTACTTGTATCGGTAATTAGGTACAAACCCAAGTCTCTTACATTTGGATCTAGTCAAATTATCAATTGTTAGCTATCTGGATTTGAACCCACGCACTGAGAGAGGCCTCATACAATGCTGACAAGACCTGTTGTGGCGAGCACAGAGAGGTCTCGAAGATTGGACTCTCAGGTTCATTTCCAAATAATTAATATATGGTTCTTCACGATTAATAGTAGCTACTATTTATGGTGATTTTGTCGATTGTACATCGCAATATAGATAGGTTTAAATTTTTTTTGCATACCACACGAAGAGAGCTGGGAAGCACTGTAAGTCCTCTAACTCTTCATGCATCATTTGATTATATGGTGAGATTTCCATCATCGAATCAACTTGCATCACTTTTTTGCTATCTACCTCTATTTTTGAGCACCAAAGAATTAAATGAGAAATCACAAAATCATTAGGCGCTTGTATGCAAAATAGCCAAAAAAGTGAAAACCCAAAAACTAAAACAAGGGGACTGCTAAATAAACTTTGACCTTAATTAAAATAAGTAATGGATTTCACTATTAGGGTTCAAAAGGTTCTCATTGTTTTCAGGTACATTAGGAGGGGATCAAAACCCCTCCCATAAGTGAGGTGTGACTGAAAGGATTAGAGACAAAAACCCAGTCTGTAACTGCCTTGTGTGTCGCATGGATTTTCGAAGTATCTGCACTTTTATCGTACATGGACGATTAGGACTTAGTCAACAATGGTGTTCCCTCCTTGTGTGTAACACCGACCCTATCTGAAGTACCGAGCGTAGGCCATGCCCTCACGGGTATGTCTGTCTCATCGTCTTGCATTCAAGTAGGGCCTTGCATGCTCACAGGTGATTCCGTTGCGAGCAGGGTCTGAAGTAGTAGTTTCTCCTATTGACTTCCTCTCCCTCGTTCTTTGGTTGAGTAGGGATTCAGGAAGGGTTACAAGGATCTCAAAAAGTGTAGGATACAAGTTACAAAGGAGGAGGACAACTACGTGATACTTTTTTGACAGTACTCTCGCTCCTATAGGGTTAGTATCTAAGGACTTGTTAGAAGATAAGCTTGAAATAACAACTCTAAAAATGAAAAGATAAAAATAGTTCATCTCTCAGAGATTCACATGTGTAGAGTTGGTGAACCCAATTTTGTATTGTGTATTGTATGGATCAAGATTAAGGTTCAAAGAACAAGTCCCATGCACTTGCGCAAAATTTTATCTCATGTGCTTCCTCTTTGACCCCATGCTCGCTTCGAGCCTTTCTACTATTTTACACTCACGTTATTCCTCCTTGACCATCGTATGGTTCCTCCTGCATTTATCCTTCTTTTGCTCCATGATGTCGATCCATGGATAGTCTATTCGAGACTCCGCTGACAGCTACATCGATTCCTTGAACTCGACACCGTCAATAATTAGAGGCAATTCTCGAGAACCCAGTTCATGCCCTGTGAACCAATCTATAGACTCTTCATCATCTTCTTTCCACTCCCTTTCTATTTCTTATTAAATCGAGACCATACTTGTCCCCTTTCACCTGTTGCGAATGGAGGACGATTCTAGTTCACATCTTTTACTCCATTCACGACTGTATTGGATTGACTTTAATCCCATATTCATCAATGCAACTAGTATTTAATTTCCAAGTGGTCTGATTGGGATACCTCTCTCATCACAGATAAAAGTTAGTCTTAGAACCTAATCTAGAGATACTTTTGTTAGTTTCGGACCCAGAGATGGCTCCTCAAGGCAAAGGGAAAGGACAACAGCCTCCCCAGCCAGAGCAGGAAGAGACACCAGATCAAAATCAAGTTAATGCTCAGTTTCCTATTTTCGTGTAAGCCATCTATCAGTAACTAACTGAACAATCCCTGGTACAGACTGCATTTCATGACATGCTGAATGACATGCGGAACAGACCCAGAGGAGGAGGAGAGGATGATATACCTCATGATGATCAATAAGAAGAGGGTGCGAGGAATGAGAATCCAAAACCTACGTTGAAAGAGACATATAAACTGGAGACAAACAAATGACCATTCGCATCCCACTAGTGCACGCTTACTTTGAGCTAAAGACTCCGTTCATTGTGCTCCGACCCTCATTCCACAGGAATACCAATGAGGAACCATACATTCACATGCAACAGTTCTCTGGCATCTGTAGAACTACACACTACTATAACATCCTATTAGTTGTAGTCAAGATGCTAGCATTCCCCTTCAGTCCCCTAGACAAGGCCTTGTACTGGGTCAATAATTTGGGAAATGTCGTGATGACCTTAGAGGAACTTAATTATACATTCCTTCACAAGTTTTACCCTCTCAGTCAGCTCAACCAGATGCGAGCTAGGATTTTCAACTTCTCCCAAGCTGTCCATGACTCCATTCATGAAGCCTAGGAGCGTTTCACTAATCGACATGAGAAGAGCAACCACCATGACATACAAAGGACCAACTTAGTCCAACATTTATTTGGAGGTCTGAATATTGAAAGACAAAGATTAGTTGACATTTCCTGTGGGGGATCCACTATAACAATGATGAAGATGTAGTCTGGCAGATTTTTGAAGAAATGGCTGAAGAAAAGGCAACCCTCTCTTCAACCTGTGCGTATTAAAGGCAATCCCAGGTCCTCCATAAGCCAGTCCACATGGTAGCTGACGAGCCCGCAAAAGCCGCGATAAGAAATCGTTTTTATCGTGTTGTGCGTGAAATTAATGAAGTCGTTCGTTGTAGGCGGCTTTCGGAAACAGTCAAGAAATAACCACAATTTTTAATTAAATGCAATCAAGTGGTTTTTATGTTTATTTTACTTGGGCAAGTCCCAAGGTCGATCACAAGGAGGCAAAGGAACAACCTAGATTAATGTCTATCCAATTTTGAGTTCGGTTTTCAAGGCGGTCTTTTTTTGGAATTTTTCAATGCAATATGAGATGCAATATGCAAATTCGGCCTATTTTAGGGGCTAAAATGTAAAACACGTGCAAACGGTGTCTGAAAAATACGAGACTTGGCCGAGATGTAAAAAATGATGAGATAAGCGCACTGTAATTGTCTTGTAATTTTTAGATGCAATATGAATTTTTTACGAATTTTTAATTGCAAACAGAATGATTTTCAATATTTAATTTTAATAAATATTAAACCTACTTATTTTCGAGAACTAAAATTATCTGAGATCTATAACTAGGTGATGGATCCCAGAAAAATCCTAAACCTCGAAAATGTGGCGTTTAATACTTATTAAAAATCAAACATTAAAATGCACAAAATGATTTTTACAGGACAAATAATGCATGCAAATGCAATGATTTTTGGGCACAATGTTAATCAAATTAATCTCTACGATATTTGATTTTTGGGGAATTTTTAGAGTCACGGTTAATTAACTATGAATTTCAGAACACAGATTGGGCAAAATATTCCAATTTTCGCAAAATAATTATTTATTAATCAACCGTAAATCACGAAAATATCCATAGCATGTCAAAATGTAGAGCATTAAGCAATGAACAAAGTGCTATTTTTAAATAAATAAAATGATGCAATGTAGAGGTCTATAATGGGTGACAAACACAGGGGTACAGATGCAATAAAAATAAATAAATAGAAAATGCAACTGGGGGGGGGTTGCGTAATTACCTATACCCCGGAGGGTACTGCTGCAAAATGACCAATGGGTCACGTGCTAAGCACGTGACCTTGGTTGGGGGGGCTGAAGTGTGAACAAGGTGGAACCCGGGGGTGTCACTGCAATTAACCCAGCGGGTCACGTGCAGATCACGTGACCCCTGGCGATGAAGACGGGTCGTTCCCTGCGCACGTGCCTCGCACGTGCCGGGGCCTCGGGCTTCGAGCCCGGCGGTGATGGCAGCGGCGGTGGAGTATTGCCCAGGCGGAGGGGGGCGTAGCGGAGGAAGCTGCTGCTTCTGGCGGAGCTTGGCGGTGCGGCGGAGACGTGGTAGTGAGGAGGGCAGCTCCGATGAGGTGTCCGGAGCTTCGCTGGTGGCGTGGTGAAGCGGAGATGGAGCTCCGGGAGGCTGAGATGGATCGGTGGTATTGGAGTCGCAGTGGAGACGAAGGGGCTCCAGATGGAGGAGGTGTCGATGAAGCGGCGATGGCCGACACACGGCTGTGGGACGTCGAGGGCACAGCGGCGTGGCGGAGGAGTTGCGGGCTGATGCGGTGGCTGGCAGTTGGCGGAGGCGGTGGCGTGTCGAAGGCGAAGCGTCTGAGGTCGGTGGCGTGCCTCTGGCCGACACACGGCCAGGAGGGGGCGGAGCGGCGACGCTCGGTGGTGTCGGAGGAGGACGATGGAGATGATGATTGGGGATGTGGGTGCGTCGGAGCGGAGACGAGAGGAGAGAGAGATGGGGAGATAGAGAGATAGAGAAGGAGAGAGAGATACCTGGGGGAGGTCGGAGGCTCGACGGCGAGTGGCCGGAGCGGAGCAGCGCTGGAGGGGCTGCGACGAGGCACCGGGGGGGGGGGGGGGGGCTTCGGATCACGCCGGTGAGGGCTGTCACCACATGAAGGAGTCGATCGGCGGATGGCGTGGACTGGGGGCGTCGGGTTTCTTAAATAGGGTGAAGAAGGTTGTTGGTGACGCGAGATCGGCGGGCGCCGTTGGGAGGTTGGCGGCTGCGGAGAAGTCGGGGGTGGCGGCGATGGACTCGGGGGCCGTTAGTGCCAGAGGTTGAGGGTGACGTGCCTGGGCCGTTCGATCAGCGGCCGATCGAACGGCCGGGCTTTGGCCACGTGGTGCAAAGGGCGGAAGAGCGGGGCACGTGCGGAGCACGTGCCCGCGAGGCACGTGCGACGCACGTGCGTCCGCTTTAATTAATTAATTAATTTATTTTTTTTTAAAAACTAAGATTTAAAAAGGCGAAAAAAACATGACACGTGGCGGCCTCTGGGGCTGCCACGTGTCACCTCCAGAAAATTCGAAAATAAAACCTCTTGTAAAATAGATAAAAAATAGCAAATGACCTCGGATCGAAAAAGTTCCTTCACGAAAAATGCTCGTCTCGACGAGATCTACAACTTTCATGAAGACATCAAAGCCAAATTCGGTCAAATGTAAAAAGTGAATTTTTGGGGTATCCCATGTACATAGAATACCTTGATTTTTGGTTTTCTAATTTTTTTTGTCATTTTTAACATGATAAAAATCCGGAAAAATAAGGAAAACTCAAAGATAAATAAAAGAGACCTTAATCTATTTTTTTTGGATTTTTATAAGTAAAGAAAATATTAACATAAAATACAGGTCAAAAAGCCGCGAAAATATACAAGGTACAAAAGAGGCCCAAAACCCAACTTTCACATACGAACTCCGATTCACTTGAACTTGGTCTTGTTTTAAAGGTAATTGAATGTGAATTAGTTCAAAAGTGAGTAGGATCAAATCGGACACTGGACGGGGAAGATATGTGGCTTTTAGTCCGAAAATCCTATAACTAGGGTTTGGGTTTTTGGTCCACTTGCCAGGGTTAGTGATTTTTTTGTATTTTTTATTTATTCTTGTTAGTGATGTGTACACAGTGGAAGTGAGTTTGTGGCAATCGGAGTTAGTATGGAGGAGTTAAAAATAGGGGAAGTTAGGCTATTCACAGGTCACTTTTGGCTTGGATTTTTGGCTTCTTATTTTATGCAGAAATTAATGCTAAAATGCAATTCTTATGCAATCGTGCATGAATGCTAATTATGCAGAATAAATGCAGAAATGCAATTGATTTTGAGGGACTTGAGCTTTAATTAATGAGACTTAGAATGGTGAATCTGAGATTCATCATCCCCCTATACTTAAACCATGCTCGTCCCTGAGCATCAAAAAGAAATGCCATGAAGTGAAATGAGACTGGGTTCCATACCAAGATCATGAACTGAAGGTGAAAGTGAAACTAAACTCGACCTTTGGATTAATAGTGTGGCGGAACTTCTGTGAGACTTAGAATTTCAAAATCAACAGCCCTCAAGTTCTACACATCATTGACACAGTTTCAACTCAGAAGTCATCTTAGATCAATCCTCTTCCCAAAGTATACCCTATGAACATTGAATAACCGACTCATGTGTGTGAAGGGTTTTAGCTCTTCCCATTCAGAATGCTGGACTACCATGCTCCTCTCCTCTCCAGTAACTCGTCCTCGGGGAGTCAGGTATTTCCTTCTAAGGTCTGTCGTGCTGTGTTCACAATCGAATGAGGGAGAAGATAGAAGAAAGAGAAAAGAACTGGAGGGTGGCCAGTGTAGTCACCTCTCCTTGTGGAGATAGCCAGTGTAGCCGAGTCTCCACCAAGATCTGCAGGTTTCTGAAGCTTGGACCTTTTTGGTCGGATTTTTATTTGGTAGAATGCTTCTATGTATTTGGAATTTTTGGTGGTTCTGCTTGGATCTTGTTGTGCCCCTACGGATATAGAATCTTTTGTTCCGTACATTTTTTGGGGTCTTAGAAAAAATTGTGCCCAGTCGTCCATCCCTTTTCCGAAGCTTTATTTCAACCCGTACTCCGGTCTTTAGATTTCCACGCTACCAGAAAAGAGACACACACAGTCTTCCAACATCCCATTTGGGTTGAGCTAAGTGCATAGTGCGAGAGTGCGAATTAATTCCCTATTCCAGAGTTGTACCCAGAATGAAGAGACCAGGTTAGACACTAAGAGTCAAACGCTGTACATTGTCATGTGGAACTTAAGGAATTAAGTCACAAAGACCTGAAGCTCTTAAAATTCTATTTCTCGGTGAAGTTCCCCTGAAAATTAGGTGGATTAAAGTCAAGCCCAGACCACTCTCGGTTTCGGCTCATAACTCAGTTCAGAACCCAATGACTTTTCACAGATGCAAATGCATGCGGTGATGGATGAAGTGCAGGTGCGTGAAATGCAGACACTTTTCTTTTTTTTTCTTTTTTTTTGACATTTTATGCAAGGGATTTTTTATGCAGAAAATGGAATAAGAAGCCTCTTTTTCATTCATTTTCATTTTTTTTTCAAGTTACCCACCCCGTAAATACATATAGACTTACGCGAAAGTACGAGATATGGGTAAAATATATACATAGTATATACAAACCCCCCTATACTTAGCGAGTGCTGTGTCCTCAGAGCACAAGAAGCGTAAAGAAGACATAGCTCGGGCTAAGCGTAAGAGAGTGAGAAAGAAAAAAGAAACGAAAAGCGGCCAGGAAATGAGGAGAGTATATACGGGTGGCTGTCTGTTCCCCCTATACTTAGGCTCTGAACAGCCTAAGTATGGAAGAAGGGTGGATATGAAGCGAATGGGAGTTAGGAGAAGAATGATATATACAGATGGCATTGGTCCCCCCTATACTTAGGCCTTGGCCTAAGTAAAGGAAGAAGCTGTACAAGGAGACCAATGTGGTCGGGAGGGAGGGTGGGTGTGGTCAGATAGATTTTCAATATCCTCGCTCTACGTGAAATAGATGGCCTCGACTTGAACTGTTTGTTCTTTGGGTGATTCAATGTATGGCTTCAACATTTGTCCATTTACTGAGAACGGTTGTGCATTTTCTTTGAGTTCGGCAATGTCTACGCTTCCATTGGTATGCACATCGACGACAATGTAGGGACCCGTCCATTTTGATTTGAGTTTCCCATGAAAAATCTTCAAACGAGCATTAAACAACCACACTTTTTGTCCAGGGACAAAGGTCTTCTCTCGAATGTGTCTATCATGCCATCTCTTGACCTTGTCCTTATAAATCACACTGTTGTCATATGCCCGATTTCGGATTTCAATTAGCTCATTCAGATTTAAGTCTCGACATAGTTTCCCAAGGTAACAACTCCAATTCAACTTTTTGATCGCCCATTCAGATTTGTGGATCAATTCTGCAGGAAGATGACATGGCTTGCCATAGATCATCCTAAAAGGTAAAGTACCGAGTGGAGTCTTATAGGCTGTCCTATAGGCCCATAGAACTTGGTCCAACAGTGTTGACCAATTCTTCCTATCGGGACGAACCAACTTCTGGAGAATGCTCTTCACCTCTCTGTTAGAAACCTCCGCCATGCCGTTAGATTGTGGATGATACGGGTTGGCTATTCTGTGCTCAAATTTGTACTCCTTAGCCAAAGATCTCATCTCCCTGTTCACGAAGTGGCTACCTCCATCAGAAATCAATACTTTTGGTATCCCGAACCTCGCAATGATGTTATCTTTGATAAATTTACAGACGACTTTGCTATCTGCGGTTCGGGTTGGAATAGCCTCTACCCATCTTGATAAATAATCCACTGCTAACAAGATGTACTCAAATCCATTGCTGTTGGGAAAGGGACCCATAAAATCGATCCCCCATGCATCAAAAACATCACAGAAAATTATTGGTTGCATGGGCATTTCATCTCTATATCCCATAGTCCCTCCCATTCTTTGACAAATCGGGCATAACCGTACAAATTCATTAGCATCCTGAAATAAGGTCCGCCAGTAAAATCCACATTGGAGTACCTTGTGCGCGGTCCTCTTTCCCGAATGGTGTCCTCCAGCCTCGAGAGAATGACAGTGTGTGAGGACACTCTGATATTCCTCCTGAGGGATACATCTTCTCCATACGCAATCCGATCCTTCATAGAAAAGGAAAGGATCATCCCAACGGTATTTTCTCGAATCCGACTTTAATCGATCAATCATTTTTTTGGTCCAACCATAGGGAACCTTCTTGGAGACAAGATAGTTCACTATGTCGGAATACCATGGGGTTGACTCAATGACGCAAATCGATTCGTCTGGAAAAGTCTCCTTGATTGGTCCGATATCAAGATGATCGTTTTTCTCGATTCGGGAAAGGTGATCAGCAACAACATTCTTTATTCCAGGTTTATCCTTGATCTCCAAATTAAATTCCTGGATTAACAAGATCCATCTCAAAAGTCGTGCCTTAGCATCCTTCTTATCCATGAGATATCTGATTGCTGTGTGATCTGTGAAGATTGTCACCTTGGAGCCCAATATGTATGATCTGAATTTTTCCAGGGCCCAAACAACCGCGAGCATTTCCTTTTCAGTCACTGTATAGTTTCTCTGTGCAGGGTCCA
Source organism: Ottelia alismoides (assembly GCA_037367405.1). Taxonomy (NCBI): domain Eukaryota; kingdom Viridiplantae; phylum Streptophyta; class Magnoliopsida; order Alismatales; family Hydrocharitaceae; genus Ottelia; species Ottelia alismoides. Next base: position 163,774 of record JAZKJV010008128.1, on the reverse strand, counting down.
ATACTTTGCTCGCGTAGTGAATCGCATAAGGAATTCCATCTCTTCTTTGTCCGAGTACCGCTCCGACAGCAAAATCCGATGCATCAGTCATGATCTCGAAGGGACGAGACCAGTCGGGAGCTTGTAATATCGGCGATTCACATATTTTCTTTTTCAGGAGCTCGAAGGCCTCTAGACATCTGTGATTTACAATAAACTCGGTGTCTTTTCCTAAGAGCTCAGTCAGTGGGCGGGCGATCTTTGAAAAATCAGGAATAAACCATCGATAAAATCCAACATGCCCTAAGAACGACCTCACTGACTTGACGTTGGTTGGTGGCTCAAGTTTCTTGATCACATCCACCTTGGCAGGGTCCACCTCCATTCCCTTTTTGGAGATGACGTGCCCCAACACGATACCCTCAGTCACCATGAAGTGACTCTTCTCCCAGGAGAGTACCAAATTTACCTCCCTGCATCTCTGAAGGACTCGGTCCAAGTGTGCTAAGCAAGTATCAAATGAATCACCATGAACCGAGAAGTCGTCCATGAAGATTTCTAGGAAATCACCAACCATTTCGGCAAATACGGCAATCATGCACCGCTGAAATGTGCCTGGGGCATTGCAAAGCCCGAATGGCATGCGCTTGAATGCGTAAGTACTGAAGGGACATGTGAACGTGGTCTTTTCCTGGTCCTCGGGAGCGATAACTACTTGATTGTAGCCGGAGTACCCATCAAGGAAACAGAAGAATGCTTTCCCTGCAAGTCTCTCCAATATTTGATCAATGAATGGTAGTGGAAAGTAGTCTTTCTTGGTCGCAGCATTCAGGCGCCGGTAATCGACACAGACGCGCCACGACGTGGGTACTCTGGTCGCGATCTCTACCCCCTCCTCGTTGGTAACCATCTGGATTCCCGACTTCTTCGGGACGACATGAAGGGGGGCTACCCACTTGGAGTCAGAAATGGGGTAAATAAATCCTTCTTTGCACCACTTCTCTATTTCTTTCTTCACCACTTCCCGAAGATTGGGGTTTAATCTTCTCTGAAATTCACGGGAAGGCCTTGCATTATCCTCAACATAAATTTGGTGCGAGCAGAGAGCGGGGTTTATTCCTACGAGATCCGACACAGTCCAACCTATGGCTTTTCGATTTCGCTCAAGGACTTCGATCAGTCTAGATTCTTGGTCCACGGTTAATGATGAGCTAATGATCACAGGGAATTTTTCTTTGGGTCCATTGAGGAATGCATATTTCAGCGTGGGAGGTAGTGGTTTCAGCTCTGGCAATTCTGAATCGTCGATCAAGTCTGGCTGAATGACTTTTGCTTCTGGCTCAGTATCGGTTGGCGGTAAATCACTGTGTGAGATGTTGGCTACCAATTCCAAAGAAAAGTGAGTCAGATCGATAAAGGAGAATGGTAATTCGGCCAGAGCCGTGTCCGACTCATCATCGATTGACTGTCCCAAAGGTGAGGTGACTGATAAATCCAAGAGGATTTCAGTGTTGTCTGGGGGTGTAGAAATCTCAGAGACTGCATGGTGGATTATTTCTTCTTCCGAGGATGTGCCTTCTATCTGTATGTCTGGCAGTTGGTCCCATGGCCCAGTGGTTCTGAGGAGATTGCATTCTGATGTTTCGGCATCTTCAGTTGTCGATTCGGAGTCTGGTCTTTGCCACTTTGTTTGTTTCATCTCCAAGTCCACTTCTCCGCCTGGAGAACGGAATTTCATCATGCCAGTTCCATAGTCGAATACGGCCTTAGCAGTTCTTAAGAACGGTCTTCCGAGAATGATTTGTGATTCCTTCCAATGGTTCGGGGTCTCCATGTCCAGGATAGTGAAGTCCACTTTGTATTCTGTACCCTCGATGATGATGATGACATTCTTCACTTCTCCCTCAGGTCTTTTAGTGGATTTATCAGCAAATTGGAGTAAAGATGATGATTTCTTGAGAGGGCCCAACTCCAATCGATAATATAAGGCTAAGGGTAGAAGGTTTATGGAAGATCCATTGTCGAGAAGTATGCGTGTGAATGCTATGCCGCCAATGTGACTCTCCACATAATGGGCGCCCAGATCCCTTTTCTTTCTTGGCAGATGCTGGTTTTTGACACACTTGGTGGTGGCAACTGTCAAGATATGAGTCTCCACGAATTGACTTGTTCTCTTTGTACGAGTCCGAGTGGGGGTGCATTTCGCCTTCAAGTATTTCTGAAAGGCTGGGTTACCTGCCACGTATTGATCAAAGGGTACTTTGACTGTGATGTTTTGTTGGCAGAATTTTTCCATGACTGGGTCATCTTTGATGTTTCTCTTTTGCTTTTCTTTCTTTAAGGCATGGGGGAAAGGAATGGATGCATTTGAGACAGGAGATAGAGGATCAGAATAAAAAATAAGAGCATCTTTATTCGACTTGGAGTTTTTATTACAATCATAATAATCAAAATCAGGTTGCTGAAAAGGTGACAAAGGTATTTTTGCAGCAACTAGAGGCTCAAGGTCCTCTGCAGACTCCATAGATGCTTTCCCTTTATCTACTGCTGGGATCTTCAGGCGTCCTTCATCTTCCTCCTCGGAAACATCCTCCGGTCGATCTTCCGAGTCTTCCTGGTCCGATTCCCTTGCCCGGTCAGGTACGGCCACGGTCCTTCCGCTCTTGAGTGACATGGCATTGATTTTGTCAAATGAAAGGATCTCATGTTCAGATGTGGAGAAGTCTGGATAGTATACCTGGTTATTGTGTTGAGATGCGTTGAATTTGTTCAAGCTATTGGGGTTAGCTTGAACCTGGGCGGGAATGGTTGTGGCTGGAGCTGTCTGCTCATCCTTCCAATGGGACAAGCGGTTGACATCAACCCGTAGATCTTCCAGTTCATGTCGGAAGTGACGAAACTCCTCAAGTAGTTGTCTCTGGATGTCGATCGGTTCTTCTGGGGGTTTGGATGACTGAGCTGATTGTCTAGGGGCTTGAGATTGCTGATGGTATTGCTGAGGTTGGCTCTGGCGATTGTAAGGTTGCTGCTGCTTCGGTTGCTGGAATGCGGCATTATAGAAAGTAGGTGGGCGCTGATAAGTCTGACGGTCTCCCATATTACCCTGTCGGGTAGTGTCTTGGGTGTACCAGATGCCATTCACTTCAAATGTCAGAGGCGGGGCTTCCTTGACTGTCTCAGTCGGTGGGGGCGGCTGTTGGGAAAATTGGGTGTGGGATTGCTCGTGAGCCCATGGTTGTTGTTGCTCTGCTCCTGGTTGCTCCTGGACATGATGCACATGATATATCGGGACAGTAGGTGCACTAGGCATCCCCATCTTGGACACCTTCTCGGTGAGTTCCTCCATCTGCTTCGGGAATTGCGAAATCCTATTGTCGATATCGTTCATTCTCTTGTCCACAATTGTCAATTTATCAGAAATAAAGTGCATGCTTGGAATCAAGTCCTCAGCTATTTCTGCCACCATCTGCTTCCCGCCTTTGGCTTGAAGGGTGTTCAGGGAATCAGTGTATGCTCGACTGGCAATTTGAGACCGGCTTGTTTCTGCCATCTGCTCCAGTATTTTCCAGACGGTCTCAGCTCCACGTGATGTGTAATTCCCTCCGCAGGCAGCACTAGCTAACCCTTGAGTCTCGTGGTTGAGGCCAGAGTAGAGTGATTGGACTAGGATGTTGTTGTCCAGGTCATGGAAGGGACATTTTTGTAGCAGGTCCTTAAACCTATCCCATGCCTCACAAAGTGGTTCATTGGGCATCTGAGCGAAACTGGTGATGCGGGTCCTCATTTGATTGGTCCGGCTCAAGGGGTAGAATTTCTTCAGAAAGAGGTTTTTGAACCTCTCATAAGTCGTCACAGTCACCCCCAAGTTCTTCACCCAGTAGTCTGCTTTCCCTTTCAAGGTGAAAGGTAGTGCAGTGAGACGAATGTAGTCTTGGCTGACTTGTGGGTGCCTCAGATTAGAACATATCAGCTCTAGGTCCCTCAGGAATTCATATGGCTCCTCAGTCGTATTACCATGGAATTGTGGTAATTGACTGACAAAGTGTGGCTTTAGTTCATAGTGGATCTCTGGTTGTGGTGGCTGCAAATAATTCCACACTCTGTACTGTCCAGGGTTGTATGCGGCTTCCATTGGCACTTCTCCCCCAGCATTCATTTGTTCGAGCTGCTCCCTCAGTAGCTGCTGTTGCTGCTCAGATGCAGCCAGTCTCGCGAGAATCATCTTCATTGGATCTTCATTAGGTTCATCTTCAGGGTCTTTCTTGGAAGGTATCTTGGGTGGCATCTCTTTTTCTTTATCTGGAGAATATAAAGGATTTGAGTTAATAGTTTGGAAAGAATTGATGTAACAGTTATTCTCGATCTTTTGGGGTGAGAAATGGACAGGGTGGGTCTGTCCTCCTTCTAGGAGGAAGAAGGAATAGGGTTCTTGGGAAGGATTTCCCGGAGGCCAAGCAGGTCCAGAGTAAGAGTTTCTCTGGGCTTTTGAGGTTGGGGAGTTTGTGGTAGAGAGAGATGAGCCTGAACAAAAATTACCACAATTCTCCATTCTCGGAGTCAACAAGATGTTTTATGATGTCGACACAATTGTGTGGTATTCGTTGATGCACTATTTTCTACGCACAATCAAACACAATACAAGGGTTGTTTCACCAACTCAACTCAAAGTGAAGACCGTAAGGGTCCGGTCAATTATCTTGTTAGTTTTAATAGGTGAGAATTCAATCTTGCAAGCCGTTTACGCGAGCTGTTAGGTTTGGAGCTGGGCTCTATCCTAGTGTGCGTCTCTCTCCTCGCTGCAAGATAAATTAGACAATGTCGGGGTTGCTCTCCCGCAGGAATTCTTGATTTTATGGATTTTTTAGATCGGCTATATTTAGCAGTCCCAGTTTTATTAAGGCGATCACTGTAGAATTTAGGTGAACACAAATTCACGTCTACCGTCCAGTCCCAATTTCCTTTAGACTTATGTGATAAAATAAGAGAGAGGAATTCGGGAAAAGCCGATGCACGCGGAAAACTATGATGAATGCTCAGTAAGAAGACTTACAGTGCCTCCTCGCAATCTCCATATGGGATGCAATACAGAATTGAAAATTTATACTAGATGCGTGCAAGCCGATGAAAAACCGCACCTAAGCAGAAAGTTCTATTAACGGGAAGAATTGAGTTGAATTTGGCTAAGTTGAACGATCTAATGTGCGTCTCAGTTAAAGTGCAGTGTGGCTTAAGATCCTACGAGCACAATCAGAAATAAAAATTGCTCTAAGAGCTGTATGTGCAGGTCTATCCTAATCGCCACTCAAGTCGGGCCCCACCCTCTCCGGAGAGTGAAACAGGCCACGACACACCACAAATAAAGTTCAATGTCCTTGTACACACGCGAGAGTCCAAACGGACACCGCTATAAATGAGCAGAAAGTAAAAATGCAGAAATTAAAAACCTAGACTCTACTCTCTCTCACGACTCGACTCGATCTTAATTTATTTGCGGTTTCTTCGGGTGTCGGTGAAGATGCGTCGGTTCCTTGCAAAAACCGCTCCACGTGCGCCGGGTACCTCGCAAGAAAAATAAGAGAGAGAATGTAAGAGAGTGACTCAGAAAATAATCAAAAATAAAATAAATGAAAGAAATGCTGAAAAATAAATACAAGAAATAAAATGGGATTTACAATGAAAATTTCGAGGGTCAGACTACCCGAATTCGGAAAACCGAACAAAATATTTTCAAAACAAAAACTAAGCCGTTTGCCTCCCCGGCAACGTCGCCATCTGACGAGCCCGCAAAAGCCGCGATAAGAAATCGTTTTTATCGTGTTGTGCGTGAAATTAATGAAGTCGTTCGTTGTAGGTGGCTTTCGGAAACAGTCAAGAAATAACCACAATTTTTAATTAAATGCAATCAAGTGGTTTTTATGTTTATTTTACTTGGGCAAGTCCCAAGGTCGATCACAAGGAGGCAAAGGAACAACCTAGATTAATGTCTATCCAATTTTGAGTTCGGTTTTCAAGGCGGTCTTTTTTTGGAATTTTTCAATGCAATATGAGATGCAATATGCAAATTCGGCCTATTTTAGGGGCTAAAATGTAAAACACGTGCAAACGGTGTCCGAAAAATACGAGACTTGGCCGAGATGTAAAAAATGATGAGATAAGCACACTGTAATTTTCTTGTAATTTTTAGATGCAATATGAATTTTTTACGAATTTTTAATTGCAAACAGAATGATTTTTAATATTTAATTTTAATAAATATTAAACCTACTTATTTTCGAGAACTAAAATTATCTGAGATCTATAACTAGGTGATGGATCCCAGAAAAATCCTAAACCTCGAAAATGTGGGGTTTAATACTTATTAAAAATCAAACATTGAAATGCACAAAATGATTTTTACAGGGCAAATAATGCATGCAAATGCAATGATTTTTGGGCACAATGTTAATCAAATTAATCTCTACGATATTTGATTTTTGGGGAATTTTTAGAGTCACGGTTAATTAACTATGAATTTCAGAACACAGATTGGGCAAAATATTACAATTTTCGCAAAATAATTATTTATTAATCAACCGTAAATCACGAAAATATCCATAGCATGTCAAAATGTAGAGCATTAAGCAATGAACAAAGTGCTATTTTTAAATAAATAAAATGATGCAATGTAGAGGTCTATAATGGGTGACAAACACAGGGGTACAGATGCAATAAAAATAAATAAATAGAAAATGCAACTGGGGGGGGTTGCGTAATTACCTATACCCCGGAGGGTACTGCTGCAAAATGACCAATGGGTCACGTGCTAAGCACGTGACCTTGGTTGGGGGGGCTGAAGTGTGAACAAGGTGGAACCCGGGGTGTCACTGCAATTAACCCAGCGGGTCACGTGCAGATCACGTGACCCCTGGGGATGAAGACGGGTCGTTCCCCGCGCTCGTGCCTCGCACGTGCCGGGGCCTCGGGCTTCGAGCCCGGCGGTGATGGCAGCGGCGGTGGAGTATTGCCCAGGCGGAGGGGGGCGTAGCGGAGGAAGCTGCTGCTTCTGGCGTAGCTTGGCGGTGCGGCGGAGACGTGGCAGTGAGGAGGGCAGCTCCGATGAGGTGTCCGGAGCTTCGCTGGTGGCGTGGTGAAGCGGAGATGGAGCTCCGGGAGGCTGAGATGGATCGGTGGTATTGGAGTCGCGGTGGAGACGAAGGGGCTCCAGATGGCGGAGGTGTCGATGAAGCGGCGATGGCCGACACACGGCCGTGGGATGTCGAGGGCGCAGCGGCGTGGCGGAGGAGTTGCGGGCTGATGCGGTGGCTGGCAGTTGGCGGAGGCGGTGGCGTGTCGAAGGCGAAGCGTCTGAGGTCGGTGGCGTGCCTCTGGCCGACACACGGCCAGGAGGGGGCGGAGCGGCGGCGCTCGGTGGTGTCCGAGGAGGACGATGGATATGATGATTGGGGATGTGGGTGCGTCGGAGCGGAGACGAGAGGAGAGAGAGATGGGGAGATAGAGAGATAGAGAAGGAGAGAGAGATACCTGGGGGAGGTCGGAGGCTCGACGGCGAGTGGCCGGAGCGGAGCAGCGCTGGAGGGGCTGCGACGAGGCACCGGGGGGGGGGCGCTTCCGATCACGCCGGTGAGGGCTGTCACCACCTGAAGGAGTCGATTGGCGGATGGCATGGACTGGGGGCATCGGGTTTCTTAAATAGGGTGAAGAAGGTTGTTGGCGACGTGAGATCGGCGGGCGCCGTTGGGAGGTTGGCGGCTGCGGAGAAGTCGGGGGTGGCGGCGATGGACTCGGGGGCCGTTAGTGCCAGAGGGTGACGTGCCTGGGCCGTTCGATCAGCGGCCGATCGAACGGCCGGGCTTTGGCCACGTGGTGCAAAGGGCGGAAGAGCGGGGCACGTGCGGAGCACGTGCCCGCGAGGCACGTGCGACGCACGTGCGTCCGCTTTAATTTATTTTTTATTTTATTTTTTTTTTAAAACTAAGATTTAAAAAGGCGAAAAAACATGACACGTGGCGACCTCTGGGGCTGCCACGTGTCACCTCCAGAAAATTCGAAAATAAAACCTCTTGTAAAATAGATAAAAAATAGCAAATGACCTCGGATCGAAAAAGTTCCTTCACGAAAAATGCTCGTCTCAACGAGATCTACAACTTTCATAAAGACATCAAAGCCAAATTCGGTCAAATGTAAAAAGTGAATTTTTGGGGTATCCCATGTACATAGAATACCTTGATTTTTGGTTTTCTAATTTTTTTTGTCATTTTTAACATGAAAAAAATCCGGAAAAATAAGGAAAACTCAAAGATAAATAAAAGAGACCTTAATCTAATTTTTTTGGATTTTTATAAATAAAGAAAATATTAACATAAAATACAGGTCAAAAAGCCGCGAAAATATACAAGGTACAAAAGAGGCCCAAAACCCAACTTTCACATACGAACTCCGATTCACTTGAACTTGGTCTTGTTTTAAAGGTAATTGAATGTGCATTAGTTCAAAAGTGAGTAGGATCAAATCGGACACTGGATGGGGAAGATATGTGGCTTTTAGTCCGAAAATCCTATAACTAGGGTTTGGGTTTTTGGTCCACTTGCCAGGGTTAGTGATTTTTTTGTATTTTTTATTTATTCTTGTTAGTGATGTGTACACAGTGGAAGTGAGTTTGTGGCAATCGGAGTTAGTATGGAGGAGTTAAAAATAGGGGAAGTTAGGCTATTCACAGGTCACTTTTGGCTTGGATTTTTGGCTTCTTATTTTATGCAGAAATTAATGCTAAAATGCAATTCTTATGCAATCGTGCATGAATGCTAATTATGCAGAATAAATGCAGAAATGCAATTGATTTTGAGGGACTTGAGCTTTAATTAATGAGACTTAGAATGGTGAATCTGAGATTCATCAGTAGCGTCCCATGTGGCCAAGAGAGATGAGACCTCCAACCTCAGCATTATCGGGGGCCATCTCTACCATGTTGATATCATCGAGAAGCGATTACAGGATCTTGAGAAATTAGATGTGATCGAGCAAAGAACCCAACATCTAGACAAGTTAGATGAGATCACCAAGCAATTGGAGTTACTCGTAAGTAGCATCAATGTTTTCCAGTCTGTGATTCCACTGTCTGAGACTCCCACTGAGAAGAAAGAAGACCAACCTACGTAGCATCAAACTCAACCCAATCCACAGTAGCCGGCGGTCCAACACATGTACTGAGTGCATACTCCCGACTTGGCACTACAACAGCAGTAGTTAGTGGTTTACCAACCAAAAGTCCAGTCTCTTTATGATCCATTCTCTCCTCCACCGCCTCTCATCCAAGAGGTGAATAGATCTTTTGGTCGACTGACACGCAGTTGGCCCGTACAGGTGGACCTCAATAGGGACAGCCTGTAAATTCTTGCCCATTCCCTCAACATCGAGGTAGGAGATTTGTCAAGTCTCATCAGCAGCCTCAGTACCACCAGTCTCCGCAATATCACAAAATAGAGACAATCTTAATAGCCGCAACCATCGTAATGCCTGCACCAACCATACCATTTGTATGCGGCTACACCTCAACAGTAATATCCTCCTTATCATTGTTATTAACGGTATCAACAGTATGCCTCTCAGCCTCTGCACCATCAATCACAGCATGGTCAGCATGCTGAACCTTTCAAGGCAGTTACTGTGAACTCGAGCCTTGATTGTCTGGTCCAGTTAGTCAAGGGCCTAATAGAGATGACTCAGAAGCTAGACGACCTTACGACCACAAAAACTCCAATTCCTACTTAGGTCAAAGCCAATCCTAAATTTTTAAGAGAAAATAACAGAAAATATGTGATGTCCCGTGCGTGCCTGTAAAGTTGGATGATTGTGATTTTGTTGTCTAATGTTGTTATTCTCAGGAGCGGTAGGACCTTGCATATGTATGCCACTACTAGAGAGAAGAATAAAGCTTCCTCTCATGAATCATCATCTTCTACATCAAACATGCCAGCTACAAGTTTGGGCGAGGAATAAAAAGAAGTAGGAGCCATGCCAGCTGCCAGCCACCACCATCCACAACAAAAAGAACAAAAAAATCAGAAAAATGTAAAAGACCAAAAAGATGGTCACAATCGAAGTGAAGCCATGCCAACCATGGAGGAGCCAGCCCCAACAATTTATCCAACACAAGCTGACAGAGCGGAGACAGTAGATTTTTGATGTCCACCCCCAGCTCCGTCTTGTACACCTTTTTGTAGTTTGGTTGTACAAAATGTTGTGCACATGAATTCAGTTGTAAATAAGAATAATATTTCTGATTTCCGTTATGTACATGTTCCTTTTCTTGATGCAATAGAAAACTCCAAAAACTGCAAAATGAAAAAAATGAATTATCTGATCCAGGTGTTGTAATTATTCTTGAAAACTTATATGTTGAATTTCTCTTTCTAAAGGCCATGGAGTATATGCCCGCTGTAAAGAAGAGCTCGAAAGAAACATGCACAAACAAGCGTTAGTCAAATAGTAATAACAGACGCCAGTTAGTTGAGAAGTACGATGGCTACACCTGTAGCCATAAGCAACCTCCTAAAAAAGAAGCATCACAAAGGAGCACCTTTAATCAGATGCAAGATTTTTTACCAAGATGTTGAGCAAACTTTGCTTGAAAGTGGCTCTTCAATAAACCTTATGCTCACCTTATTGCTCATAAAATTTGGGCTGGAACCGCTCTAGCAGACACGCCTGATCCTCTAGTTCACTGATAGATCAATCATGAGACCTCGAGGATTAGTGGAGAATGTTGTCAAAATGATCCATGACATGCAGTTTCCTGTTGATTTTTTGGTCCTGAATATGTATTCCCCTGCACCATTACTCCTGACCCTGATTATTCTTAGATGGCCCTTCCTGCGCACTACAGAAGCCATGGTTAATTATGGGTTTGGGATGCTCATGTTTTGCTCGAGCAATAACACAGTAACAATGGACGTGGTCAGTGAGCCTAGAGTTGTATCTAATCAAGGTCAAGCAGAAACATCTGAAGCAAACTGTGACTTTTTTGCCGAACTCAGAGACACAAAATTATCTTTGAATGACACCCAGATTCAAGAAATCCTCTCTCCTGAGGAGGACCTAGAAAACACAGTCTTCAGATGCTCTAATGTTGACTGGGAGACAAATTCTTACTTGTTGATGGACCTCTTTGAGGTAAAAGATTCATGTTAGTATGAACATAATGAATTCATTGACAATTTGTTCAACATATTACCAGCAAAGCCGCTAGTGACTGAGGTGAGCAACACCTCCAAAATCACGGCAAGTCATCCATCAACTAGTTCAGTTTCTTAAGTGACTGAAAAGTAGGCTCGATTGGAATTATAATTAAAGCCACTTCCAACATGTCTCAAGTATGCTTTCCTTGTAGTTGCATAGAAGATGTATCTGTGCATCATTAGGCTAACCCCGGATTAGGAATCTAGACTGCTCGAAGTCCTAGAGAAAAACTACATGGCAATTGGTTGGAACGTATCAGACCTCCGCGAGATAAATCCTGCTCCGTGTTCACTCCAAATCTATTTGGACGAAGATCCCAAGCTATTTGTAGAATTCTAGAGAAGTCTGAAACCTAACTCGCGGGACGTCGTCATGAGAGAAATCATGTAGTGGTGTGATGCAGGCTTCATTTATCCTATCTCCGATTCAAAATGGGTGAGCCCCTTGCATGTAGTTCCAAGGAAATCTGGGCTCACCGTGGTTACAAATGAAAGAGGAGAGGAAATTTCTACTTGTACCAACATCCTAGCGTAAGTGTGTTGATTACCGTCGTCTCATTGGTGCAATAAAGAAGGACCACTTTCCCTTGCCATTTATTGATCATGTTACAAAAAGATTGGCCGACAAGGAGTTCTTCTACTTTTTGGATGGGTATTCTACGTACAACCAAGTGGAAATTGCCACAGAGGACCAAGAGGACTACTTTCACTTTCCCATTCATCACCTACGCTTTTAGGAGAATGTCCTATGGTTTGTGCAATGCACCTACAACATTCCAGAGATGCATGCTTGTAGTTTTCATGGATATGGTTGGTAGCTTTCTCAAGATGTTTATGGACGACTTCTCCGTCTATGGTGACAATTTTTATTCTTGTCTTGAGCACTGATGAATCTGTGATTCATCACACTAAAAGTTGAAAATAGAGCATTGTTCTCGAGTAATTAGCTACATTTCTCCATCTATTTTGCATTATTCTCATTTATGCATTTAGAATTAATATTTGTATTTTAGCATGACAATTTGCATTAAATAAGAAGGCAAATTCACTTATAAATATCACATGTATATTTACCATATTTCCCCTATTTTTATCTATTTTCGTTAATTCAGAATTGAATAAAATCAACTCTATAGTGTATATATTAGTAACACTATTAAACGAAAATACTAAAAAATACTAACTTGTAAAATTGACCAATAAAACCCAAACCCTAGTTTGAGACTAAAACCCTTAAAATGTGAATATCTCTCCCATACAGTCTCCTATGGACCCTACTCACTTGGAATTAACGCACGTTCAATTACCTTCCAAACAAGATCAAATTCGAAGGAAGAAGTGGGCATCATGGGGACCCTACTCACTTGGAATCAAAGTTCGTATGTGAAACTTGGGTTTTGGGCACCTCATTGTATATTGTACATTTGTCCCCTTTATTTTATTTATTTTCTTAAATATCAAAAATCCAAAAAATAGATTAAGTTGTAAATATTTATTTCATATTTTATTTAATTTTATTTTGTTTTTTATATTGTTTAACAATGACAAATAAATTTGCATAATATAAAAATGTGGTATTTTATATCTAAAGGATACCACCAAAAATATGTTTGGTACAAACGATTTATTTTGGTATTGGGTCTTCATGAAAGTGTTAGATCTTGTCGAGATGAGCTACTTTCACGTTGACCACTTTTTAATTTGACTCCCTTTTGTAATTTCTTTTTGATTTTTCTTTATTTTTATTTTTTGTTTTTTAATAGCAAAACGTGGCTGCTTCTGGAGCCGCCACATGTCACCCCCTTTCTTTTCTTATCTTTTTATTTCCTTTCTTTTTTATTTTATTTTATTTATTTTTAAATTTACTAAATATTTAGTTATTTTATTTTTATTTACTATTTCTTTTTATTATTTATTATTAAATTTTTGTTTTAGTTTATTTATTTCTTTTACTTTTTACTTTTTAATTAATTTATTTTTTTGTTAATTTTCCACCGCCACATGCCTACACCTACGGGCACCATGTAGCATGCTCTCTCTCTCTCTCTCACTCCCCCTCTCGCCCCTCCTTCCCTTTCCTTACACCCACACAATCACTACCCGCGTCTTGCGGCGGTGAGCAACCGCCAACCATCTCCTCTCGTGACCCCTTCTGACTAGCAACCATTGTGTGTGCCTCCCCACGGTGCCCACTTCTTCCGTGCAACATTTTTATCTCCAATCCCCCACCAACTACCTCCCCCACGACCCGCTTCTCCCATGTAATCACAAGACCTTCACCATCCACCATTCCTCCTCAAACTGTCATCCACGACCCCATCTTCGTCGGACGCTTCTAACTTCCCATACATCTTGATTAACAACCCTCACGGATCGCTATCCGCCATTCGATCAAGCTCTGACCCATCACCCTTGGCCTTCTTGTGACAGACGAAGGATCGATGGTCATGTAGTGACGACCGAACTCAAGGCAAGAGCTAGTACCTTCTTCTCTTATAGCTGTTGAATTTTGACACAGTCGAGCTCAGCTTTCCGCGCATTGAGCGATGTCCAGAGAAACTTCGCCCCTCCTTCCGAGGCACCAGTCCATAACATTAGGTATCTTCTTCTCCCTGTTTTTTCTTTCTCTTCCTATTTCTTTCTTTCTTCTACCCTGCTTTTATTCCCTTATTCTTTCTTCTTCTTCCCGTTCATCACACCTTCCCCTATCACTATCGCCACCCATCTTCACTTCCACCTATACCTCATCATCACTAGTAGCACCCCTCTGATCACCTTCGTCCTTCTCTACCACTGATCTTCCATCGATCACATCATCTCCACCACACAACCGTTCTGCTCACCGCACCACTGTCAGCCCGTACTTCGCCCCTTGCTGGTCAATAGCGAGTACACGTGCTGCCACCACCCTCCACCGACCACCTTGACATCTTCAGCCCTCGCCAACTACATTGTCTTCTCCGCGCACCACCGAGGCCCGGTCGTGTGCCGATCGTTCGTCGACCTCCATCAACTGCATGACCTATCGCCTCACCTTGTTTGATGCCCTGCACCATCGCAAGCCATCTCCTTCTGCCTTTCACCATTAACTTTACCCGCCGCCTAAGGAGCTTGAAGCTATCTTCTGGAGGCTTGCCCATGAGGTTCGATCACTGACGTACTCACTACACCGCTCCTCTATCTTTGCCTAGTCACCGCCTCGATAAGCACTACCTTTGTCTCAGTTCGCCTCGCTTCGCCCGCCTTCTCACCTCCACGAGCGACACACCATCGACGATAAAGCCTCCCGCTGCTCTGCCCCGTTGCAGCCAACCCCTCTTCTAGACACCCTTGGGCTGCACGCCTACTCGGGTCTACTGCCGTATATGTCCTCCTCACATCACATGCAAGGCATGTGAGGCTGGTAGATATTTACAGTGAGGCCCCTCGCATCTTCTGCGAATTATGGTAAAGCCCTCCAACATCCACATCACGTGCATGACATTTGAGTATCGGGTCAAATTACGCTCCATTGCCTGTCCATCTCCATAATTGCACAAAGGCGTTCGCTCCAATAAGACATGATGCACACGCCCGTCACTGGGCAAATTGCGAGAAGGCCCTCGATAGTCTTTGTAATGGAACTTTAGTCATGTCTGCATTTGTTATCTTTATTTTATTTCTTTTTTGTATTTACATTTAGAACCTTATCTTTGCATATTAATTTGAACATCATTTTGCATCATTTTATTATTCTAAAAAAGTACATTATGTAGAACAATTATTTCTTTATCTTATGAGTATTTAATAGAATTTTTGTGAGCTGCGATTTATTTAGTATAATTATTTTGGTGAAAAATTACATATTTTGCTCACTATGCATTCTGAAATTAATATTAAACTAATCTTTGGTCCAAAAATTATCAAAAATTCATAGTAGTATACTTTTTTATGTTCTACATCATGTCCAATTTTCATGACATTTGCATGCGTATCGAGGTCAGAAGAAAATATTTGGTGATTAGAGTAATTAATTTGTAATAGACTATAAACTCAACATTTTTGGTATTTATATTTTTTCATGGGTAGATCCTCATTAGATACATCTAGGACATTTTTAGTTCCTAAAAAAATTTTTGTTTGCTATTTATTAAAATAAGTTTGCAAAAAATCACCTTGCATGCATATTTAATTTTAATTAATTTATCTTACATTAGGAAATGCAAAAAAATACAGAGCACTAATTTATCATTCTTCATATTCCAGCCAAGTTTTAGGATTCTTGGACTTTATTTGATCAAAATTTTCATTTTAGTCCCTTATAGCTTGAATTTGCATGACATTTATTTTTGTATAGAAAAAAAATACAAAAAAACGACTCTTTGAAAACCCAAGTTCTAGGTTTCCTATTAATAAACCTAAATAGAGATATGTCTCCATGAGTTCGACCTTGGGCTTGCCCAAGTAAAATAAAAATTGATCGCTCGCATTTATTGATAAATTAATTAGTAGTCATTTTGATAAATCCTGATTGCCAGAATACTACAACAATTTGACACAATTAACATAGGGTAAATTATAGTTTCATCAAATGGAGTCATTGTCGAGGACCATTTGTGAAGTTTTCTATGCATATGGCATAGATTTCATGGCTTCCTTTCCCAACAGCCAAGGACATGAGTACATCTTGTTGATGGTTGATTATTTGTCTAGGTGGGTAGAGGCTATACCAAACCCAAACTACAGATACCAAGACTGTCTGTAAGTTTGTGAGAGACCATATTATTGCCAGGTTTGGGGTACCAAAACTTCTTATTTCTGATGGCCGTAGCCACTTTATAAATCGAGAAGTGAGATATTTAGCTAAGGACTACATATTTGAGTACAGAGTTATTAGTCCTTACCCCCAAAGTCCAATGGCATGACAGAGGTTTCGAATAGAGAGGTGAAGAGTATTTTACAGAAGTTAGTTCGTCCCAATTTGAAGAATTGGTCCCAGATCTTGGACCAAGTTCTATGGGGCTATAGGACAAACTACAAGACACCTTTGGGCACTTGACCAATTGGAATGATCAATGGTAAGCCATGCCAATTGCCCGCAGAGCTGATTCACAAACATGAATGGGAAATTAAACAGATTAATTGGAGTTGTCACCTAGGAAGCTTTGTCATGACTTGAACTTGAATGAGTCGTAGAAATCTAAAACATGGCATATGACAATGATTTGATTTATATGGACAAAGTGAAGAGATGGCATGTTCAGCACATCAGGTGCGAAGACTTTATCTCAGGGTGAAAGGTATGGTTGTTTGATTCCATGTTAAAGTTGTCCCACTGGAAGCTCAAATCTAAGTAGACGAGTCCCTTTGTTGTTAAGGAAGTTCACGGGAATGGAAGTGTAGAGATAGATGATCTCATAGATGGTGCACAATCCCATGTGGTGAATGGAAAATTGTTGAAGCACTTTGTAGATTCTTAGGAGCAATTAGTCCAAGTAGAGGCCATCAACATCATGCATAGTGAACACATAGTAGATACATTATATTAGTCTTCATGAAGATGCAACATTTAGATTCTGCAGCTTAGAAGTTCACTCACTTTTGTACATCTGATTTATTCATTAATTTATTCCTTTGGTTCCTTCTTCTTGTATATACTAACTCCATACTTAGGCTATTCAAAGCCTAAGTATAGTAAGGAACCCCTGCTCTTGCTTGTATATTCTTGTCTATATCTCAAGTTACTCTTTCTTTTCTTTTTCATTTTCTCTCCGTATAATCCCCAATCCCATCGGTTGTCATACTTACTCTTGTCCTATACTTTTGCTGACTAGAGCCTAAGTATTGGGGGTACCATACTGATGCCCACCATATGTATATGTTCATCAAATTCTCCTCTTGACCTCGACCGCCCCATTTTGCTCTTCTCTACACTTAGGCTGCCCAAAGCCTAAGTATAGGGTGCGGGCCAACTTCTATTCTTTTTGTTCTTTTCACTCTCCTACGCTTAGCATGAGCTATGTCTTTTCCTTGCCTCTTGTTCTCTGAGGACATAACATGTGCTATGTATATGGGGGTGTGTAGATATTACATATATACATTACCCATAGCTCGTACTTTTGCGTAATTTTGTATATATTATGCAATAATTATGAGATGGGTAAAATTGGTAATTTGTTCTGTAAAATACATATATACTTGTATAATATTTATATTGTATATAAGCTATAAAAAATTGTATAATCGAACTTGTATAAATTTGTAAAATTCTTGTAAATAATACTTTTATAAAATTTGTTGTAAAATATGAGGTATACCAGAAAAAAAAGATTAAAAAGAGGATTCTTATTTACTTTTGCATATCATCGTTGCATTCATTTAAGAAAGAAATAAAAAATCATCATCTTCATTCATATGCATTTCACAACGTCTGCATTTAATTTGTATATCTAGCACATGCAAAGTGGAATGTTAGTGGGTTCTGAACCAAGTTATGAATAGAAGTCGAGGATGTATTTGATTGACCTTAATCTACTTAATTTCATATGAACCTTGTAGGAATTGGAGTTAAGACTTTCCCAGGTCGAGCGACTTAATTCGTTGAGTCCACATGAATATGTTCACATGTCATGCTAAATGGTCTAAAAAGAACATTTCATACACACACATAATTCTTTTAGATAGTGACCTAACTTGGAAAAGCACCTAGCATATAGCTCGTCATCAATGAGGTGGTGAGGAGGTAGAATCCTTTAGCTTTGGGAAACACGCGAGTGGAAACATTCGCAGTAACAATAAAGTGGCCAGTATGTCTCAACCTAGTCTAGTGGCATCGACGTCTAATGATGAGATGTTGTGGGTTGCAATAAAGCTTTAAAAGAGGGATAGTCAACTGGATCAAGAAGAAAAACTCCTTATGTACATGCTGCACATGTTAAAAAAAATAATACGAAATCTCCAAAAAAAGGTTAGATGGGTAAAAAGTCAAAAAAAAATCTCGTCGGAGAAAAATATGAATAAGCAATGCATATGCTTCGAAGTCTCGTACCAAGAAGCATGTAACTAGAGACTTGGCTACACTGGTCAACCTCCACAGATATTTGACTATACTGGTCACAGTCCATTCTCTTATTTACCCAATCTTCTTGAGCCGATTGCACTTGTATTTAGAAGGGAATACCCCACTCCTCAAGGAAAGAGTTGCTAGATCGTGGAATTAGGGTTTCCTTGTTAGAGGGAGGTTATTTCTTTACCATTTCTGATGTGGAGATCTATATTTCTCTTACACAATAAAAGTAAGATTCATAATCATCAGAATTTGTGTATGGTGATTTGTTCTGACCTGACTACTGAGGCCATCTGAATAGAGACTTGTGGAACATAAAAGCTGTTATGTCTTAAATCCTCTTCTCAATAAAGTTCCTCCACATCATTTATCCAAAGGTCGAGTCGAGCTCCATTTCCAGCTTTTGTTCATGATATTACTATGGAACCAAATCATTTCACTTTTGCATTTCACTTTAGTTGCTAAGGGCGAGCAAGGTTGAAGTAGTAGCCATTGATGAATCTCTGATTCACCACTTTAAAAGTTTAAAATAGAGCTTTGTTCCTGAGTAATTAGCTGTATTTCTCCATCTTTTTTGCATTATTCTCATTTAAGCATTTGGAATTGATATATGCATTTTAGCATGCATATTTGCATTAAAAAAGAAGACAAATTCACTTGTAAATATCACATGTATATTTACCATATTTCCCCTTTTTTATCTTTTTTTTATCAACTCTATAGTGTATATATTATTAACACTATTAAATGAAAAGTACCAAAACAATACTAACTTGTAAAATTTACCGATAAAACCCAAACCTTAGTTTGAGACTAAAAGCCTTAAAACATGAATATCTCTCTCATAAAGTCTCCTATGGACTCCTACTCACTTTTGAATTAATGTACATTCAATTAACTTCAAAACAAGACCAAATTCAAAGCAATCAGAGTTCGTATGTGAATCATGGGTTTTGGCCCCTCATTGTATATTGTACATATGTCCCCTCCTAGAGCCGCCACATGTCACCCCATTTTCTTTTATTTTATTTCCTTTATTTTTTTCTATTTTTTATTATTTATTTTTATATTTTATTTTTTACTTTTTACTTTTTATTTAACACAGAAATGATCGGTCCCAAGCCAGGGTAAATGAGGATGGTTGCGTTAGGTAGCCGACAACCAATGTAAAACAGTCAGAGACAACTTCCTAAATATTATATTTTTTCAAAAAAATACTATTTAGGAAGTTACCTCATGACAGTATGATCTTTTAAACATGGATTTAAGCAAACATACAGATTTCGTTGGGGCGTTCCCTACTTGCGACGCGTTGCATCGCCCGAATGCAATGAAAATTTGGCAAGGGTCGCTACATCGGAGCCTCGATGTAGTTTAAAATTTGTAAGGGTTCTCGCATGAGGAACGTATGCGAGTAATTAAGCTAGTTCTGCTACATCATCACCCAGATGCAGTTCAAAATTTACAAGGGTTCTCGCATAATGGATACATGCGAGTAAAGAAGTTAGTCCAAAAGAGACTGTAAAGGAACTTGCGGATTGGTAGTTGGAATGATGGCACTTTAACTGGAAAATTAATGGAGATAGTGGATACGATGGAAAGAAGGAAGATTCATATACTATGTCTTCAAGAGACTAAATGGGTTGGAGAGAAAGTAAGGGAGATCGAGAAGACATGCTTTAAACTTTGGTATTCAGGTAAAGATAATGGTAGAAACAGTGTAGGATTGTGTGGTTGAGGTGCAAAGATTCGGGGATTGGATCATTTTGCTAAAATTGGTGCTTGAAGAAGAAATTCTAAATATCATCTCAGATTATGCACCAAAAATTGGTTTAGATGAAATGACTAAACAAGTTTTTTGGGAGGATCTGGATAAGATTTTACAAGAATCCCACAAAGAGAGATGATTTGCATAGGTGGAGATCTTAATGGTCATGTGGGAAAAGATGCTTCAGGGTATGCTAGTGTTCATAGAGGACATGGTATTGGGGATAGAAATGAAGAGGGAAAAATCATTCTGGATTTTGTAATAGCATATGATCTTTTCATAGCAAACACTCTCTTCAAGAAGAGGGAGGAGCATTTAATTACTTATAAGAGTGGGCCAACTAGAACACACATAGGTTACATTGCGTTGAGAAGAAGAGATCGGTTGTGTTGTAACGACTGCAAAGTAATCTCAGGAGAGAGTTTGACAACTCAACATCGCTTGTTAGTCTTGGATGTGCAAATAAAAGGCCTGGTAAAGAAAAGGAGGGTTCCTAAGATCATTAGAACTAGATGTGGAATCTTCCACTGAAGCAATCAGCCTTCAAAAAGAAGGTTTTAGAAGACTTATCTTGGGATTGTATCGAAAGTGCAAATGAGATGTGGGAGGTAGTAGCATCTTGTATCCAAAAGGAAGCCAAAGAGATACTAGGCGAGTCGAAGGGAGGAGCTCCAGATCAAAAGGAGGCTTGGAGATGGAGTGAAGGGGTGCAAGAGAAACTAAAAATTAAAAGAGCATGCTTTATATCTATGTCTAAGGATAGAACAACGGAAACTGTCACAAACTACAAAATAGCGAAGAAGGAAGCAAAGAAGGTTGTAAGCGAAGCTAAGTCAAAAGCTTATGAAGTTTTTTTTTTTATAAAAATATCGACTCTAAGGAGAGCCAGAAGGATATATTCAGGTTGTCCAAAGCAAGAGAAAGAAAGACCAAAGACCTTTCTCAAGTGAGATGCATTAAGGATGAGGAAGGTCACGTGCTTGTTACTCAGAAGGACATAAAGAATAGATGGGAGCAGCACTTCCATAAACTTTTCATTATGTAAGAATATAGAGAGATCACTTTGGGTGATCTAGCTAGTAGTGGAAGTTACTTGAATAGTGCAAGCTATAGACGAATACAAAGAAAGGAAGTAGAGGAGGCTTTGAAGGTTATGAGACCTGGGAAAGGTGTAGGACCAGATGGCATCCATATAGAAGTATGGAGAGTTTTAGGTGAGCACAGTTTGACGTGGCTTACGAATCTATTCAATGTTATTTGGCGAAGCAAGAAAATAGCTGAAGATTGGATGAGGAGTATCGTGGTGCCTCTTTATAAGAATAAAGGACACATTCAAAATTGTTCAAATTACAGAGGTATCAAGCTGATGAGTCACATTATGAAAATTTGAGAACATGTGATCGAAAGAAGATTGAGGAAAGTTTCCAACGTAAAAGGAAAACAATTCAGATTCATGCCAGGTCGCTCAACTATTGAAGCCATCCATTTGCTGAGGAGAACAATGGAGATTTATAGAGCTAAAAGGAAGAACCTCTATATGATCTTTATTGATTTGGAGAAGTCTTATGATTTTGTCCCACGAGAGATATTGTGGAGAGTTTGGAGAAGAGACAAGTACCTACCTATACATTAACCTCATAAAGGACATGTATGATAGGGCTTTATCTTGTGTAAGGACCCCGTCTGGAAAGACTTAGCATTTTGACATCAACATTGGTTTATATCAAGGTTCAGCTTTGAGTTTCATTTCTTTTTACTTTGATTATGGATGAGTTGACAAGTCACATTCAGGATGAGTTACATTGGTGTATGTTATTTGCTAATGATGTTGTGTTGATTGACGAGACTAGAGATGGAGTAAATGAGAACTTGATGTCTGGAGACATGCATTGGAGACTAAAGGATTTCATATAGGTAGGGCTAAGACAGAATATATGGAGTGCACCTTTGATGGAAGCAATGGTTAAGGAATTGAGGTGAAGAATGGTGACAATAACATCCAGAAGAGAGATTCTTTTAGATATCTGGGATCTATTTTGCAATCGGATGGGGAAATTGATGGAGATGTTACTAATAGAATAAATGCAGGCTGGCTAAAGTAGAGAGGAGCCTCTGCTGTTCTCTATGATAAGAAAATTCCTATAAAATTAAATGAAAGTTTTACAAAGCAGCTGTGAGACCTGCTATGCTCTATTGATCTGAATGTTGGTATGTGAACCATAGACATGTGCAAAAAATGGTTGTAGAAGTAATGAAAATGCTAAGGTGGATGTGTGGACACACACACACACACGTAAAGATCAGATTCAGAATGATGCAATCAGAAAAAAAAGTTGGTAGCTCCGATCGAGGATAAGATGTGAGAAAATCACTTAAGATGGTTTGGTCATTTACAAAGAAGATCAACGGATGCACAAGGTAGGAGATGCGAGTGTTGGGATTTGAGATGACTAAGAAAGGGAGAGGACGGACCAAGAAGTGTTGGAAAGAGACTATACGAAGGGATCTTAGTTTTATGGATATAATCCTAGGATTGACCCAAGATAGATCTGAGTGAAGACGAAGAATCCATGTAGCCGACCCCACTTAATTGTGGGAAAAGGCTTTGTTGTTGTTGTACATTATTTATTTATTAATTTTATTATTTTATTTTTTTAATTTATTTATTTAATTTTTGGAAAAATTCCCAAGACATATGGCCGCCCCTGCGCACCACATTGTGCTCTCTCTCTCTCTCTCTCCTCTCGCCCCCTCCTTCCCTTTCCTTACACATGTGCAACAACTGCTTGCTTCTCGTGATGGCCTGCAACTGCTAGTGATCTCCTCTCTTATCCCCCTCTGACTCGCAACTGCTGTGCGCACCTCCCCATGATGCCAACTTCCTCTTCCTTCGTGGAACAACCCGATCTCCACTCCCCCGCCAACTACCTCCCCAACGACATGCTTCTCCGACACAATTGCATGACTTTCACCGTCCACTAGACCTCCTCCAATCATTTTCCACGACCCCTAGCTTCGTCGGCCACTTCTAACTTCCATAAAGCCCGATCGACTCCCCTCGTGTACTGCTATTCGCCATTCGAGCGAGTTCCAGCCCAGCACCCCTAGCCTTCCAATGATTGACGAATGAATGTAGGTCATGCAATGACAACTCGAACTCTAGGGGAGATCCAGGGGTTTCCACCCTTGTAGCTGCTGCACTTCACCAGAGCCGAGCTCTGCTTGCCGCGCATAAAGCGATGACCAGAGAATCTTTGCTCCTCCTTCCCAGGCACCCATCCACAACTTTAGATATCTTCTTCTCCCTTTTTTCTTTCTCTTCCTCTTCTTATCTTATTTCTCCTCCCTTGTGCGTCTTCCCCCGTTCTTTCTTCTTCTTCCCACTCGCTGCACCTTCGGCTGTCACAACCGCCACCCATCTTCACTTCCACCTGCACCTCATCATCACCTCCAGCACCCCTCTGATCACCTTCGTCCTTCTCTACCACCAATCTTTCTTCGATCGCATCATCTCCACCACACAATTGTTCTGCTCATCGCACTATTGCATGCTTGTACTTCACCCCTCATCGGTCAACAGTGAGCACACGCACCATCGCCACCCTCCACCGACTGCCTCGACAACTGCAGCCCTCGCCAACTACAGTGTCATCTCGGCGCGCCACCGAGACCCTATCACGTGTCGACTGGCAGTCACCCTCCATCAATCGCACGACCTAGCACCTTGGCTTGGCTGACACCATAAACCGTCGTAAGCCATCGCCTTCCGTCTACCATCGTTGACTTTGCCCGCCACCAAAGGAGCTTTAAGCAAGCTCCAGAGGATTGTCTATGAGGCTCGATGACCGACGACCTCACTGCCCCACTCCTCCATCTGTGCCCAGCCGCCTCCAGTGATAAGCACCACCACTACCTTGGTTCTCCTCGCTTCGCTTACTCGCTCGCCTATGTAAGCGACACACCATCAACGACAAAGCTTCCTACCATCCTCCCCATCGCAGCTGACCCCTCTACCAGTGACCCTTGGGCTGCATGCCTCCTCAGGTCTACTACTGTATCCATCCTCCCCTCATCACGTGCAAGGTATGTGAGTATGGGGGATATTTGCAGTGAGGCCTCTCACATCTTCCAAGAATTAGGACCAAGCCCTACAGCATCCCCATTATGTGCGTGGAACATGAGTATAAGGGAAAATTGTGCTCCATCGCTCGTCCATCTCCATAATTGCACAAAGATCTTCTCTCCAACAGCATGTGATGCACATGCCCACCACTTGGCAAATTGTGCCAAGGCTCTCATTAGTATAGGTAATGGTACTTTCATCCTATATGCAATATAATTTTGCATCATTTTATTATTCTAAATTTGCATTGTGTAGAATAATTATTTCTTTATTTTGTGAGCATTTAATATAGTTTTAATGATCTGTAGCTTATTTAATATAAATATTTTGGTGGAAAAATTGCATAATTTACCCACTGTATGTTCTGAAATCAATATTAAAGTAATCCTTGCTCCAAAAATTATAAAAACTCATAGTAGGTAGACTTTAGTATGTTCTACATCGTGCCCAAATGTTATGACAATTAGCACATATCAAAGTAGGAATAAAACATTTGGTGAATAGAGTAAGTAATTTTTAATAGACTGTAAACTCAACATTTTTAGGATTTATAAATTTTACTTGATAGTATACATTAGATACATATAGGAGAATTTTAGTTCCTGATAATAAATTGGTTTGCTATTTATTAAAATTATTTTATGAAAAATCATCCTACATGCATATTTAATTCGTAATTAATTCATATGGCATTAGAACATTCTAAAAAAATTACAGAATCTATTTCATAATTCTTCATATTTTAGCCATGTTTTGTATTTTTGGACTTGTTTTGGTTAAAAGTTTCATTTAATCCCTAAACTTGCCTGAATTTGCATTCCATTTCTTTTTAATAAAAAATTACAAAAAATGCCTCTGTAAAAATCTAAATTCTAGATCACCTATTAATCAAACTAAGGAGACAGCTACCTCTCTGAGTTCGATCTTTGGCTTGCTCAAGTAAAATATAAATAGACTACTCACATTAATCGATAAATTAATTAATGGTTGTTTTTATAAATATCGATTGTCTGAATACTACAACAATTTAAGGCAATTAACATGGCAAAAATTACATTTTCGTCAAGCTCCTGGATATAGTATTTCATAAATGCCGAGAAGTCAATGTCGTATTATCTTGGAAAAGAGTCACTTCATGGTCATCGAGGGATTGTACTGGGCCACGTCGTTTCCAAAAATAGCATGGAAGTCGACTCAACAAAGGTGGATGAGTTCGCCAATCTTGAGCCACCTTAGAATGTCAAAAATATGAGGTCATTCCTGAGGCATGTGTGTTTCTACAGAAGATTCATCATAGATTTCAACCGCATCGTTCAACCACTAAATGGATTGTTGTGCAAGGAGACCGAGTTTCATGTTGATCAACAGGTTCTCCTTTCGTTCAATCAGCTGAAGGAGCTAATCACTCAAGCTCCAGTCTTACATCCATCGCATTGGTCTCTACGCTTTAAGATCATGATCGATGCATCAAACTTTGCAGTTGGGGTTGTGTTAGGATTGAGGAAAGACAAAGTGCCCTACTCCATTCACTACACCAGCAAGACATTGGATGAAGCACAATGAAATTATAATGTTATAGAGAAAGTGTTGTTGGCTATGGTTTTCATCTTCTTGGATCTAAAGTCACCATATACATTGACCACTTTACTATCCAATACATACAACAGAAGAAGGATGCAAAGTCTAGATTGATCAGATGGATCCTTCTCCTCCAGGAGTTTGATTTGGAAATTAAGGACAAGCGTGGAGTTCAAA
Source organism: Ottelia alismoides (assembly GCA_037367405.1). Lineage (NCBI taxonomy): Eukaryota > Viridiplantae > Streptophyta > Magnoliopsida > Alismatales > Hydrocharitaceae > Ottelia > Ottelia alismoides. The sequence continues at coordinate 137,870 of JAZKJV010008128.1, read as the reverse complement.
ATGTGGTAGCGGATCACCTCTCCAGAATTGAACAGTAAGAGCCACAACTGAGAAGTGCACCCATCACAGACACCTTTCCTGACGAAGCTATTCTGGCCACGGACTCTCTCCCACGGTATGTTGATATTGTGAACTATCTCATTTGGGGGTAGTCTTACAAGATTGGACGAAGATGAAGAAGGACAAATTCTTTTCAACTATCCATTTCTACCAATGGGAAGATCCACTCTTATTCAGGGAAGGAGTAGAATATATTTGTAGATGGTGTATCCATTAGGAGGAGCATCAAAGTGTCCTCGAACATTTTCACTCTCTCAAATATGGTGGACACCACAATTGATACAAAATGTCAGCGAAAGTACTATAGCGTGGCCTCTGGTGGCCTACACTATTCAAGGATGCAAGATCATATGTTAAAAGCTATGTTGACTGTCAGAAAATGGGAGGAACCCTAATAGATGAGGACTCGATACCCATGGAATTCATTCAAATTTCAGATGTGATCGATGCTTGGGGCATTGATGTCATTGTACCCTTTCCCAACATTCATGGATTCAAGCACATCCTTGTTACCATTGCTTCTGTGAGTCATTGGGTTGAACTATTTCCCGCTCGAGCCACTGATAGCCGTATAGATTGTCAGTTTATGCGAGAGAACATCATTTCACGGTTTGAGGAATCAAAGAAGCTGATATCCGATGGGGGGTAGTCAATTCATAAAAAAAGAGGTTAAGAAATTAATGAAGGAGTATGACATCGAGCACCGAGTCACTTCTCCTTATCATCCTCAGACCAATGGCATGACAAATCTCTCAAACAGAGAAATCAAGACAAATTAGGAGAAGCTTGCGAGGCTGGATAGAAAGAAATGGTCTCAGCTCTTGGACTCTATCCTTTGGGCATACATGACCACCTGCAAGTCTTCCTTTTGCATGTCTCCCTATCGTCTTGTGTTTGGAAATTTTGCCATCTGCACGTTTTACATATCACTATGGGAAGCCAACATTTATAATCTGGACTCACACAATAGTGGTCAGTAGATAAAAGTTGATCTGAATAGTCTCCTGGAATACCGAGATTATGTGTATTATAACAACATGATGTACAAGGAGAAGGCTAAATGCTGGCATGACTGGCACATCAGACAAAAGACCTTCGAGATTGGACAAAAAAGTATGGTTATTCGATGCAAAGTTGAAGATATTCCTAAGCAAATTGAAGAGTAAATGGACAGGGCCATTCAGAGTGAAAGAAGCTCGTGATAATGGAAGCATTGTCATATCAGAGTTGCCATATAACACACAACCATTCATCTTCAATAGTCGATTGTTGAAGCCGTACCTCGAGCATGACACTTTCGTGGCCTTTGTCTACTCAGTCCAAGTGATCTACAATGATGCATCATCCACAATTCCAGCATCATCAGAAAGTTTGGATAATGCTCCTATAAAACTCTTTCTTTAGTTTTCTTATTTTCTTATGTTGTTTTCTTCTGTTTATTTTATGTCTTCTCATTCTTCTTTGCATTCCTCTCAATCACCATCGTTATGCTTAGGATATGCTTCATCCTAAGTATACGAGGGGAGGAATGCGTCTCGTTGTTTATTCTTTGATACTTCACGGGGGAGGAATGAGTCTAGTTGTTTATTCTTTGATCCTTCACCTATCTTCTCTCTTGTTGATATTCTGGTCTGTACATAGGGATATTTTACCCTAATTATAGAGAGGAAGGTTGACTTCTCATTCATTGATTCTTTGTTCTTTAGTCATTGTAGTATAGGCTTTTCTATAATTAGTATGAGTTATGTCTTTTATTTTCTCTTCGATCTATGAGGAAATAACTCAAGCCAAGTATAGGGGGTCGCATATACGTTTTATATACTTTAGCCATAACTCGTACTTTCATATTTTCTATAAGTATGGCTAAAATATAGTTAATTTTTTTTATAAAGAACACACTTGTAAACAATTCATTCAAATTCTTTGTATATGATGATTGATAAATCAGGTTAAAAATTCTTTTGCAAAATGTTTGAAAAATAGGTTGAAAATATATTTAAAAAATATTTTGAAACCCTTCCTGCATGTAGATACAACCTTCTACATTTAGGATTATTTCATCCTAAGTATAGGGGGGACGGTTGACTTCTCATTCATTGATTCTTTATTCTTTAGTCGTTGTAGTATAGGCTTTTCTATACTTAGTACGAGTAATGTCTTTTATTTTCTCTTCGATCTATGAGGAAATAGCTCAAGCTAAGTATAGGGGGGTTGTATATACATTGTATATACATCAGCCATAACTCGCACTTTAATATTTTCAATGAGTATGACTTCATTACAATTAATTTTTTGTAAAGAACACACTTGTATACAATTCATTCAAAGTCTTTGTATATGATGATTTATAAAACTAGGTTAAAAATTCTATTGCAAAATGTTTGAAAAATAAGTTGGAAATATATTTAAAAAATATTTTGAAAATCTACTTGAAAAATCTTTTGAAATAGTTTGGAAAACATTTCGTAAATAGTTTTCAATCCTTGTAAAAATGCTTTGCTTATAAAAATTTCTTTCTTTATTTAAAATAGAATGTCTTGAAATCTATTTGCATATGGTTTGGAAAATGGTTGCAAAAATGTTTTGAAAAATCTAAATATAGTGTTTGAAAAATCTTTGCAAAATGATTTTCAAATTTTGTAAAATGTTAGTAAAAAAAATATTTGTCAAACCGATTTTCAAAATAATGTTTTCAAAATGTTTGAAATAATGTTTTCAATTCTTTTGAGAACTATATATATGGACAACTCCAAAAAATAAAATTCTTTAAAACCTATACATAAAATAGTGAATAATCAACTGGTGTAAATTCTTAAATCCCAATACCAAAGAACCACTACCGTGTAAATATCTGCACATATCTCTTGTATTAAAAATTCTTTGTTTTAAAAAATCCCTAAAAATTTGCAAAATAAAAAGTCCAAAGACATTCGCAAAAACCTTTCTAAACTACATAAAAATTTGCAAAATTTTCTTAAAAGTCCATCAAAAGTAAAAAATCATTAAATTACATCACAAAAATATCTTCTGCATTGTGCATAGCATTTGCATTTTTAAGATTGAAATTGACAATTGAACTAGTCTAACTAAATCCGAACACTGGAGCTGGGATGGACCTTAAATTTACTTAATCATAGGAACCTTATAGGAACTAGAATTGAGGTACTTCATGTCTGCTAGACTTAATTCTCTTTGAACACGAGACTTGGTTCAATGTCATCTTGACTTCCTAAGTAGAATATCTCGGAGCAAACACACGACTCTTGTTGATAATGTCCTAGCTTGCACACATGCACTTTACACTTTGCTCACCTCAGTTGAAGTGGTAGAGGGTTGGATTTGCCGTCATTAGACACAAGCTAGTGGAAACATCAATAGTCACATATCTATGGCCATTGTACCTCAACCCAATCCAGTGACGACGAGATCTAATAATGGAGTGATGTTGGTTGTACTAAAGCTTCAAAAGAGGGATAGTCTATTGTCTCACGAGGAAAAAGTCCTTATGTATATGTTGTTGTATATAGTATTCATAAAAATATGATGAAAAAAAATTCAAAAACTCCAAAAAGGGGGGACATTCATGAATGAAAATAAATTGCCTGCCAGAGCATGTGTATAGTTAAATAAGCAAGCTTGAGCTTCAAAGTCATATTCATGTGTGCATGCAGTCCGATGACTTGGCTACACTGGTCAAGCATCCTAGGATAGCTACACTGGCTACCATCCATTGTTCTCTCCACCTCCTCTTCTTGAGCCAGTTGTACTTGAACTTAGAAGGTAAACATCCCGCTTCTCAAGGAAAGAGTTGCTGGATTGGGGAAGTAGGGTCGCCATGTTATATAAGACTGACTTTTATCGCTTCAACTGAGGAGAGCCACATATCACTCGTAATGTACAAGATAACTTCATAGTCATATGGGTTTGCGTATAAATTGACTTGCTCTGACCTGACTATTGAGGAGACTTGGTAGAGTTTTGTGACTCTCAGATTGTTGTATTTCAGGTCCGGTTCCCACACAAGGTTCCGACCACAACCAAAATCCAAAGGTTGAGCTCTAAACTTTGATTTTATGAGGACAAGTTTAAACGTTAAAATTGATGCAAGTTCTTTCTTTTTATTTTCATTATTTTCTTATATACACTTATAGGCATAAGTGTTTGCTAGGGACTAGCAAAGTCAAGTATAAGGGAGTGATTAATCTCCATTTCATCACCTTTATTCTTTCATTATGGCCTTCATTCCCTAGCTAAAAGCAGACATATATCATTATTTTGCCTAAATTAACACTCATTAATCATTGAATTAATATTTTATAAAATACATTATTTTCAAACAAAATTAAAGAATAAAGAAAAGGAAAAGAATTAAAATGCCAAAGGTATTTTATAATCCTAAACCCTTAGAACAAGGCATCATGATGACTGGGTCGACAAAGGAATAAAGTAGGGGGAGATAAGGGTCAAAAATAGAATAAAAACCCTCATTTTTACTCTTCAATAATTCATTTTTGGACCTATTTTATTCTTTATTATTTTACCTCAAATCAGTAATCGTTGTACATGAAAGTTGTAGATAAAAATACAAATGAAAATACAAAATATATTTATTATAAAAATAGTATGCATTGTTCATTCTACACTCTAAATAAGAATCCAAAACCCCAAATTTTGCAGACCCATAACTTTTCCATAAAAACTAAAAACGCATAAAAATCACCTTTAATTGTATATAAATTTTAATTACCTATATAATGAAGGTGGTTTCATTTAATATGGAGTTAAGATGCAAAAGATAGGTTTTTGACCCCTATTATACAATGCACCAGAATAAAATAATCATTTTAGTAATTCTTTATAATCTTCATTATTTTATAGTTTCTAATTTTATAAATTTTCTTTATAATATATGTGCTTATTTAGAATATAATAAAACCAATAAAAATATATTAAAATAAAATAATGTACAAAAATACATAGTCGAATATACTATATTTATACATATATAAATAATACCCATATTTATTTCAGTGTGCAAATAACGTCAGAAAAAACAATAAAAATATATTTGTCTATATTTAAAAAATATATACATATAAATTAAGTATATAAAATAATAAAATTTAAAAAACAAATTAAAAATAAAATAAGCGAATAAATATACCTATACTATACATGTAAATATTAACTCAGGATAAATAGACCACGAAAATAAATAAAAAGCATAATTAAATACTACATGAAATAACAAATATTTTTTATTTTATACTCTAAAATTAGTTAATTCATTTTTTATTTATTAACAATTTTAACAATAATTTTCCCTTGGAATTTTCTGGTTGGTCCACGTGGATCAACCAGAAGCTAACCCTAGTTGACCTAGGTCAACTCCCTTGCCTCCACGCACCTAACATGTTAGACATCAATCAAGCAATCTTTTCCCAATTTCCCCTTTCAATCCATTGATTTTCTCTTCTCGCTTCCTTCACAAAAAAACTTTTGTGATCTACCCTTAATCACGTAGGAGCTTTTTCCAAGTCAAAGACTCATCGATTCAAGCAAAAACCCTAATCAAATAAGCCCTCCTCGCCATGTATTACTTCCTCCTTCCTTCTTGAATTTATCCCTTTTCGAGACCTTATTCCCCATCGCCATACATGAGACTGTTCCCAGTGACAACGAGTTTAACCCGAGGAATTGGAGTTGATCAAGGAGGAGGAGAGGGGGTCCAAGGCATCGCTCCGATGAGTCCATTGCTCCTTGGTCCCCAGGTATGAGCTACACGTTTTTCTTCCATTTCTAGATAGAATTAGCATTAGGTTTTACATTCCAACATTTCTTTCATCTTTAGATCAGTAGATTAGCTTAAATTTTACATAGGCAAGAGGACATATGGATGAGTACATACATATGTCGGGCATCGGTACCCCCTATACATAGGCTCTGGTCAGCCTAAGTCTAGGAAAGGAGTGAGTGCGAGAACCAATGATATCTAGAGAATATACAATGAATGGTGAAGAAGAGAAGAAGAGAGTCGGGTCACTCTCCCCCTATACTTAAAATCTAGTCATCCTAAGTGTAGCCATAAAATGAAATGATATGGAGTCGTGGCGAGTGATATGAAAAACTAGGGATGGAAGGAAATAAAAGAAACAAAATCTATACAAGTAGTGAGAATATACAATGATAAAGAAGGTTTTTACGAACCTTCTTGCGTGAGCAAGGATTGGGTAATATACATAAGTGTCGTTGTTGGAATCATACTCAAATGAATATTAATGAGGGGTAGGGAATCTCCAATGAGGGTCGACACACGACTGCTTGCTAAGATTTTGCCTAAGAACAACTGAACTAAGATCACTCATATAAACCATCTCATCCGGACTCGATGAGGACTCCTCAGAAAACTGCTTCTCTGGTATGTTGAAGGGAACTTTCTTAGTCAGTTTTGTAGAACCTAAAGCCTTAGGAAGGAGAGGAGAGTGACACACCTTGAAGGGTTCAGGGGAACACCTCGAGGAATCAATTCTCGACTTCCTCTCACTGGATAACCTACTAGAGAAAGGAGCAACCATGTTTTTGGGTAGGGTAAATTCAATCCATGTTGTCTGCTTTGAAGGTCTGAGATGTGGTGCGGTGCTGACCATGGGTTCCTCATCAGACGAGTCACCATAAAGATTGTAAAATTCCTGAAGGGTTAGCACACAACTCGGGTAAGAGTTGGGGTTCTCAATTGGCTCGGCATAGTGATGCAAGTAGCATAAGTCATGGATGTGTGGGAGTCTCAGATCTAATAGTCAGCTCGACAACTGGTATCTTATGTGTACGAGAGAGGTGAGACTCATCTACCTCTCAATGGTCACGACTGTCAATAGCTTTGTCGGTTAACGTAGAGTAGTGTGTTTCAAAGAATGGATGCGGTCAGAGTGCTCCCAATGCTGTAAAATCTATCTCCCAAGTCTCACAATCTATAGTCGCCTTAGCCATTGCTAAGAATAGCTTCTCGATAATAATCAAGACTGGGTACACTCTCCTCAGTGATCAATGTAAATGACCGAGAAGGCTACTTGGAGGATATCACCTTGGAAGGTAATCATGACCTAAATGATTCCTCTTGACCGTTTTATAGATCGATCAGTCAGCGGAACGATCTCTCTTGACTTTCTGATTTGCCTGAGTTTGAGCTTCTCCAGCACGAAGATCGAAAGGGATATTTATCAATGAGTCATCATCGATTTTAGCATGAGTGAGGGTAGTGTCTTTGATTTCACATTCAACCATAGGCAACCGCTTCACTCTGCGGCTATTGGTCTTTCTCCCCATCACCAAGGTGGTGGCCATAGATACTATATGTTTCTCAGTCATTGTCCTTTTATTGCCTAACCTCTTAGGCATAAACTTATTTCTCACACATTGTTTGAGGTCGAGAAAGTGCTCTATGGACTTTATTAAGGGAACCTTATAAAAAAATTCCTCGTCAAGTACTTCCCTTGGGGCATGATCCAATTTTTTTAGGTTTTTTTTCATTTTCTATGTTTTATGAGTTTTTTTATTTTTCAATGTTTTTGGTCTTTTTGGGAATTTGATTTTTTTGTTGTTTTGAATAGGTGAAGGAGGAGTGGGAGGATATACAGACTCCAGACTGGAAGGTAAGTGGTTATTAGAAGATGGATGCATAATGGAATCCAGTTATACCAAGTGTGTGTGTGTTTCCTTGTGTCCTATAGATTATTTCCAACATTGAATCCACTTAATTCATTCCTTGCTTCCATACCTGAGCCAGAATAAAATGAAATTAGTCAGTCGATGACATTTCTATATTTATCCTCAATTAATTCGTATCTCTTCATAATCATATAAATGTTATCAACCAAAGATTCCTCATACCAAATGATGGAAGCAATCTGTTCCCTCTGAGGATATGGCTGAGATCTTGAAGTCTCATACTCAACATACCTAGACTCTAGCATGTAATGTAGGGTTGAGTATGGACTATCTGAATGGCAGATATTGGTCGGAGCCTCGAATAATGGAGTCAATGAATGGGGTCTTGTAGTCAAGCTCATGAGTCCAAGACCATGCATGTATAGGCTCCCCGAATGTGTGATATGAAGGTTGGTTAGTGTGGGCTTGATTACTTGGGTCAATAAAGTCGGGAAGATCATACGTTGTAGGCCTCTCCATTCGATTTGTTCCATCGATAATGTTATACCCCTAAGGTCAAGTCGGGATGTGTATATGTGAATTGTTGTTTGGTCCCAACTTGAGGTGATAAAGAGGTATGTGGGGGTAAATAATTCTGCAAATTATTTGTCTCAACAGTGTCATCCTCTTCCAATTATTTCTTGATTCCCGCAAGCATCTGACTATAAGGTGAAACAACCTAGGGTCGGAGTGGATTTTAGTAATTTTTTTGTCCAATTCAATTAGCAATCCTAATTTTAGAGATTGGTTGTCACTGCAATTAATACATAAGTAATCACGTCTACAATCCAGTCCTGATTCCTTTATCCTAGGTTCAAAAAATTGAGAGAGGGAATCGGAAAAAGCTAATGCGATTGAGAAAATGATGATGAATGCTTGAGTAAGAATATTTACAGTACCTCCAGCTCTCTACATGTAGGATGCAATACATAATTGAAATTTTACACTATATGAAATGCAAATGAGAAAACCGTTCGTAGATAAGAAGTTCTATTAGCGAGTGATGAAAAATTTAATTTAAACTAATAGATATGTGATCTAAGTGCATCTCATTAAATGTGATGTGTGATCCTACAGAATATGAGCACAAGCCATAAAATAATCTAAGGAAATGCTCGAAGAGCTGCAAGTGCATGTCCTAGTCTACGTCAATCAAACACGACCATAAAGGGTCCAATGTCCAGTCCCGATACACTGGCGATATTCTTAATAGAATCCATTAGAAATCAAGAACTTATTACAAAATAATATTCTTCCAAAAATGAAAACTAAAATCTCTCTTAAAAAATGTTCTAGGAATCTCAATAGCCGGCTCGCTCCACGAATCGTCGACCTCCAATGCACTTCGAGATGCATTGACTTCAAGAAAGTCACTTCAAGTCCGCTAGGCCCTTGCAAAAAAAGATAAAATTTATGTCAGAAAGAGATATAAAAATATATACAAAAAATAGATAAATAATTGAATAATTGAAATAATTACAAGTTGATTCGAGGTTCAGAGTACCCGAGTGAATGGAAAACCTAAATCTATTTTTCAAAAATGATCTTAAGCCATTTACCTCCCCAGCAACATCGCCATATTGAAGGACCGTTGATTTATTCTATGTTAAATGTGTCATGTTGTTGTAGTCGGGAAATCAAGATCGATAAAAAATTAACCACACAAATTGATAAATGAATGAATTAATTTAAGTGTGGTTTAATGTATTTTTTTAACTGGGCAAGCCCCAGGGTCGACTCATGAAGGAAAAGGAATAACTTAGGATCAATTTAGACAAATTAGCTCACGGTTTTCCAAGTAGATTTTTTGTATTTTTTATGCAGTAAAAATGCAAATGCAAAAATGTAGATAAACTAGGTTAATAAAGAATAAAATAATTTAGCCAAATTAATTTTAATGTGAAATCAATAGAATTTAGCCAAGTTACATTTTCCTAGAAACTAAACTAATGATGAATGCAAAATGTATTTTTTTCTAATTTCAAGGGTTAAAATGCAACAATGAAAAAATCAAACTTTTTATGGGTTTTATGTTATTTTTCACAGAAACTGAATGTAAAAATAAATGAGGTTTTTATTGGAAGCGGAACATGATGAAATGAGGCTACATTATTTTTTTTGGAATTTTTCGACAATATATGATTTTTTATGATTTTTTAATGAAAATATATTGACTACGAGTATTTAATTTCTAATAAATCTATACAGTTGATTTATCCAAAAACCAATTTATCTCAAAAATAAACTTTAGTGAGCAATCAAGGAGACTCGATATTGTGCAAAAATAATATCTACGGATTTAACTAAAAATCAATTAAAAAACTAACTTAATAATTTATTTTATGCATAAAGAAAATCCATTTTCAATGAAATTTTGACAGAATTAAAGCACAACTAGTCGCATCATTTCAAATTTTTCGGAAAAATTTTAGAGCAAGGAATAACTGCTTGTGACTTTAATAGCATGAATGGGTAAAATTTCAATAAATATCACACTCTCATTTTTAACAAAGTCACAGAGGCTCATAAAAATTCAATTAATTAGTCACGATATGTATAATAAAATGAAAAACAGAATGTCATTTTTAGATCTCATAAAAAATGATGCAAAATAGAGGTTCAAAATACAATGTAAATGCATGGGTGCCTTTGCAATATAGAAAAAAAAAATCAACAAACTAAAGTTGTGCCTAAGGGCACTTCTTTAATATCTTATACCTCCAGGGTGCTTTATGCAAATTGCCCAAAATGTTGAAGAGTCTCCTTCCTCTTTCATGGGTTCCAAGAAAAGAACCCACGAAAGGTCGTGGGTAGCATGGGCAGTGTTGGACATGCGAGCCCACAGCGAGCCATTATGCAATAAATGTTATTGCAATTCACTCCTTAATCTGAAATAAAGAGTACATAATTTGCATAATAGGTCCCTTAGTACAATTAGGGTTATGTACCATGGCCATCTTAATGATCATACAGCTGTTGATTCAATTATTGAATCATAGAGGATGGTGCTTAGATGAATATCTAATGAGTTAGATTGAGGACTCATCGAGCACCGTCAAATGATTATTAAGAGATGATCTCCAGCCTGAGTAGGAGATGGCAATCCTATCTCATTTAGGCTGATATCTGACCGACCTCTTGATGCAGGTCCTCTGCATAGGAATAGAGATTCGGAGGTGTCAGATTAGTTAGGTCAAAGAGTTGACTTAACGAGATCGAGATAACCAAAGTCCTATATCATATGCTATCATGATATAGGCACACATCCTCTGACCGGAGACAGATGTGTTACTATATGTCTGAGTATGTACATTTGGCAGACCAATAGATTGATGACCTAATCAAGGTCTATACACCGGCGCGCTGGTGTGCATATAAGGGCATATGAGTAATACGATCTCTCAAAGGGATCATACATGTTCAGTTACTGAATCGGAAGACATGAGCTCACTCATGAGATGTTGGGAAGAATCAAATTCCATGTGCATGGTTGTCTCGCTTTGGAAGCTTGACTGAATTTGTAGGTTTGATATATACTTTTGGAAAGTATATGATCAAGACCTAGGTATGATATATGTTTTTTGGAAAGTATATGATCGATACCGACTCCCAATGATCGAATGAGAAACTTACTGATAAAACCCTAAAGTAGACAGTATGAAGTTGATCTAATACTTCGGGTCTATTCTGAGTCTTCCATTATGCAGGATGTACAGGTATTAGGAATACCTGAGGGTGATGTGATCATAAACGATTGTATAACCATGACGCTTCCATTCATAGGGAGTGATGAAAGGGGTTTGGATTTTAGTGACTCCTCTCAGTAGAGAAGTAATCTGATCTTAGTCCAAATGTTGGACATTGATCTGAATGTGATTCAGATTCAATGAGAAAATTAGATTTACGGTCTTGATTTAATCAAGCATCTATGGGAGGCCCGAGATCTGGATTTGAGATGTGATCTCAATATCCATGTCACTATACGTGGAACAATACAATCGCCCTGTCCTTATCTCCAAGTATTTGCGGAGAAAGCGCATTATCCTTGAAAGAGTTCATGGATAATTCTATTGTTGATATATGTATCCGAGCATTGAGAAAATGGATAATTAAATGTGATTTAATTATCATGAATAATATGAATTTGATTCATATTATAAGGAGAGTTATCTTAGATAATTAAATGTGATTTGATTATCAAAGATGTAGATAATGTGAATGTGATTCATATTATTTGAGTACATGAGAATAAGTTATCCAATATAATTAAATATGATTTAATTATTATGGATAAGAACAATGTGGATAGAAATATCCAATTATTCATAATATATTATAAATGTGATTTATAATGTATTAGAGAGAGTTAATTATAATTTATATGTGTTGATTAATTATTATGTGTATTGGATACACATTGTGTAATTAATTGACAATGTAAATTATATGTTATTTTGGGTTGTGAATTTGATTCACAATTTTTCTATGACAAGATTGCAATATTCTCAAATATAATTGTGAATTATTTTTGAAGAATAAAAAACCAACAAAAGTTGTTGGAAATAAATAGAGGAGATTTTCAAGGAGATATGCAATCTCATGGATTTCCATGAGATTGCTCTCTCCATGGAAAGAGGGGGGCAGCACATCATTCCTATAAGGAATGTGTGGCCGTCCACTTTGGAAGGTACATGGAGATGAAATCTCCATGTATCTTCTCTCCTTATTTATTGGTTTGATTTGGATTAATTTGTATTTGATTTTGTCAAATATATTTTGATCAAAATTTGTTGGTTTTACCAAAAACAATCTTAGTCATTGGATTGACATAAATCAATCTCATCCATTGATTTTATATGTCAAATGGATTGAGATCCATGGATCCCAAAACCCTATAAATAGAGAGGCACACCATGCTCTCTATTTTACACAACACATCTCTCTCTCTCTCTCTCTCTTTCTTACTAGAGGTCAGCCCTCTCTCTCTCCCTCTCATGGCCGTCCACCATGGATGCCATGGAGAGGTTCTCCATCGCCGCGGCATCGTCGTTATGCTGCCCGTTCTTCTGCTCGTGGATCTCCGTCTCCTTCGTTGCGCCTCGCTCGTGAAGAAGACGTCGGATCTCGTGTGTCGAGATCAGGAGATCTGCCGCTTGGATCATAAACATGGATTGCGAGAAGCACGCGGTTCATCCCCGCGCTCGCAAGCGTCTCCTCCGTCGGATCGGACTTGAGACAGGAGGTCTCTTCGTTTAGAGACTTGATCACAACCACGCTTCAAGAGGTAATCCTAATTACTTGTTTGTGGTTTATACGAAACGATCCGAGAAGTGTTCTTGGATCATGTGGTTTCGTCGTATAAAATTTTTAAATTCCGCTGCATCGTGCAACTAGTGCGACTAGTCGCGCCTCGTCGTATTCAATACGATGCTCACGCTTCCGTGATGCGCTTGAGGATCTCACAATATCCTTCAAGTGGTATCAGAGCCAGGTTAATGGTTTCGAATATGATTCGCTAACCGAGGACGACTTGGGTTCGTTAAGGTCGCGAAAGTTTTTTATCGCATTTGATTTCGCAGATCTGTTTAGTGTAATTTTTCGGCCATGTTTAAATTGTTTAAACACGAAAATAGCACTTGGATTTTGTTCCTCATTAAATAAGAAAACCATAGGATCTGAGTTTGCGTAAATCGGATTTCGTATGCTCTAGATATGATCGTTTTAATGAACATGTATGCACTGTTGCGGGAACTGTGAATCTGAACGTAATTAAAATGTTAATTACTGTTTAGACTTGCCTCGAAATGCGTGAAACATCACTTGGTTTCTGTTCTAAATCAAATTAGCAAACTTTAGAAATTGACTTTGCTTAATTTGGATTTAAATTGATTGAGATATGCTAATTTTAGTAAGTAGGGGTCACTGCTGAAATTACTTTCCTAATCAAGAACCATGTGATTGTCAATTAATGAAATTAATTGTTAATTTCGAGAAATAATTATAGAAAATATTTGTGAAATATTAGAGAATGATTATTTCCTTAATTGACTTGGCCCCAATCAATTAATTGATTAGATTTGATCTAAATCATAATTGAAATCACAATCATCAAACTCTTGCTTGAATAGGATTGGGAATTTGTCTAGCAAATTTCCTTATAATCAAAATTATTTTGATTACTATATGGTATAAGTTCGGTTGAAGAACCGATGATCATCTCAAGTACAAATTAATCAATTTGGCATTATCCTTTCCCGAGGCGGACATGGTGTCTAGTCGGGGATCGCTGGGGTAGCGGGTTGCAACGTATGCGGTCCGTCCCACTCCCGCCGGTACTGGCCATGACAACGGGTAGGGCCGGGATAATGTCCGAGGGATTAAGATGTATTTTTCTAATTATTAAAATACGAATTAACACGTACTTTGAGAATAATACCATATATTCAAGTAAAATCAAGTTTATTGATTGAATTGGATTGAAAATTAATTTAATATGATTAAGTTAATTATATCCAATTAAGAACACTCTATTATGAATAGAGTTATTATTTCCCTTGGAAGAATTAATCGTAATGAATGTGATTCATAATGATTAATTATAATTTGAATACGATATGGAGGATCACATAAGTGACATCCATGGTCTCCCGTCAAGGCGAAGGGTTTCGTCGCCAGATATTATATGTGGGAGACGCCTGTCCGAAGTGACAGCTCCTGCATATGATCCATTTGGATCGGGCTCGTCGCTTTTCGAAAGAGTAAGGACGTATGCGTAGTGACCCCAATATCGGGTCCTCATATTATTGGGGCGATATTGGATTGCGCATAGCGAGTTGTATTCCTGTTGACGGTTGGTTCAATTAATGACGGGTCAACATCACCTTAGGGGTGGTGGGCCCGGGTGTTAAAGACCGAATTGGGAGATGCAAGTTGGACTTGCAAGGCGGAATGTGTTCCCGCTTCTTTTTATCCGAGTTGTAGGTTCTCATATTATTGGGATGCAAAAAAGATAAGGAAGGAGATCCCAGATCTTGCTTGAGATATAATGGTAAGTATATCTCTTACATTGAAAGTGATTAAGGGAATGAACTTTCATTGTTGACATGGCAAGACAACTTTGATATAAAAATTCCTAAATCAAAGTAAAACATGTATATATATAAATATATACCCTTATGCTAATTTCTTATTTCAGATAATCCTTCATTAAACCCACTCAATGTTATACTCAATAATAACCAGTAGAATATCATGGATTGGACCCTTGATCCAGATATTGTACTTGCAATTGAACACATAATGTATGTGGTTGCAATGTGCAAGTTTCCTCATAATAATGAGAAGTGATAATTAAATAAGACAATAGGACTAAAACCCTAGGGTTTGTATGTCTCTATAAGTCTTTATCTCATTGAATGTACTTTGGAAGTAACATGTCGATGATGATCGTAATTATCAAATAATCCTTATAAAATCAATAAAGATTTTCTGGCATACATATGTGCTCTTGACATTTAATCATGAATGACATGGTTCTCTGCATCATGTAGAATGGTAGCTCTATAAGAGATGATGTATTCAAATTATTTGAATACCTACCTGAACCTATGTTTTAAGAGTTTAGATGAATATAGATGATGAGTGTCATCATTCTACTGTCTATACTGTAGTCATTCATGAAGCTTCATAATATTCATATTGTATGAATTGGATGAAGCTTGTATAAATGTTGAAATACTCTTATATTGAAATTTTTGATTTTAACATAAGAGATCCTTAATCTTAAGCAATGGTTGTTTATAGATAAAGGGAGCACAGTGGAAGCATGGGTTGGGCCCAAGCAAGAAGTATAATCAAATAGTTGACCGTACTTCTGTGACTTCCATATGACATCCAAAGAGTTGGATGAATGCCAATGCTGCAATAAGTTGATGTGTTGATAGTATGACTATCAAGTCTGTCTAGAATCCTCAGAAAAGGACTCGGATGGAGCATCAGTATAATCTACATATAATCATTGAAATTAACTTACTTATTTGATAAGGTAAAGTCTAATAATTGTATCTCAATCTTCTAATAACACTTGCAATTGGTTGCATATGTATTAGAATATTAGAAATTTGATCTTAAGGTTTATTGATCATCCATGTTGAAAGTGATGCAAGTGTTGCAATAGTTTCCATGAGATCAATAGACTTCATATTTTCAGTGGGAGCCCTTAGTCTTAGAAAATGTCTCTATGACCTAGATATTAGAATACTCTCATTGTTTATTTCTAATTGTTAGATATAAACATGAATTCTGTAATAAATCTATCATAAAGAGTTATGATGGAAATATTTCAGATAGTAATCTAAAATCTAGTGGACTCTATTAAATTAGAAAATTATTGAATGATTCATTAAGATTTCTAATACTGAAAATTAAACCTTTAAAAGATCAATAGGAGGATAAAGATCATTTGACAATGATCTGGCATCAAATTTTGGACATATGTCTGTTGATGAAATCAATGGACTGGTAAGACATGAAACTTTAGATTGTCTAAAGATTCAAATCTCACATACTTGTGAATATTGTATTCAAAGTAAAATGTCCAATACACCCTTCCTTGGGAAAGGTGTATGATTAAGGTATTCAAGATCTCATACATATTAATGTATGAGAATCATCTATATCAGAATAAACATTATGGATATGTGATATCTATTAGTGATTATTTGATATGAGATTTCTTTTCTTCACTTAGAAAACTTTGAAATGTTCAAAGATTTCACAATTTTGGTTTAGAACCAAAGTTTGAAGGAAGATAAAATGAATTTGATCTAACCAGGGTAGCATGTACCTATTAGATGAATTCAAGAAATACCTTATGGAGATATGAATATCATTTCTATCTCAATCCTCCTAATAAACCTTAACTCAATGGAGTTGTAGGAAGATACAATTGATCATGTGTGACATGATTTAATCAATGATTAATCCTAGCATAATTATCTCTTAGTTTCCAAGGTATATATGTAGTAGAGACTACATTATATACATAATAAGGTTCCATGCATGTAAGCTGGAATCTAGCACTAGAGAGTGCTGCTTCATTAGGAAAATAAAGGATGGTATTGTATACCTACTTTATGACCTTGAGATTCTTAAAGGATCTCATCTCTGAGAATATGATTCTTAGAGGATGACTCTCTTAAGAATCAAGATAAAATGAAGTGAAGGAACTCATTTAATCTTGAAAAGATAATGAGGCTCCTGAAATTGGAAACTAAAAGGACAATTAAAGATGAAACACTAATACCTCTTCAAATGAGTTTGAGGATGTATTCCATGTGAAAATGATCAGACTTCATGTGATCATGGCATGGAAAGATGGATGTTAGCAATAAAAGTCTAATATAGACTTCATATACAAGTGTTGTATATGGACCCTCGAGGATCCACTTATATGGGTAAGACCCATTAAGGTGTAAATAGATCTTCAAGAGAAAGAGGAAACCTGATAAGAAGGTAGAGACCTTCAAAGCACGGTTCGTAGCCATGAGCTACACACCGAAGAGAAGACATCGCTTGCGATGAGACTTCCTCTCCAGTGACCTTTCTTTAACCCATCAGAACATTGCTAACTATAGCTACACAACTTGACTATGACATCCTCATGATATGAGTCAAGATTGCATTCCTCTATGAATACCTCTCTGAGGATATTCATATGAAGTAGCCCCAGGGCTTGATGGTTGAGGAAAGCAAGGTGTGCAAGCTAAAGAACTCCATCTTTGGACTCAAATAAGCTTCATGTAGTTGGAACATAAGATTTGATGAAATTATAAATGTTATGATTTCAGATAAAATCTTGATGGACCATGTGAAGCTGAGTGGGAGTGCCATTGTGTTCATCGTGCTAAATGTAGATATTATCCTAATCATTTGGAATGATCTAAGGGTGATAATAATAAGTGTTTTATAATTTGGTTGTTCCATACCTTGAGATACGATCTCAAGGATACCTCTTAGATCTTAATTCTGAAGTCGTTCAGAAGCAAAGAGAAGAGGGTATTGGGACTGTCACATTAGTAGTACACCTTGGACTTATTCCATTTTTCTGGAAAATTCCATGAAAGGCTTCTTTCCCTTAAGATATGGTACTAACCTATCTAAAGGGATAGCACCTCAAAGAGTTGAGGAAGTGAATGCTAAAACTGCTTGCACTGGTGCATCAGTTACGAGAAGCTGAAGTGTATGCTAGATGTGTACAATAACCAGATGTCTACCATGCAGTGGGAGTAGTAATCTGTTAATAATCCTACTCTGGAAATAAAACACTTAGTTGCAGTAATAACAATATCTTCAAAGATGATGAAACTTAGAGATAGTGATCTCAAAGTCTTATCTTCAAAAGTTTAAAACCTTGTAGATAGTGATCCTTAAGGGTCTTAACTGTAGATACCTTAGGAGATAGAGATCTCCAGGAATGAAGGTATTCTGATAAGGATTATGGGAATACTGGTTATGATAATTAATAAGATGTAGTGTCAAGGACACTATAACCAACAAAAAATGAGTATCTGTTGCATAAGATGCAACATTCGCATTGGATGCGAGCACTGTTACTAGGAGATATGCAAGTACCGTAAAAGGAATTGGCGTAATCTCTTGGGAACGGAGTGACTGATCAACTTACCTAGCTATTTTCTAAATAGCCTATGATTGTCACATGAGTATGGGTTTAAATGATTAGCCCATTAATGGCTCTTTGGGCTAGTTGGAGATTGTTGGACATGCGAGCCCACAGCGAGCCATTATGCAATAAATGTTATTGCAATTCACTCCTTAATCAGAAATAAAGAGTACATAATTTGCATAATAGGTCCCTTAGTACAATTAGGGTTATGTACCATGGCCATCTTAATGATCAAACAGCTGTTGATTCAATTATTGAATCATAGAGGCTGGTGCTTAGATGAATATCTAATGAGTTAGATTGAGGACTCATCGAGCACCGTCAAATGATTGTTAAGATATGATCTCCAGCCAGAGTAGGAGATGGCAATCCTATCTCATTTAGGCTGATATCTGACCGACCTCTTGATGCAGGTCCTCTGCATAGGAATAGAGATTCGGAGGTGTCAGATTAGTTAGGTCAAAGAGTTGACTTAACGAGATTGAGATAACCAAAGTCCTATATCATATGCTGTCATGATATAGGCACACATCCTCTGACCGGAGACAGATGTGTTACTATATGTCTGAGTATGTACATTTGGCAGACCAATAGGTTGATGACCTAATCAAGGTCTATACAACGGCGCGCTGGTGTGCATATAAGGGCATATGAGTAATACGATCTCTCAAAGGGATCATACATGTTCAGTTACTGAACCGGAAGACATGAGCTCACTCATGAGATGTTGGGAAGAATCAAATTCCATGCGCATGGTCGTCTCGCTTTGGAAGCTTGACTGAATTTGTAGGTTTGATATATACTTCTGGAAAGTATATGATCAAGACCTAGGTATGATATATGTTTTTTGGAAAGTATATGATCGATACCGACTCCCAATGATCGAATGAGAAACTTACTGATAAAACCCTGAAGTAGATAGTATAAAGTTGATCTAATACTTCGGGTCTATTCTGAGTCTTCCAGTATGCAGGATGTACAGGTATTAGGAATACCTGAGGGTGATGTGATCATAAACGATTGTATAACCATGACGCTTCCATTCCTAGGGAGTGATGAAACAGGTTTGGATTTTAGTGACTCCTCTCAGTAGAGAAGTAATCTGATCTTAGTCCAAATGTTGGACATTGATCTAAATGTGATTCAGATTCAATGAGAAAATTAGATTTACGGTCTTGATTTAATCAAGCATCTATGGGAGGCCCGAGATCTGGATTTGAGATGTGATCTCAATATCCATGTCACTATACGTGGAACAATACAATCGCCCTGTCCTTATCTCCAAGTATTTGCGGAGAAAGCGCATTATCCTTGAAAGAGTTCATGGATAATTCTATTGTTGATATATGTATCCGAGCATTGAGAAAATGGATAATTAAATGTGATTTAATTATCATGAATAATATGAATTTGATTCATATTATAAGGAGAGTTATCTTAGATAATTAAATGTGATTTGATTATCAAAGATGTAGATAATGTGAATGTGATATATATTATTTGAGTACATGAGAATAAGTTATCCAATATAATTAAATATGATTTAATTATTATGGATAAGAATAATGTGGATAGAAATATCCAATTATTCATAATATATTATAAATGTGATTTATAATGTATTAGAGAGAGTTAATTATAATTTATATGTGTTGATTAATTATTATGTGTATTGGATACACATTGTGTAATTAATTGACAATGTAAATTATATGTTATTTTGGGTTGTGAATTTGTTTCACAATTTTTCTATTGCAAGATTGCAATATTCTCAAATATAATTGTGAATTATTTTTGAAGAATAAAAAACCAACAAAAGTTGTTGGAAATAAATAGAGGAGATTTTCAAGGAGATATGCAATCTCATGGATTTCCATGAGATTGCTCTCTCCATGGAAAGAGGGGGGCGGCACATCATTCCTATAAGGAATGTGTGGTCGTCCACTTTGGTAGGTACGTGGAGATGAAATCTCCATGTATCTTCTCTCCTTATTTATTGGTTTGATTTGGATTAATTTGTATTTGATTTTGTCAAATATATTTTGATCTAAATTTGTTGGTTTTACCAACAACAATCTTGGCCATTGGATTGACATAAATCAATCTCATCCATTGATTTTATATGTCAAATGGATTGAGATCCATGGATCCCAAAACCCTATAAATAGAGAGGCACACCATGCTGTCTATTTTACACAACACATCTCTCTCTCTCTCTCTCTTTCTTACTAGAGGTCAGCCCTCTCTCTCTCCCTCTCATGGTCGTCCACCATGGATGCCATGGAGAGGTTCTCCATCGCCGCGGCATCGTCGTTATGCTGCCCGTTCTTCTGCTCGTGGATCTCCGTCTCCTTCGGTGCGCCTCGCTCGTGAAGAAGATGTCGGATCTCGTGTGTCGAGATCAGGAGATCCGCCGCTTGGATCATCAACATGGATTGCGAGAAGCACGCGGTTCATCCCCGCGCTCGCAAACGTCTCCTCCGTCGGATCGGACTTGAGACAGGAGGTCTCTTCCTTTAGAGACTTGATCGCAACCATGCTTCAAGAGGTAATCCTAATTACTTGTTTGTGGTTTAGACGAAACGATCCGATAAGTGTTCTTGGATCATGTGGTTTCGTCGTATAAAATTTTTAAATTCCGCTGCATCGAGCAACTAGTGCGACTAGTCGCTCCTCGTCGTATTCAATACGATGCTCACGCTTCCGTGATGCGCTTGAGGATCTCACCATATCCTTCAGGCAGCACGGACAGGGCGGTTGGCAGCCTAATGGGGGTGCGATCGTTAGGGGTGCAGCAGCATGCGCTGCCATGCGAGTAGCCTATAGCGATTGGCATAGAGACGAAGGCCTGCTGTGGTGGGTGCGGCCAGGGGCAAACTGCGAGGTTGGAAGGGCGCGAGTAGGCGCGACTTGGACCGCAGGCGTAGAAGGGTCGAGGCCACCACTAGAGGGGCACCGGTAACTGGTGCATACGTGCGAGGGCAGCAACAGTGAGGAGGGTTGCATGCTGTCGCTAGTGCACTTTCCTAGACTAAAGAAGCAGGGGCCACACATGTGGGGTGGAAGGGGAGACCGCAGCTGGGGCGTGGCAACCTACGGGGCACGGCTCAAGGTTGTGGAGGGTGCAGCCGCGGGTGGTTGCACCTCACGATCGTGAGCACGACAGCTAGAGACGTTGCGTGCAATGGTGCGACTTGTGGAGGGTTGTGTAGGATGGACGGTGGGCTTGGCCGTTAGTGGAGGTGGCGCGCTCCAAGAGGTGACTTGCTACTTTTTTTATTTTTTTGGTTTGATTTTAATTTTGTTTTATTTTTTGTTGTTTTCAAACAAGGAAGTAAAAATGAACGGCGGTGAAGGGAGATGATGAGATGATGGTGTGAGGTGATAAAAAAATAATGTAGTGATGAAAATGCGATGAAGTTGAACAAGATAGACAAGTGATGTTAGATAAATAAAAAATGAGAAAGTAAATATAGAGAAATTAACTGTGGTTCGTCGGATTTGTGGAGCAGCTATGTTGGATTTCTATCGTGGCCTTAATCCGCTTGGCAAAAGATGAAAAGCTAAGCTGCAACCCGAAGAGATGCACGATGACATGAAGAGGAACCCTCGTCGATCTTGCCTTTACGATCGCTATTGCTCGATCAGAGGGTGCTCCGCAGTTGATGATCTCTCCCTCTCAATTAAAGAAATGGCGGACGGTGAGAAATGAAGAGGAGAAGGGAATAAAATGGAGGTGGAAGTTAGAAAGGAGGTGGAGAAGGTGGTTTAGGTGGGGAGTTGGAGTAGAGAAGAAGTAAATGGGGAAAATATAAAAATAATAAAAATAAGTAGGCTACTAAAAATAATGAAGAGAAAAGAAAATAAAAATAGAAAAAATAAAAATTAAAAAATGAAAGAAAATAAATAATAAAAAATAGATTCATAAAATAAAATAAATTGAATAAATGAATAAAGTAATAAATAAATAAAGATAAAGTAAATAATAAAATAGTAAACTAAGATAAATAAAATAAAAAATGGGGGTGGTAGGTGGTGGCTCCAGGAGCTACCACGTGTCACTCCAAGAAAAACTGAAAAATTAAATCAAAAAATAATAATAAAGATATAACGAATGGGTTAAATGAAAATGTAGACAACACGAAAGTTTCTGGTCTCGACGAGATTTATAACTTTTGTGAAGGACCCAAAATCAAAATAAATCATATGTAGAAAGTGTATTTTTGGGTGGTGTCTTATAAGTATAAAATACCACATTTTATCTTTTACAATTTTTTAATGAATTTTAAATAAGGTAATAATTGAAATAAAATTTGATAAAATATAATAAAAATATATACACATTAATCTAATTATTTTGTATTTTTAACAATTAAGAAAATGGCAAACTAAATAAAGAAAAATACAAAAGACTTTTGTACAGACTCTCAATGAACACTCAAAACATTTATTTTCATTGATTTCTAATTCATTTTTAATTGGATTTTTCAATTTTTATTAAAACTTTCATCAAAGAGAAGAAATGAAAATGAAATAAATTAAAAAGTGTTAATTATGTACATAAAATATTAAGTCAAAAACAAACAATCACACAATGTACAAAAGTGGCCCAAAACCCAACTTTCACCTGTGAACTCTAATATTTATGAAATTGGTCTTGTTTTGAAGGTCTTTAATTGTATATTATTTTAAAAGTGAGTAGACCAAAATCAGACTCTGTCTGAGAGAGATATGTGTGTTTTCGTCTGTCTGTTTGAGAATTAGGTTTGGGGTTCATTTGTTAATATTTCAAGTTAGTAATTTTTTTATATTTTTATTTTATTCTTATTAGTTTAAAATGGAGTTGGTTTTATTGGATTTGGAGTTAGTATAAAATACATACAAATAGGTGATGTTCACTATTATACATGTAAATATGTACACAAACAACAATTTGTAGCAAATATGAATGCTAAAATGCACATATTAGTTTTAAATGTAAGAATGAGAATAGTGCAAAATAAATGGAGATATGCGGCTAATTACTTGGGAACAAAGCTCCATTTTCAACTTTTAGAGTGATGAAACACAGATTCATTAACACTTCATTCTTTTTCTTTTCTTTCCTTTACTCTTTTATTTTGGAATTAAATGCAGTGCTTATACAATATTTTATATAATATTTTGTCTAGATTATAGAGTGTTTATTAGCATAAATTAATGATATATAAATGCATTTAGTTAGGGATTTAAGGATAAAATGAATGAATAATGGTGATGAAATGAGGATTTATCAACCCCTATACTTGCCTTTGCTAGTCCCTAACAAACACTTACACCTATAGGAGCAGAAAAAGAAAATAATGAAAAGAAAAAGAAACAACTCAGAGTAATTTGACTTTTAAACTTGTCTTTATAAAGTCAAATTTTGGAGGTCAGTTAAAACCTTTGGATTATTGGTGTGTTCGGAACCACATTGAGGTTAAGAAGTAGACACAACAACCCTTAGGTTTCATAATCCTATCATCTAGTTCAATTCATAGTCTAGTCTGAACCATCCTCTCATTTGCATACTCTCACAACCTTGAAATGATAGAACCACGTGTGTGAATTTTCAAGCTCTTATCAAACAACCTGCTGAACTCTGAAAGAGTCTAGTCCTCTTGTAAGTCGACCTCGTGGAGACAGATATTCCCTTTTATGGTCAGGTGCTACCGATCTTTACAACCGAAAGGGGGAGATGCTAGAAGAAATGGGAAAATGAGTGGGAATAGAGTAGTGTAATCTTCATTCTCTTGTGAAGCTCGATCAGTGTAATTGAGTCTCCACCAAGAAACAAGCTTTTTCTGAAGCTCAAATATTTGTGGAGTTTTTGATGCATGCTTCTTCTTTGAATTTTTCTTTGACTATGCGTAGATTCTACATTCTTGTATGTGCCCCGACGTCTATAGTATCTTTTGGTCCACCCATGTTTTGGGGTCTTGAGAAAAAGTTATGCCGACAGACCATTCATCATACGAAGTATTGTCTCAATCCAGTCTCAATTCTTTAGATATCATTATGACCAAAAGAAGTGGGTTAGAGTACTGGTTTTGGCAATCTTCGAGAATGCTTCCTAAGCCAGCATTGATGAAGTAGCCTAGCATCGTCCCAATTTACACTCCAAGAAATGTCGACAATCCATCTAGGTTGAGCTAAGTGTTAAGTGTGAGGTTTCTAGTCAAGCCATTGTATCAAGAGACTTTCATATGATTTAAAGGGTTCTAGTTAGACACATTGAATTGACTCATGAACAAAGTCTTATGGAACCTAAAGAATTAAGTCAAGGTGACCTGAAGTATCCAAATTCCTGTCCTCAATGGGTTTTTCTGAAATTAAGTGTATTAAGGTCTTTACCAAGATCCAATCTTCAGACTTTACTTTGACTTGTTCAATTAACATGATTATTCTGAAAAATGCAAATTCCTTGTACAATGAAAGAAATTATTTTTGTGAACATTTTCTATTTTTTATTTTTTATGGATTTTTTTGGAAAAGGTTTTGGAGCTTTTTATTTAATTTTGAAAATATTTTGTAAATTTTTCTAGAATTTTTGGTTTTGCACATTTTTAGGCATTTCTAAAAAATGTTAATGAAAGAATTTTGTGCAGATATTTACAGGAACTTGGTTTAAGACATTAGAAGTTGAATATTATTGGTTATTTACATGTTTTTATCTACAAGGTTTGTAAGTAATTTTTATTTGCTTCAATTTCTGTATTTGGTTCTCAAAATAATTTGAAAAGATTTTCATAAACATTTTGATATCTTTATTTTGAAAGTAATTTGATAAATAATTTTTCCAAATATTTACAAAATTTGAAATCATTTTGCAAATATTATTCCAATAGTATGTGTAGATTTTTCAAAGTATTTTTGTAACTATTTTCCAAACTTTTTGCAAATAGATTTTCAAAAGATTTTATTCAAAAATAAATAAACCAAATTTTTACAAACAAAATAGTTTTAAAAAGGTTTGAAAATATACATTATTTTTCAAACATTTTCCAAAAGATTTTTCAAAGAATTTTCCAATTATTTCTCAAATATTTTGAAAAATACTTTTAACCATAATTACAAAGAATTTGATGTGTGTTCATGCTTTATTGGTTAGCCATATTATTGAAAATATGAAAGTAGGAGTTATGGCTAAAGTATCTACAACGTATATATGACCCCTTATACTTAGCTTGATCCATGTCCTCATAGAAAGTTTATACTACAATGACTAAATAAAGACTAGGAAGTCGAGCGCCCCCTGTACTTAGGCTCAAAATCTTAATTTTAATAGACTGTATACAAAACAGGGACGGTCGAGGGTGGGAAATTAACAAGTCATTTGCTCGGCCTGTCTACACCTTTACTTCGGGTAAAATATCCATAAGTATAAATAGAATAACAAGAGTTGAGGAGATAAGCGATGGATCAAAGATTGAACATCTGTAACACTCATAGCCCTATACTTAGGATGAAGTTTATCCTTTGTAAAGCAGTGATGAATGGGATGAGTGAGACTTTCGGAAGAATGAAAGAATGAAATATGAAAATAAGAAAAGGTGAAAAGAAGAAAAGAAGAAAATTATTAATTAATAAAAATAATTTTGTGGTCCTCTTATGATTTTACTGATGTTGCGATTTCAAGCTCCTCTTAAACCACTTGTATTTAATAAACAACGAACATGAATGTATATTGCTTTAAGTAGGGCTTAGCAACTATCCTTTGATCACGGAAACTTGTGTGTTAGCTGACAAACTAGATATCACAATACCTCCATTTTCAAGCACATGTTTCACTACAAAAGGCCCTATCAATTTGCTTTTCAACTTCCCTAAAAAAGCTTCAACTTTTCATCAAACAACCAAACCTTCTAACAAGACTAAAAAGTCTTTTTGCGGATATTCATGTGTTGCCAGTTCTTTAATTTCTCCTTATACATCTGGCTGTTGTCATATGCATAGTATCTAAGTTCAAGTAATTTGTCTAGATCAAGCTTTCAGTTCTTCTTGGCCTTCTTGGAATCCAAATTGTAGACATTAATTACCCATAAAGATTTGTGTATTTATTCCACAGGTAGATGGCATGGCTTGCCATAGACTAGGTGGTAGGGAGACATTCCCTAGGGTGACTTGTATGTTGTGCGATAAGTCCAAAGAACCAAGTCAAGTAATTGCGACTGGTTCTTCCTGTCAAGTCATACAAGCTTTTGAAGAATAGTCTTGATCTCCTTGTTTGAACATTCTTCTAGGCCATTGGACCGTGGGT
Organism: Ottelia alismoides; assembly: GCA_037367405.1. Classification (NCBI taxonomy): domain Eukaryota; kingdom Viridiplantae; phylum Streptophyta; class Magnoliopsida; order Alismatales; family Hydrocharitaceae; genus Ottelia; species Ottelia alismoides. The sequence goes on along the minus strand of JAZKJV010008128.1, from coordinate 111,141 downwards.
GGTATAAAGAAGCGACACGATGTTCAATACAATATTCTTGGGTCATCTTCTTAACTTCTCTATTGATAAAATGGCTACCACAATCAGATATCGGATTTTTAAGAATCTCGAACCTTGCAATGATGTTTCCTTTCAGGAAACGATAGACAGTGCTACTATCTACGGCTCGGGTTGGGATAACCTCCACCCAACGGCTAACATAATCGATAGCGAGTAGAATATACTCAAATCCTTGACTGTTGGGTAATAGGCCCATGAAGTCTATACCCCCACACATCAAACATTTCTGAAATCTGAATGTACTTAAGGGCATTATAACTCTCATTCCAATAGTTCCACCCATTTTATGACAATTAATAAAATGTTTCACGTAGTCTTCTGCATCTTTGAAAAACATCAGCCATCAGAGGCCACATTGGAGAACTTTCGTTATCGTTCTTCACCCATAGTGGACCTTCTGATTCACAATTGCGGCAATTGTTTAGGACATTGTGGACTTTAACCAGAGGAAGGCAACTTCTCTAGATGCAATCAACCCCCTCTCAAAGCAAATAAGGATCCTCCAACTAATAGAAATGGATATCTGACAAAATTTTGTCAACTTTCAGCTCCGAACAATCTTGTAGAGTTCTCATGGAAACAAGATAATCACAATATAAGTGAACTAGGGGAGCGAGGTGACATAAAAAATTCCCTCATCTGGGAAAGTTTGTGTGATAGGTTTCATGCTCTACTCAAGAGTGTCTGGCTCTGGCAGTCCTGAAAGATGATCTGCCTCCACATTTCTATCTCCAACTTTATCTCTGATTTCAAGGTCGAATTCTTGGAGTAGAAGAACCCATTTGATGAGTCTTGGTTTGGACATGTGAAGGTGGTCTTCCCTTGATCTTCATGAGAAATTGCAACTTGATTGTAACTAGAGTATCTGTCCATGAAATAGAAATACTCATTCATGATCAGTCTTTCGACTATCTGGTCGATGAAGGGAAGTGGAAAATGATCTTTCTTGGTCGCTAGATTCAAGTGCCTATAATACACACATAGACATCAAGAACTTGAACTATGGTTGGGATCTCCTATCCTTTGTCATTCTTCACAATGGTGATGCTTAATTTTTTGGCGCAACGTGAAGGGGACTTGCCCATTTTGATTCGGAGATGGGATATATGAATCTAGCATCACACAATTAGGTAATTTCATTTATCACAAACTCTCGAATATTGGAGTTCAATCTGTATTGAAATTCTGTGGAAGGCTTGTTGTCCTCTTCAAGATAAATATGATGCGAACACAGTGAAGTATTAATCCCATGGAGATCAGAAATTTTCCAGCCTATGGCCTTGCAATTTTTTCTAGAACCTTTAGTAGGCGAGATTCTTGTTCCTTGATCAATTATAAATTTATGATGACTGGGAACATGTTCTATTCACCCACAAGGAAGGCATACTTCATGTTTGCTATCAAAGGTTTAAGCTCGGGTAGGGTATGAATCATTTCGATGGCAACTTCAGCAACTATGCAGGGTGGTGGTGTCAGATCCAATAACTTGGAATTGTCTACCATTGGCAATGAAAGTTCTGAATTCAATGTTGTGCAGAAATTTTCAACGATTTCATCTTGTTCATAAAAAAATTCAATGATTTCCTCTTGCTCTACTAAGGACAGGTGGCCAACAATAAATTCTTTGAGCAAATCAGTAAGATCTCATCTTCAAAAACATCGGGGAATTCGTCTGTGTTATCCAATCCTTCCTCTGTTCGCAGGTCTCGATATCATCCATGAACAGATTTGTATCTCGAATTTCTGTTAGAAAGTCATAGTCCTATGTTCTCTGTTGTGTAGATTTACTCTCACCATATGTAGAGTACGATGTCTTCGGTACTTGGATCATCTGGATGGGCACCTTATCACTGATGGAATGAAAGGTGATCTATCCAATGCTATAGTCCACCACTATTTCGGTTGTTCGAAAGAATGATTGTCCGAGTATAATCAGTGTATGTAACAAAAGAGCTCAGGGGTCCATGTCCAATACAATTAAGTCCACAAGGAATTACATCCCTTGAATCATGACAATGACATCCTCCAGAATGCCACTAGAGAATCATTTGGTAGATTTTAGCGGCCCCAACTCGAATTCTCTAAGTAGTTAAGTAGGCATGAAATTGATGGATGATACGTTGTCAAGAAGTGTTCTATCAAACTCTTGGTAAAACATCTAGCATCTGACGAGAGGGGCTCCCATGTCTTTCTTTTAGCATGGGAGATTGCTGATTGCGTTGACAGCTGCCACGGTCAGAATATGCTTCACATTTCTTTCTCCTACTTTTCGTAGTTGTCACTTTGAAGTACATGCCTCCGCCAGTCCTTTCATAATGTTAGGCAAATACTTGATGGCCTTAAGCAGAGGCATTTCAAGAACAAGATTCTGAATTATTTCGATCACATCAGGGTCTGGCAAGGTTGTTTTCAATTTTCTATTTTTTTTGGATTTTTGCATTGCATATGGAAATGGAATATGTATATAATCAAAAGAAGAGGTAGTGTTCTTATTTACATCAGAATTAATGTCAAAATCTAGTTGTACAAAAGAATGACAAAATGGAATGCAATCATCCATAAGAGATGGGAATCCAAAAGCTACAGCATGGGCTCCATCGGCTAGCACTAGATAGGTTATAGGTGTAGTCCTCTCCACGGTTGTCATGGTATTGCTTCAGCTGCTGCTCTATTTTTTTATTATAAAATTAACTATTTTTTGGGTTTTTGTTTCTAGTGCTTCTCCCATATCTTCTTATTCCTCACTCGGACCGACTGTTGGATCAGTTGATGCAAAAGATGATGATTCACCACTTGAAGCTTTATTATTCCCCTTCATTGAGGCAGAAGTCTACAAAGTTCTACCACTCTTAAGAGTGAAAACATTAGATAAAAACATATCAAGCACATGTGACTCTGTGAGATTGGACAGGAAATCACAAACTACCTTCTCTCTCATTCTGGAATTTTATTGAGATTTGCCTCAATCTGTGATGGAATAGAAGTTTTAGCGGTGATGAGTTCATCTAGCTTCTGGCTAATTTCAGCTAGGCTCATTACCAGTTGAGCCAAGCAGTCCAAGGCAGAGTTCGCAGGAGAAGGCTTGGATGGTTCAACATGTTAGTCACGCTGAGATTGGGAATGGTGTGGAGGCTGCTGGTAGGAGTCACACTGAGATTGGGAATGGTGTGGAGGCTACTGGTAGGAGTCACGCTGAGATTGGGAATGGTGTGGAGGCTGCTGGTAGGAGTACTGGGAATTTTATTGGGAGAATGTTGGTACTGATAGTGTTGAGGAGGAGGGTGCTGTTTATAAGGAGCAACTGCGTATTGTTGATACTGGTGGTGTTGATAGTATGACGACTTGTAAGAATTCTACCTCCAATTGTTCTAGTAAGACAGAGACTAATGGTGTTGAGGTTGATTATTCTGGGAAAATCTCCCTCCTTAATGTTGAAGGAAAGAACAGTTTGCTAAGGACATGACCCTACTGATGTCTGCTAGGATGGGCTAGTTGTGCATCATTTGACCATACATCATTCACCTCCTGAATGAGGGTCAGAGGTTGAGCACATTGATAAGGAAGAATATAAAGCTCAGGCTTGTTGACAACCATGTTTTGTTGCGGTTGTTGTGTCTATGTTGGTTCATGGGCTTGCACGTAATATACATGCTCAATCGTCGATTGCCCTTGACTCTACTAAGGGTTTTGAGGCAATGATGTCTCCTTTGTCTTAGTAGGAGTCACGGCTAATGCAGTCACAAACTGGCGGGAGTTAATTGTGCTGATCAACAGCTCCAACTGCTTGGTGATTTGATCCAATTTGTCCAAGTTTTGTGTCCTTGGTTAGACTATATCTAGTTTTTTTAGGTCTTGTGATCGTTTCTTGATGGTGTCCATTTTGGACAAGTGGCTCCCGATTATGCTCATGTTGGAGCTTTCATCCTTGTTTGGATCATGTGTTGTCGCTATATGAATTGGCTTTTGTTGTATCTATGGTTGATGCTGATAAGTGCGATACGACAACAAGGCTCGAAGATCTGCCAAATGACGTATTCGTCTTTGTTGAATTGTGACTCACCACAAGAGACATCTACGAGCCTCTTGCTCTCAATAGTCAATCCCTCAAAGAAATGTTGGACCAAGCATCACTGAAACGCTCCCAAGCTTCATGGATGGATTTGGGCATGGCTTAGGAGAAATTGGCATTTCTGGCTCGCATCTTATTGAGTCGACCGAGAGGGTAGAATTTGTGAAGGAATGCTGACTTGAGCTCCTCCCAGGTCGTGATGAACTTTCACAGATGATTGATCCAATAGACTGCCTTATGTTGAAGGTTGAATATTAAAATCATCATCTTGACTACGCCTAATGTATGTTAGGGTAGTGCATTGTTCCTATATGGGAGCAAACTACTATAGATGGATGTATGGTTCTTCATTACCATTCCTGTGGAAGGTGGGAAGAAGAGCTAAGAGTTGGGGTTTAGCTCAAAAGACGCATGGATCAATGGGATTTGGATCCACTCGGTCATTTGGAATGATCTTGGGTTGTAAGTCTCCTTGAGAGTTGGCTTGAGCCTCTCTCCTCTTAGCTCATCTACAGGACCTCCACGGGGTCCATCTTCTCGTTCTTCCTCTCCTTGTCCTCCTCCTCCGTGGTTTTCTCTTCCTCTCCTCAGATCATTAAGCATCTCTTGAAAGGTGACAAGGACCAATGATTGGTCAAAGAACTGCTGCTTGATTGCTTAGATAGAAGCAAGCAACTGAGCATTCGCTGCATTATGATCTGACTGTTGGCTTTGTTCTTTTTGTGGTGGGTGTCAAGGTTTATTCCCTTTTCCTGTGAGAGCCATGTATGAATTGGAATATGAAAGACTCTTGGGCTCTAGATCAGGTTCTTTGTCTGCTAATGGAATAATGCCCTAATCAGTCTGAATTGAAGCACCCGAAGTAGAGAAGTGTTATGTGTTAAGATCAACATAGAACTTCAATAAGGATGGAGAAGTGTAAGGAGAGAAATCTTTTTCCATTAAAATGGGCTTAGTTCGGGAGAAGAGTGATACCAGATTATAGAAGAAGGCGTAGAGTTTAGAGTTATATGAAGCCTCTTACGTTATATGAAGCCACTTATAGAAGAAGTGGTGTCTCTCACAAAAGATCCTGCTAGCATTATATGAAGCCTCTCACGATGCCCTGTTTCGAATCCAAATAATCAACAACTAATTTTGACTAAGTCCAAGCATAAAGATTTATAGGCACATGATTCTAATTAAGATTTGGATCTAATTACCAATTTAAGCAATCTTAGGTCTAGGGGCTCAATCACAGAAAACAAAGAAAATAAGGCGCAAAACTCAAAACTTGTGAAACAAATAAAAACAGAGGCGATGTAAACAACAAAAATCTGACAAGGCCCCTAGGTGAACAGACACCTGGGCAATGGACCTTGTGAAGTAGTAGTGTCCAAACGTTTCCAAAATTATTACAAATAATATACAAAAATAAAATAAAAAATCTCTCTCTCAAAAATAAAATAAAATGCTATGAGTCTGCTCCACGCTTCTATCTGTCTCTCTATCCTGCTCTCTCCAATTGACTGAACAAGAGAATGAGTCAATCTCCTCATGGCTTGGGTACGTCAAACACTTAGAAAGTTGACATAGCCACCCAATCCATTGCAAGAAATTCAACAGAGGAAAATGGTCAGAACAATAATCAATTATTAAAAACAAAAGATAAATAAAGAGAGAAATAATGTAGAAGAAAATATACAAGTAATGCTACACTATCCGTTGCTTCCCGGCAACAATGTCATTTGTTGAATCATCGACAATTAGGAGGTGATCCTGAGGTTACACAAGGTCTTGCGAGAGATGACAAATCCAGACAACAATCAACCCACAATATAATTAAGGCAATGCAATCAGGTGAGTCAAAATTATAAGCCCTACTAATAAATGTTTATAGTGTGTAAGTATGTTTAGGGTGTCGAATATAATGAATAGGCAGTTATAGAGGTTTTATTTATTTCTAAAAAATATATCTCTATATATATAGATGTAATGTATGTAGTTTTTTTGTGGGTTTTTTATTAATTAGTTTTTTGTATTTTTTTATTTTTATTAAATTTTAATATCTAATTTTATAAATTTTTTTCTTTTTATTTTTTTATTTTAAAATTCCTTTTTTAATATTTAATAAATAAATAATTATATAATTATATGTACTTAATATGTATAATATAGGATATCTATGTAATATATATAATATATATAAGTCAGTAAATACAAATCAAAACATTCCTTTTTATATTTTTTAAAAGGTTTAAATTATATGTATAGGATTTATATTAATTAATAATAATAAGCACATATAGCAAAATATATGTATATATACTATATAGGGTATTATATTTAAAAATATAGCTATATATAAAGTAAAAAATACAAAATAAAATATTTTTTAATATATTTTATTCTATTTTTTAAATTTTTTTTATGATTTTTGCTAATTTGTATCGTTTTTAATATAAAAATATACCAAATCAATTAATAAATAAATAAGACGAAGTGTTTTGATATTTAAAGATTTAAAATGGGTCCAAAATGTCTTAAAACTAATGTTAATATAAAGTAAGATGCACGTGTATATATATATTATAGAAAACTATTTTTTGGAATTTTTGAAAATATTTTCTAATTGTTTCGGGATAAAGATGGCTTTTGATTTTTTTATTTTTCTTTTGTATTATTTTAGCGACTTTTTGGTTTGTATTAAAAAAATTTAGTAATAAGTAATACCTAATATTATACAATTTTTAAAGGAGGCTTGGCAATTTTTTAATATTTTTTAAGTTGAATAGGGATTACAAATATTTTTTTATTTTAATGAATAGAAAAGGTAGATAAAATGATAAATAAAATACCTTGCATGAATGAACATCGTATCAGGCATTTTCCCTTATTTTTTCACAATTTTTGGAGCATGTGAACTATTTGTAGAAAATAGAAAAGAAAAAATATAAATACATAACCTAATAGAGGTAAAATTGAAATAGTAATAAAAGGCAATGAACTGGTGCAAAATACCCAAAGCTTTTGAACTTTATTTACAACTATTTATACTAAATTACAATAACAAAACCAAGCGTGGTACAAGTGAAATTTACCCAACTCACGTAGGAGGGGGCACGTGATTTGAGCTCGTAGTGGGCCAACTTGTAATTTATAAAACATACATGGGCTTCATTGCATTTTTTCCACAAAATATAAGAATTAAAATATTTGCATTGCTGTATGTTAAATAAAAAAATCAAAAGTGGGGATATGCAAATTACCTCGCTTATCAACCTTTCATCTTGCCACTGCTCAACTACAACATAGCACATCAAGCAGTTTTGGTGATGCACTGGTTTGACTTGAACGGATGGCCCAGATTAAATCTGGGCTATCTTCAGGATCTAACAGTTGTCGAAGGGTCAGGATGAACAACAGAAGGACTCGACAGTGTCAGGCTTCGATTTCCTTGTTCTCCTTCGTCCGACGTCTTCTTCGAGATCCGACGGATGCTATGGATTCCCGGTGGCCTTCCGTAGTAGTAGGTGATGGTTGATTAGATCCAGGTGTTAGCAATGATGATATGGAACTCGGGAAATTCGATCTTGACTTGGAGATGCTTCAGGTGCTTTATTGGCTCCAAATGGCTCGTTGAGGCTTTTAACTTGCACAAAATAGTTCCTTGGATCGAGGGCTTCTCCCTCAGTCGGGTGTTGAAGCTACTAAGCAATGGGGGTGGAATGGAGATGAAGCTCCAGTGAATGGTGAGGGTGGAGCCCAATACACAAAATCTGTGAGTGGATTGGATTGGGAGGATGGCCACAAGATGGAGAATGCAATAGAGAATGATATGGAGTAAAGATAGAGGCGTAAGAATGGTCGAAGGACTGGTGATTTGGCATGGAGCTCAAGCTCCAGGTCCAACAGGGGATTTTGAATTAAACCTAATCTAAAGACTTAAACATGAAATTAAATGTTGGAAATAAAAGTTAAACTACATTTTACCTATGAACGGAAGGAAATGGCCTCGATTCGACCTGGGGTGGAAGATGCAGAAATGTCGGCGCAAGCTCCGACGATGGCTTGGATCTCCTTCGGCAACACTCTTCCTCGCTGCAGAAAGGTAGATCTCGACTCCTATCACCAGCCATGAACTCCAGGCCAAACTAAGGTACTTAGAGCACTCAAGTTGATAAAAAGGGTTGAGATGTTGGTTTTATAGAAGAGGAAGGTGGTGAGGCTCGAGGTGAGGTTGCATGCCATGGTAAGGGGGTAGGTGGAAGGAGTGGGTTCAGTGAGGATGGTGGACATGCAAGCTATGGAAGTGTGTAGGGCTCGAGGGTGAGGTTAGTGCGGATGATGAGTGAAAATGGAGATAAAATACGGTGCCCCGTGATTTTGACAAGAGCGGCTGGCAAGGAAGGACAGTTGACCAAAGTCAACTGTTGGAGGCTTTTGGTTGGTCCACGTGGTCCAACAAAAAAAATCAACTGCCAAAATCCTTGTAAATCCAATTTTAATTTATAAATGAATTAAATAAAATTTGGTTAAAACATGAAAAATGTTTGTAATTTAATGTAGTATTTGATGCCCATTTTTATTTATTTTTACAAGGTTATTTATTATAAGTTAATATTTACATGTATAAATATATATATGTAAATATACATGCATTATGTGTATTTTTCTAATTTTTTTGTATTTTATTATTATATAAATGCATTTTATATATTTTTATTTTTTTAATTACATATTTAGGTATTTTTACTTTATTTTTTTGAGTTTATCTACATATTTAATTAGTTATGTAGGTATAGTATATATCTATATATATACTTCATCAATGTATTGGAATACGTTATCTTTTTTATTTTCTTTTTAATGGTTTTATTTTATTGTTTTTATGTACATGTGTTTTAAATAATATATACAATTTTTTGAAATAAATAAAAGTTAAAAATATAAAAAATAAATATATTGAATATAGTATACATGTATACTGCACAATGAGGGCCCCAAACCTAGCATTTGCATCTTAACTCCCAACTGAATGAAGCCATCCTCATTAAATAACATATTAAATTTTATGAACAATAAATGTCAGTTTGGTCATTTTTGCATATGTATGGAGAAGATAACGTTCTGTAAAGTTTTCTTTGCAGCTTTTTATTTTATGTCTCGGGTATGCATTATTTTTCAGTGAAATCAATTTTGTATTTTTCTTTCTATTATTATGTACAATATTCATGTTGAGAGTTTTATTAATTTAAGTACTAAAATAATAAAATAAATTAGGTCCCAAAATACACTAGTTGGGCCAGCATAATTAGCATTTTCTTTGTATTTTCTTTATAGTTTCTCTGCCCTATCTCCTCCTACTTTATTCTTTATCGACCATGATGATTAGGCCATCATGATGATTTGGTCTTAGGGTCTAGAGCTACTCAATGTATTTGACACATCATTCTTATTACTTTTATTTTTTCTTTTCTATTACTATTTTATTTTGGAATTAAATGCAGTATTTATATAGTATTTTATACATTACTTGTGTAGTTTGTAGAGTGTTTATTTTCACAAATTAGTGATATATGCATGCATTTAGCTAGGTATTTAAGGCCAAAATGAAAGAATAAATGTCACGAAATGAGGATTCATTACTCGCTGGTATATAGACCTTAATTAGGTCATCAACTTATCAATCTGCCAAGTGTACATACTTATGCATATAGTAATACATCTGTCTCCGGTAACAAGAAGCATGTCTATATTGTGATAACATACGATATAGGTCTTCGTTATCTCGATCTCATTAAGTCAACTCTTTGATCTAAATTATTTGACACCTCTGAATTCCTAGTCTTGTGTAGAGGACCTAGATCAAGAGGTCGGTCAGATATCAACCTATAGAGAAGGATTGTAGACTCCTTCTTAGGCTTGAGATCTTCTCTTAACAATCATTTGATGGTGCTTGATGAGTCCTCAATCTAACTCTTTAGATATCATCCAATCACCAGCATCTATGATTCAACAATTAAATCAAAAACTACATGATCATTAAGATGGCCATGGTACATAACCCTAATTGTACTAAGGGACCTTATAGTGCATTCATTCATTTACTCTCAGACATGGAGTGAAATAAATCAATAACCTTTATTGATATATCAAATATTACAATAACATTTACTGTAGAAATGGTTTGCATCACGATCGCATGGCTAATAATTTCCCACTAGCCCTCAGAACCATACAACTACGATCTTTAAACCCATGCTCATTACATGTTGCTCGAAAATATTTTGTGTCAAAGGTTTTGTAAGGGGATCAACAATGTTGTTGGCAGAGGCCGCCATGGTGATGATGATGTCACCATGCTTTTGAATCTCCTGAATGATGTGGTATTTCCTTTCTGCGTGATTTCTCCTTTGATGCCTTATTTGTTCCTTTGCCAGAGTTATGGATCCCATGTTTTGAGTATCAGAGGAAACTATGTCTAGTTCCAGAGTGAATTTGCAAAACCACACGACCTACTTTAATGTATCCAGTGCGGCAATGTATTCGATTTCTGTTGTTGAAACTGATGTAGTGTCTTGCTTCTTGCTTCTCCTACAGCTCCACCATTCAACAAGAACACACACTTTGATGTTGACTTGTAGTCATCAATATTAGACTGGAAGTCTGAATCTATGTGTCCTAAGACTTGGAGATTACCATCTCCCTAGAACAAGATGCAATATTGCATCCATCGAAGATACTTAAAGATGTTCTTCACTGCATTCCAGTGTCGCTCTCCATAGCAGGATTGGTAACGTCTTACCACTCCCACTACATGGCAGATGTTTGGCCATGTGCACATCATGGCGTACATTAAGCTTCCTATAGCTTATGTGTAGGGGCATTCAGACATGGATTTCTTATCCTAAACACTTTGAGTAGTCATTCCTTTAAATAGGTGGATACCATGTATTAAGGGAAGGAAGCCTTACTTGGAATTCTTAATATGGAAACGTTCCAAGATCTTCTTAATCTACCCATGTTGTGACAATACCAAAATCCTCTTTTCTCTATTTCTGAACAGCTTCATACCTAAGATGTAAGAGGCTTCTCCAAGATCTTTCATTTCAAAGGTATGGGACAACCAAATCTTAACAATGGTCATCATCCATGTATCATTCCCAATGATAAGTATGTCATCTATGTAAGCACGATCAACACAATGGCACTCCCATTAAGCTTCTTGTACACATACGGTTCATCAGGATTCTGAACAAAATCATAACTCTTTATGGTTTCGTCAAATATGATGTTCCAACTATGAGAAGCTTGCTTGAGCCAATAGATGGATTTTTTAATATTGAATACTTTTCCTTCGTCGGTTATGAAGAACTGTGGCTGCTCCATATAGATATCCTCCTCGAGGTATCCATTGAGAAAACACATCTTGAAGTCCATCTGCCAGATGTCGTAGTCAAGATGTGCATCTATAGCTAATAGTACCCTGATGTACTTAAGATTTGCCACAAGAGAGAATGTCTCATCATAGTCGCTGCCATCTCTCAGCGTGTAGCCCTTGGCTACGAGATGTGCATTGAAGGTCTCTACCTTCTCATTTGGCCCCCTCTTTCTCTTGAAAATCTATTTACACCCAATGGATTTACCCCTCTAGGTGGATCCTCTAGGGTGCATAGACCATTCTTATGCTTGGAGTCTATTTCAGACTTCATTGCTAGCATCCATATATCCATGTCATGATCCCCGAGTGCTTTATCAAATGAAGCTAGATCAATGTTAGTTTCAACTGACACATGGAATTTGTACCTTTCTGGTGGTGCAACCACCCTCAAATTTCTTCGAAGAGGTACGAGTGTTTCATCTTTATTTACTTTTTCAGTATTTGGTTCACGAAGCGAAGTATCCTTAGGTGATTCAATGAGTTCCTTTACTTCATTTTTATCTTGACTCTAAAGGAAGTCATCCTGCAGAAATTTTACATCTCTAGAGACGAAGAACTTTTGAGTCTTAGGGTCGTAAAGTTGGCATCAAATATTGTCCTTTACGTGCCCAATGAAGTAGCACTCCCGGATGTGAGATTAGATTCTATCTTACTTGCATCCCCGTTCTTTGCATGGACCAATCAACCCAAAATCCTCAAGTGTTCACCATTGGGTTTGGTACCATACAAATGCTCATGAGGAGTTTTAGGAAAATATTTGCTTGGACTCTTGTTAAGGATATATATTACAGTCTCTACTGCATATCCCCAGAAACTAAGAGGTAAATATGATTTGCTCATCATTGAATGGACCATGTCTATGATGGTCTTGTTTTGTCTTTCAATAACATCATTAAGTTGGGGAGTTCCTGGAGAAGTGAAATTGGAGACAATTCATCTCTATTTGAGGTATTCCATAAATTCATCTGAGAGGTACTCGCCACCTCAGCTAGATCAAATCTGTTTAATCTTCCTATTAGTTTGGTTCTTAACCAAAGATATGAAATCTTTGAACATTTCAACGGTTTTATATTTATGACGTAATAAGAACATAAACCTGTATCGTCAATGGTCATCAATTAATTTCAAATAATATCGATATCCATTTCGAGTCGTGGTACTAAAGGGACTATATACACCAGTACGTATTAGGTCAAGAATACATTCACATCGTGGAACCTTATTAGGGAAATGTGTCTTGCTCATTTTACTTCGAATACAATGTTCACAGGTACATAAAGCTTGAACATGGAAAAAACACTAAGGGTATATACATTATCAATCTTTTGATTCTATCAATAGATAAATGACCAAGTGAAAAGTCAGTTTTTGTGAGGGCCTGACGTGGTCTACACAATGCAAGACCTACACTATCGCTTAAGCGACCATTCACGAAAACCGAACTTGTTCAACAATCAACCCACACAATCAAATAATCAATCAAAATTAGGGGTCAAAAATTATTATAACCATATATATAGCTATATAATGGAAATACATATAGGGTATCAAATACAGGGAGCAAGGGGAATGAATAACAAAAATTAGAAAAAAGATAACAAATGTTTTTGGTATTTTTATGAAGATTTTTGAATTTTTATTGGGATTTTAATATTTCATTTTTATGATATTTTAATGTATACTTTTTTTGTTTGTTTTTTATTTTATATTTTTATTCTTTTTTTATAATTTCCCATTTTTAATTTCCTTTGAAATAAATAAAGGTGATAAATACTAACAACTATATATAATTAGGATAATAGATAATATATATATATAAATATAGAAAAATCAGAAAAATACCCTAGGTACAATCTCTTTTCTAACGGTACAAAAAATATTTTTGGCATTTTTGATAATAATAACAAAAGAAGTAAATATACATGTAAATATACAATATAGAGTAGTATATATATAGATATACCTATAAATACTCAAAATACACAAAATAAATTATTTTTTCTATTTTTTATATTTTACTCAATTTTTTATATTTTCTCATAATTTTTGCTATTCTTTGTATTTTTAATTGAATTAAAGTAAGAAAACAATGAACAATAATAAGTAGCCAACTTATTTTAGAATTCAAAAATAGATAAAAAAAACTTAAAAACTTTCAAAAATAATTTTAATAGGTGGAATTTGTAAAAAATAAGATAGAAGTACACAAAATCAAATTTTGGAAATTTTTAATGTTTTTTTTAAAATTTTTATGGTTAGAGAGGGTTTTCTATTTTTAAATTTTCTCTTTTGAATTTTTTAGTTATTTTAGGTCTGTAGGTGTAAAATGTAAAAATAAACAACTCCAGATTTTTGTTGGAATTTTTCAAAACATTTTTTTAATTAGTACGGATTTTTTAATGCAAATAGGGAATAAATACCATGTTTTTGAATTTTTAAAATTATGAAATTAATTTTAAATACCATATGAAAATATGTGTGCTTTAGGATATATTAGGCACCAAAAATAAAATACCTACATTTTTAGATGCAAAATTATATTTACACAAGAAAAAAGGAAATAAAAATATAATACTAGTATATACTAATATTTAAAATAAACAAAATCTTAATTCGAAAACAATTTCCAATGTGTAAGGGCCTCTACGTAATTTTACCACAAATAATTAATTCATTCCATGTTGATAGTGGTATAAATGTAATTTAATGAACACAACATGGCATACATGTAAAATTTCCACAAAGTTTTGAACTGAATCGCAAAGTTACTGGACTAAACAATAACACATAAGCACGAGGGGTCCTTGCAAAAAGCCCACCGACTCGTGTGTATGGGCATGTGAGATGATGTGGCAAGGGACCAGACTGCAAATAAAAGTACTGCATGGGTCTACTTGTTATATAAACACAAAGTTTTACTCTACAGATGGATGTTTACGGACTAAAAAATACAAAGGAGCGGGAGTTTAGCGTAAGATTACCCCTAAAGGCGCTGGCAGATGGCTAGATGCTCTCTACTTGCCACGCATCGGCTCCTCGATGGTGGATACCCCTTCACAGATGAAGGGTCATGAATAGAATGTGGTTAATGACCCGACGATGGATGGCACTCGCATCTAGCGGTAATTGTACATTCTAGAGCTCCTCGACGATCCAACTGTGGAGAGCTTGGGAGGATGAATAGGGAAGAACATCTTCTTAAGAAAACTTTGATCCATTCCCTAGAGAAGCTCAGGCGATCTCTTGCTTTGCGATAAGTTGCAAAACGTTGCTAGCAGTCGTGGGGTGCACCTGGAGGCTTCAGAACAATCCGAGGGTCATCGGAATGATCCCTAGAGATAAAGGAAGCTATTGGATATGCGAGCCCACGACATGCCATTATACGATAAATGTTATTGCAAATATCACTCCCTAATCTCAAATGAAGAATAACTAATTTTCATAATAGGTCCCTTAGTACAATTAGGGTTATTTACCATGGCCATCTAAATAATCATACAACTATTGAATCATAGAGGTTGGTGCTTGGATGAATATCTAAGTAGTTAGATTGAGGACTCATCAAGCACTGTCAAATGATTATTAAGAGATGATCTCCGGCCTGAGAAGGAGATGGAAAACCTTTCTCTAAAGGTTGATATCTAGCCGACCTATTGATGCAGGTCCTCTACAAAGGAATAGAGATTCAGATATGTTAGATAAGTTAGGTCAAAGAGTTAACTTAGCGAGATCGAGATAACCAAAGACCTATGCCATATGCTCTATACACCGATGCGCTGATGTGCATGGAAGGGCATATGAGTAATACGATTTCTCAAAGGGAACATATATTTTCATTACTGAACCGGAAGGCATGAGCTCACTCATGAGATATTGGTTAGAATCAAATTCCGTGCAGGGTCGTCACGCTTTGGAAGCTTGACTGAATTTATTGGTTTGATATATGCTTTTGGAAAGTATATGATCAACACCTGGGTATGATATATGCTTTTGGAAAGTATATGATCGATACCAAGTACCAATAGTCAAATGAGAAACTTAATGATAAAACCCTGAAGGAGACAATCTAAAAGAAATCTAAAACTACGGGTTTTATTCTAGGTCTTTCAGTATGCAAGACGTACATGTATTAGGAATACAGGATGGTGATCTGATTATAAATGAATGTATAACCATGACATTTCCAAATGGAGGTAATGATGAAACATGTCTTAATTAAGGGACTCCTCTCATAGAGAAGCGATATGATCTTAGTCCAAATGCTGGACCTTGATCTGAATGCAATTCAATTACAATGAAGAGATTATATCTACGTCTTTGATTTAATCAAACATCTATGGGAGGTCCATAAGATTTGGAATTGAGATGCGATCTCAATATCCAAGTCACTATATGTGGAGCAATACAATCGCCCTGTCCTTATCTCCAAGTATCCGTGGAGAAAGAGCATTATCCTTGAAAGAGTTCAGGAAAATTTCATTGTTGATATATGTATCTGAGCATTGAGAAAATTGTTAATTAAATGTGATTTAATTATCATGAATAGTATGAATTTGATTCATATTATAAGAAGAGTTATCTAATTTAATTAAATGTTTATTTTTCAAAGATGGGAATAATGCGAATGTGATTCATATTATTTGGGCACATGAGAATATAGATACAAGATGATTAAATGTCATTTAATTATCATGGATATGAATAATGTGGATAGCATTATCTATGATAATCATAAATATATTGTAAATATGATTTATAATATATAAGAGAGAGCCTATCATAATTTATATTTGTTGATTAATTATTGATGTGAATTTGATTTACATTAGATAATTAATTGAAAATATAATTTACATTTTATTTTGGATTGTCAATATGATTAACAAATTTCCAATGGCATGATTTCAATGTTCACAAAATAAATTGGATTTCTTTTTCAAACTTTGGAAACTTATTTTTCATTATTTGGATTTAAATTGATTGAGATATGCTAATTTTAATAAGCGAGGTCACGGTTGGAAATTACATACTTGATCATTAACCTTGTGATTGTCATTCAATTAAATTAATGGAAATTGATGGTTAATTTTCTAAAGTAATTATGGATAAATATTTGAGAATTATTTTATGATAATTATTTCCTTAAATGACATTGCCTTAACCAATAATTGATTAGATATGATATAGGTCACAAATTGGTTGCCCAGTCTTCTTTCCAACAAACAAACTTGCTTGAATAGGATTGGGAATTTGTTTAGCAAATTTCCTTATAATATAAATCAAAATAGTTTTGATTATTACTATATGGTATAAATTCGATTGAAAAACCTATTATCATCTCAAGTACAAAGTGAACAATTGGTATTATCCTAACCTGAGGTGGATATGGTGTCTAGTTGGGGAGCGTTGGGGTAGCAGGTTACTCCTTGAGTGGTCTGTCCCACTCCCATCGTTATTGGCCATGACATAGGGTAGCGAAAGGATAATACTTGAGAGATCATGATGTATTTTTCTAATTATTAAAATTTGAATAATACGTATTTTTGAGATAATACCATAATTTAATGACAATCAAGTTTGTTGGTTGATTGAATTGGATTGATAATTGCTTTAATATGATTGAATTAAGGGATTTTTACACCCATAACCCTGAGTAATTTCACAATAACATTCATAACCATGCATAATCATGAATTACGCTCAGAACCCTAAATAAGTATGACGTCTTACGTCCATAACCTTCCGTTACTTGACTTCGCTAACTCAACCAGATATTGAGTTAATCTAACCACTCTAAGATCCAATGGTTAGGATTAACTTAAATAAGAAATTATACCATCAGAAGTCAATCAAATTTTGAGAAGGAACTCCTCGACATCAGGGGGGCCTTCTCTAGGCGGTGGCGGGGGTGGCTTCTCTTGCCGGAGAGGCTTCTCTGCACGGTTGTTTTGGAGGGGGGGCTTATGGGCGTTGGTGGGGAGGGCTTCTCTGGGCGGTCGAGAGTGGGTCTTGGGTCTGTGGGGGGGCTTCGACCAGAGGAGAAAGATTGGAAGGATTGGGTTGCAGTCGGAGCTCGGCGCACGGGAAGCAAGGGATGAGCCTGGGAAGTTCACGCGGGGTGTGGGGTTGGGGGGGGGGCTTCGAGTAGGGAGAAGCTTGGGGCAACTGGGGGAGGGGGAGTTTCTCTACATCGGTATATTATCCTCTCTCAAAACCGATCGGAAAAATATATAATTGGAATACAAATTGTTGGGAAAGACGGAAACATCTCATTCTCATGACGTAGCAAACTACATCTTCTCATGCCTTTGGCGAAATCCAAATCAATTGCAAGAAGGTGACGTACGTCCAAGAACCTACCAAGGGGGACGGGTACGAGCGCTACTGTAATGTAGACGGAAGAGATTGGTCGCTTCTACTGTCTGACATATTATGATATATATTCCGCCTGCTCAACGTAAGAGATTGCTGCCGGACCCATGCATTCTGCCATCGGTGGAGCGATGCATCGAACATATCAATATGGTGGTCGAGCCCGAGGCTTCTGGTCCCTGTTGAGGGGGACACCCACCACGCCACCATCTATCAGGCTGACGAAGTTTTTGTGACTAATTCAGCAAGAATAATATCGAGGATGAGGAATCTCCCCTCCATCCAATTTATCGTCGGCACTTCCCCGGGAGGATGGGTGCTTCACGAGGACGACTACAGAGACCTTCACGCCTTCAACATCCTCCCAGAGGAGCACATCCACACCCCTCCCCTCAGTGCTTTCAATGGCCTGCCCGACGTGACACGCGACGCTGAAGGACGTGTCACGGGATACCTGCCAGGAACGTATGCGACATCGATGAGGATTTGACACCCTACAAGCCCTGAATCATCCACAGGCTTTGCGAGGCTGCCACGTGATCGTCGTCATCCGCGGGCTTTGTGAGGAGCTATCGTACGCTTGGGAAGGCAACGAGTCCTGGACGGGTGTCGTCTCTCCTGATCCCGAATCACCATGGCATACCTTCGAAGGCCTCCTACCTTACAAGGGCCTCATGTATGCCATGCTCCCTTGCGGTTACAACATCTTTTTTGACCCCAATGCCCCCTTGGAATCTTCCTGCAAACTCCTTGGAGCTCAATTTCAACATGTATCCAGATATGCAACAAGCAGCACGAGCCCCTACAGCAATGACCACCTCGTTGAGATCTCCAACGAGCTTTGGCTTGTGCAGGTCGGTGCTCGGTGCAGGTCGGTGCTCAGCGCGCGGGGGCAGAGGATGAGCCTGACACATGGGGGGAAGTTCACGCGGGGTGTGGGGTTGGCGGGGCGGGGGACTTCGAGCAGGGTATAGCTCGTCGAGAAGGGGGCAGAGGTGGTCAGTTGTAGAGGTGCTCGGCAGTTGGGAGGGATTGGGTTTCGCGGAGGGCTTGCTTAGGGGGAGGGGGAGGAGGGATGCGCCGACACATGGCATGGAGGAGGAAATGGTGCCGGTTGGCAGGGGGGAGAGGAGAATGATGGCATATTTTGCAAATAAGAATGGATATGAGGGGCGGTTTGTATTTTTTTAACGAAAATCGTCAAACATAACGGGCATCTCAAACAGAACATGACACAGGGTTATGTCATGTAAGAGTTAAGCATTACTCACGGTTTCTCACGTAATTCACGATTATGCAGGGTTATGAATGTTATTGCGAACTAACTGAGTGTTATG
The DNA here is from genome assembly GCA_037367405.1 of Ottelia alismoides. Lineage (NCBI taxonomy): Eukaryota > Viridiplantae > Streptophyta > Magnoliopsida > Alismatales > Hydrocharitaceae > Ottelia > Ottelia alismoides. Next base: position 91,880 of record JAZKJV010008128.1, on the reverse strand, counting down.
GGTGTAAAAATCCCTTGAATTAATTATGTCCAAATTAAAACACACTATTATGATCAGATGTGTATTTCCCTTGGAAGACATAATTATATGAATGTGATTCATGATAATTGATCAAAAATTTGAATATGAGTTGGAGGATCACATACGTGACATCCATGGTCTTCCGTAAAGGAAAAGGGTTCCGTCGCCATGGATTGTATGTAGAAAACGCCTGTCCGAAGTGATAGCTCCTGCACACAATCGCATCTGGATAGGGATCTTTGCTTCTTGAAAGAGTAAGGTTGTATACGTAGTGACCCCAATATCGAGTCCTCATATTATTGAGGCGATATTGGATTGCATTTAGCGAGTTTTAAGAATGTTGGCAATTGGTTCAATTAACGACAGGTCAACATCTCCTTAGGAGTGGTGGGCCCGTGTGTTGAAGATCGAATTGGGAATGCATGTTGGACTTGCAAGGTGGAATGAGTTCCCACTTCTTTTTATCCGAATTGCAAGTTCTCATATTATTTGGATGTAACAAATGTAAGAAAGAGATCCCAGATGTTGCTGAGATTTAATGGTAAGTATATCTCTTACTTTGAAAGTGAATAAGGGAATGAACTTTCAAAGTTGACAAGGCAAGACAACTTTCAAAATCAAAGTAATATATATATATGCAAATTTCTTATTTCAGATAATCCTTATTAAACCCACTTAATACAATACTCAATGATGACCAGAAGAATATCATCGATTGGATCCATGATAAAGATATTGTACTTGCAGTTGGACTCATATTGTATGTAGTTCCAATGTGCAAGTTTCCTCATAATAATGATGAATGACAATTAAACAGATAATAGGACAACAACGTAGGGTTTGTGTGTCTCTATAGTCTTTATCTCTCATCTAGTATGCCTTGGAAGTATCATGTCGATGAAGATCGTAGTTATCAAATAATCCTTACAAAATCTAAGAAGATGTTCTGGCATTCATATGACATTTAATCATGAATGACAAGGTTCACTGCATCATGCAGAATGGTGTCTCTGTAGGAGATGATGTACTTAAAATGTTTGTGTACCTTCCTGAACCAAAGTCTTTAAGAGTTAAGGTGGACGTAGATATGATGAGTGTCATCATTCTACTATCTATACTCCAGTCATTCAAGAAGCTTCGTAATATTCATATTGTTTGAATGAAGCATATATTGATGTTAAAGCTTAGATAGTAGAATTATGTATCTATACAGGAGACAGATGTGTTACTATATGTCTGAGTATTTACATTTGGCAGACCAATAGGTTGATGACCTAACCAAGGTCTATACACCGGTGCGCTGGTGTGCATGCGAGGGCATATAAGTAATACGATCTCTCAAAGGGATCATACAATTTCATTACTGAACTGGAAGACATGAGCTCACTCATGAGATATTGGGAAGATCAAATTCCGTGCACGATCGTATCGCTTTGGAAGCTTGACAGAATTTGTAGGTTTGATATATGCTTTTGGAAAGTATATGATCAACACCTGGGTACGATATATGCTTTTGGAATGTACATGAGCGATACCAACTCCCAATAGTCAAATGAGAAACTTAATTATATAACCCTAAAGGAGATGGTCTAACAGAGATCCAAAACTACGGGTTTTATTCTGGGTCTTCCAGTATACAGGATGTACATGTATTAGGAATAACCCAGGGTTATGTGATCATAAACGATTGTATGACCTTGACGCTTCCATTTCGAGGGAGTGATGAAACATATATGTATTACAGTGACTCCTCTCATGGAAAAGTGGTCTGATCTTAGTACAAATGTTGGACCTTGATTTGAATGTTATTTAGATACAATGAGAAGATTAGATCTATGGATATGATTTAATCAAACATCTATGGGAGGTCCAAAAGATCTGTATTTGAGATGTGATCTCAATATCCAAGTCGCTACACGTGAAATAACACAGTCACTATGTCCTTATCTCCAAGTATCCACAGAAAAATCACATTATCCATGAAAGAGTTTAGGATAATTTCAGTGTTGATATATGCATCTGAGCATTGAGAAAATAGATAATTAAATGTGATTTAATTATGATGAATAATATCAATTTGATTCATATTATAAGGAGAGTTATCTAAGATAATTAAATGTGATTTAATTGTCGAAGATGTGAAAAACGTGAATGGAGATTCATATTATCTGAGCACATGAGAAAAGATATACAAGAAGATTAAATGTGATTTTATTATCATGTACAAGAATAACATGGATAGCACTTTCGATATAAATCATAATATATTGTAAATGTTATTTATAATATATAAGATAAAGCTTACTATAATTTATATTTGTTGATTAATTATTGATGTGAATTAGATTCACATTAGATAATTTATTGAAAATATATTACATTTTATTCGAATTGTGAATGTGGATAACAAATTTCCAATGGCTGATTGCAATGTTCACAAAATTATCTGTATTTATTTTTGTGAAATAATTTACAAAAAGTTTTTGATGAATCACAGATTCATCACTCTAAAAGACATTAGTTAAGCTCAAATCCCCACAATTAATCTGCATTCTATACATTATATTGCATAATTGCATTTTATGACTCATTATCACATAAAATAAGAAGCCAAAAATCACACTCAAATTAACCTGTAAATAAGCTAACTTCCATGATTTTTAGTCAATTCATGCTAACTCCAAATGACCTGAAACCACTCTATTATGTTCATATTACTAACAAGAATAAATGAAAAATATAAAAAATACTAACGTAAATAAGTAAACCAGAAACTCAAAACCCAATTCCATGATTTTTGGACTAAAATGCTGATATCTTCCTCATACAGTGTCTGATTTGATCTTACTCACATTTGAACTAATGTATATTCAATTTCCTTGAAAACAAGACCAAGATCAAGTGAATCGGAGCTCATATGTGAAAGTTGGGTTATGGGTCTCTTTTCTACATTATGTATTTTACCCGATTTTGACCTATTATTTTATGTACATAATTAACTCTTTTTATTTTATTTCTTTTTCATTGATTTTCTTTGATTTATTAAAATACGTAAAAAACCAATTTCCAAAATGAGCTTAAAATCAAAGAAACTAACTAAGTCCGAGTCTTAACTAACCGTCTGTAGAAAAGTTGTTGTTTCTTGTATTTTATTTTATTTCTTCATTTTCCTAACTAATAAAAAATCTAAAAGATAGATTAATGTGTAAATGTTTATATTTGATTTTATCATATTTTCCGGATTTTTATCTTCTTTAAAAATGATAAATAAATTATAATACCCAAAAATCAAGGTATTCTATGTACAAGGAGTAACCCAATATTTTTAATTTGTGCAAATGATCTATTTTTGTTTTGGTCCCCACACAAAAGTTGTAGATCTCATCGAGGCGAGCAACTTTTTTTAAAAATACTTTTCAATCCAAGGTCATTTGCTATTTTTCTTTGTAATTTTTTATTTCAAATTTTCTGGAGTTGACACGTGGCAACTTCTGGAGCCGTCACGTGTATATTTCGCATTTATTTTATATTTATTTTATAAAAATTGCTAACAAAAATTAAAATTAATTAAATTAATAAAAATCATAAAATAATAATAATAAATAATAATAGGCCCGCACATGCAGCGCACGTGTCTTCTGCACATGCGCCCTACATGTATTGCCCCATCTCCTTACCCATTTCCTTCCAAATTGGGCGCATCTTCAAGCACCGCCTATCTCCACCGCACCAATATCTCATCAATCTCCTCGTCAGAATCAATCGCCTCCGTCGCCTTCCTCTTCCATCCTCTCACCCCCAATCGAACCCCCTGGTCTCGCCACCATCCCACATATCTCCATCAGTTCGACCTCCTGATCTCCCTCTCAATCTACGATAACCACCTTCCCATTTCCATCATCGCCACCTCACCGGTCAATCATCCTCCACCTTCCATCTATGTCAGACCTCCCTCTCCCTATTTAAAACTCTCCACCACACCTTTCCTCCATAACAGATGATCGTACATCGAATAGGTACCCGATGGTGACAGCCCGGGTCCTCATCTCGAGTGAGGTCCGACCTCCCCAACGGCTGCTGCAGCGCTACCGCCTTCGCATGTCTGCCACTGCTCCAGTCTTTGGTCGCCCAGCCAACGACCCTCCACTTCGATTCCATCCTCCACCATCATTCACAACCTCGACTCAAGCATCCCCAGTGATCCACGTCCATTTACCAACGCTTTGATCGTCATCAGCGCCTCTGCCTTCGTGCCTTAGCAAGCCACCTTCACTGACACCGGAGGCTTTTGTCGCAGTCCCTTGCCCTCTGTGCCATACCGAAGCAGACCTCCTTCTCTGTGCTTCATCGACCAGCAGACCCACCTCCAGGAGCACCCCCCGTAATATCTCTTCCACTGCATCTGACATCTCTTAGCTTCATCACCACCTAAGGTTTCAATGCCAGCACCTCCTCACCATTGACACCCGCCAGGAGCTCCGCCATCCTTAAGCTCCGTTGACCCTACTTTACCCTACCCTCATCACGAGGATCCCTACTGCTCCACTCATCATCCAATGGTGCTCCGCCCCTTCGCCTCCAGCCAGTGACTCTCCTGCGCTTTTGCCACTCCACCGTCGGGTGGGACGCTCGAGGCCCTCCCCGCGTGCACGACACGTGACAGGAGGGATCTTTTACAAGAACCCCCAACCTTCAATCTTATTCTAGAATACCTCCCCACACATGATACGCACGTAGGGAGGGGGGTGGAGAACTTGCATCGACCCCCCTAGAGTCTCGCCAAATCATGCAAGCGACCACACCACTAGAGATCACGTGCTAAACATGTGATTCTCCGGAAGTTTCACACAAAGCCCCTCCCTGGGCTCGGTAGTTATATCCTAGTCCCTCTGCTGCATTTCTTTTGTTTAATATTTATTGTAATTTACGAATAGAACCCTGTGTTCCCTCTTTCATTTAAACATCTACATGATATCATTTCTTATGAATCAAAAATAGAATCAAGTTCTACAATTAACTCTTTACATGTGGAATAAGATTCCTATTTTTATCATTTGTGGTTATTTAATCATTATTATTTCGGTGAAAATTGCATATTTTTCCCATCTTGTGCTTTAAGATTCATAATTACTTAATAATAGCACCAAAATTTCCAAAAATTCACGGATAGGAGAATTAATTGTATTTTACATTGTGCCCAAAAAGAATTGCATTTGCTTGCATATTTTTCTTTATAAAAATCTTTTGTGTATTTCATTAATTCCTTTTTACTGGGTATTAATTTTAACATTTTTAGGTTTTTTTTGAGATATATTACTTAGTGATGTATCTTATATACTTTTATTTCCTGAAAATAAGTAGATTTAATGTTTATTATAATTGATTATTGAAAATCACATTTTTACATTTATTAATTCATAAAATATTCATATTGCATCTGAAAATTCCAAAAAATACAATGTATCCACTTCATCATTATCTATATCTCGGGTAAGTTTCATAATTTTTGGACATCATTTGATTGATATTTATTTTCTAGTCCTTAAAATCAGTCGCTTAGCATTTTGCATTCCAACATTGCAGTAAAAATACCAAAATATCCTTCCTCATAAATCACACATTTGACCTTAGGACTTGTCCAAGTGAAATAAACATAAAACCTCTCAAATTAAGTTGAATAAATTAATTGTGATTTTTTCTTGATTGATTTCGATTACCCATCTACAATTGAAATGGCACAAATTCATCATATTTTTAAACACGATAAATCACGCAAATTAAAGTAGGGCTATTCAGACTCATCAAATGGCGTTGTTGTCGGGGAGACAAACGGCTTAGATTTTCGTCTAAAAAAATTAATGCAACGTTTTCCACATTTTAGGGTAGTCTGACCCTCGAACTGCATCATTTTACATTTCCTACTTTTTATTTCCTGTATTTATTTTATTTTATTTTCAACATTTATTCTCTTATTTTATATTTTGATTATATTTTGTGTCACTCTCTTACACCCCCTCTCTTATTTTTCATTCGAGGTACTCGACGCCCGTGGAGCGGTTCTCTCAAAAATGACGTATCTTCACTGATGCCTGAAAAGTCGCAAATAAAATTAAGATCGAGTCAAGTCGTGAGAGAGCGTAGAGTCTAGGATTTTAGTTTCTATAATTTCAATTTTTGTAATTAATACTCATTTACAGCGGTGTCCATTTAGACTCTCGCATTCGTAACAAGACCTAAACACTTCTTCCATGGTGTGTCATTGCATGTTTCACTCTCCGGTAAAGGTGGGGCCTGACATGAGTGGCTCGTAGGTTAGACCTGCACATACGGCTATTAGAGCTTCTAAGATATTTTTGGTTGTGCTTGTAGAACCAAAGACCGCACTGCACATTAAGCATGATGAACATTAGATCGTTAAACTTAGTCAAAAATTTAACTCAATTCTCCACGGCTAATAGAACATTCTTTAGGTGCGGTTTTTGTCGGCTTGCATTCATATAGATTAATTTTCAATTATTGTATTGTATCCCTCATGGAGATTGCGAGGAATCATTGTAAGTCTTCTAACTGAGCATACACAACCTTTTTCACATGTATCGGCTTTTCCCGAATTTCGCCCTCATGTTTTGTTACTTAAGAGTTAATGGAAATTAGGATTGGATGGTTGACGTGTATCCCTGCTCACCCTAAATTTTCAGTGATCATCGAATTAGAATTAAGGCTGCTAAACAAGGTCGACTTTATTTAACTCATAAAATAAAGAATTTTGAAGGAGAGAAAACATGTCCTTGATTTCATTTATTTGTCTGACTGAGAAAGAGAAAACACACAAGGTTAGAGCCCAACTTCGGAATCTTTGTTCAGACTATTGATTCTATAAAAATGATTAGCTACTTCTTGGTGAGGAAATACTGGTAGCCAGTAAACGGTTCGGATTTCCTTAGCAGAGTGGGTGGTTTAAAGGACAATGCGTAAGGCTCCGTCCTTAAGTAACTGGTAGCTGTTATACGGTCCGTACTTACCTATACTGGCTGAAAGTAGGTGCAACTAGTCGTAAGATTCGGGCCAGTCTTTAAAAAAAAATCCGCCAACTAACAACACACTAATTTTTTTGAAGATTGATTTATCACCAACTAAAATTGAAAATATAATTGCCGAACTCTTGTGGCTTCATTGTGTGAGTTGGTGAAACTGGGGTTTGTATTGTGGTGTGCAAAAACCGAATTCGAAGATCAAAAACCGCATACTTGTTCCATCACTCTCCCTCCTTGATTTAAAATTTTGGGTTTCTTCTGTTGAGCATCCTGTGCACTTGAACATTTTCAACCATGATCCATTATGACGACTCATCCACCTTTGAAAATAATGGGACACTGGTCCGAGTATCCATCAGGTTTGTACTATTAAAATGAGATTGTCTCAGTCAAATCGAAATCATCTAAACCGTCTTCTGTCAAGAATCCTTGAACATTTGTGGGAAACTCTTACCCTCAGATGAATCCAACCCACTCGATGAATTCCAATCCATTCTACTCAAATCATCAAATCAAATTTACAACACCCTCATATTTTCCACCTTCACCACCTGTGACCACACATGGTCAACTGCCATCTTAGACTGACCCATCTTATTCTCGGTTTCTCATCGGAATTCATGAAGCATTTTAAGATCAAGTCACTTTTGAGACACATGATTGGCCGAGACACAAAACTGAGCCCTCTTCATTCTTTCCTCTTGACCTTGTTTGGATAGGTCCATAATTTACAGAAATGCATCCAGATTGGACCTTGAAAATAATGTGATGGCCCTATCAAATCATAAGGAGAGGTCCGCACCTAATGATCAACCACACTGTATTGACCCTAACGATCAAATCTCTATTGACCAACAAGAATACCACTCTTTTGGATAGCCCACACATAAAGAGGACCAAACTGATGATGTCGATACTACCAATCATGATCATGAAATTGAAATATTCAAAAATACTCAAAAAATCGAAAAACTAGAAAAATTCATAAAAATTAAAAGTAAGGAGGATTTGAAGAATTTGAATAATGCTCTAAGGGAAGCATTGGAGAAAAGATTGATTTTTGAACTTCCCTTGATACAGTCCATTGAACACTTCCTCGACCTTAAAGGATTTGTAATGTGCAAATTAACGATGAAAAAGTCAGGTAGGACAAGAACAAAGACTGAAAGGCATATCTTATCAATGACCACCTCCTTAGCATTGAGGAGAAAGACCAAGATCCGCAGAGTGAAGCGGTTGCCTAGATTTGACTGTGGAATAAAAAACACAACATTTACCCATGCTCGAATCGATGACGCCTCACCAATCAATATCCTACCAACCTCTGTATTTGACAAGCTCAAACTTGGACCTATCACGAAGATAAGAGAGATCGTTCAACTAGCTGATCGATCGATAAAGCAGCTGAGAGGAACCATTTCAGTCATCATTACATTCCAAGGTCCTCTGCTCAAGGTGGACATCACGATCATTGATATTGAGCATCTAAGATAATTCACCCAGTCTCCAATCATTGTAGGAAAACCAGGTTTTCTTGGCCTTAGCTAAGGCAATTATAGAGTGCGGGACTCGGGAAATCAATTTTACAGCATTGGGAGCACTTCGATCTCATCCAATCTTTGAAGAACAACAATTTTCCGAGGCAAACCACGAAGATGTCAATAGCTATAACCGCCAAGCGGTAGAAGAGCCCTACCTTGCTGTTACACCTGAGATAGTGGTTGTTGAACTGACCATTGGTTCAGAGATTCTCCCCACTATTCCATTTCCCGCTGCTCTCACCAAGGAACATAGAATACATGACTTCTTAAATGATCCTAAAACATATGCATGGGCTCACCCTGAGTTAGCCCAAATCTTCTCTGGCCACTTTGATTAAATTGACCCGACATAGGAATGCACAAACATCAAGTTAAATGAAAACAAATATGCAAGACGTGCACTGACCAGGGAGGAATATTTCAATGGTTATTCATCTGAAGTCTCGATTGTTAACCCCTCACTCCCAGGACCAGCATATTCACAGACAATGCAAACCAAAATGCCCAATCAGGCTGCTCCTTTATCTAGAAAGAAAGTCGCCTTTGATATTCCGAAAAAGGAATCATCTGATGATTTCTCATCAAGTCTAGACAAGGTGATCTTTATGAGTGAGGTCAGTTTGGTAGCTCTAAAACCCTATCTACGCAAGGATCCAAACACTGATTCCCGTTGGACGACTCATGTTCCTCACTATTATTCATCCAAAGTCGATTCTCTTGAGCTCACTAAATATACTGGAATAAATTCATAGCAGCTGATAGAGACTGGTGCTTCAAAGTATTCATCATCCAAGGATGAATCACTTGATCCCAAGACACTTCATCTACTCTCCATCATTATTATTCTGAGAATAACACGGATGATAGTTTGGACTCATATGCTTCATCTTCTTCTTATCATTACGATCTCCCTCCGCAGGGTCACAAAAAGATCACCCGAAAACTGCTTTAATAATCGGCAACCCTTCCTACCTCCCTACCCCTTCGATCCCCTTGTACATCTTCTTTCTCTGCTTAGGATAAGGCCGTATAGGGGTGGACTTATGCAATATGTATATATCATTCTCCTCAACCACTCCTTCTCACAATTGCCCCATTTCCACCCTACTTCTTATATTTTTGTTGACCACAGAACCTAAATATAGAGGGACCCGATGCCCACTGTATGTACTCTCTCCATCCATTTCTTCCATTATCTTCTTCATTTTCGCTCTTCATCTATACTTATATTGTTCACACCCGAAGTTTAGGGGGCGGGCCAATCTATCTTTTTCTTTTATTTTTTTTGATTTTTGCTCTCTTATGCTTAACCGAGTTATGTCTTCTCTACACTTTTTGTTCTCTGAGGACATAACACTCCCTAAGTATAGGGTGTGTGTGTGTATATACTGTCGGTGTGTAATTAACTTGTAAAAACATAAAAAAATGGAGTTTTGGAACTAACATTGAATGTGCCGATTTTTATCCAAGCATTTTTTTCTGAAAATGGCTTCTTATTTATTTTTCCACTTAAAAAAATATAAAATAAAAAATTCTTACATAAAAAATCTCATAAAAAGTAGTTACAAAAAAAGTCTACATTCCATACATTTGCACTTCATCCAACCTTACATGCATTTGCATTTGTGAAAAGCCCTTGGGTTCTGAACCGAGTTATGAGCAGAAACCGAGAGTGGTCTGGACATGACCTTAATCCACTTAATTTTCAGAGGAACTTCACAGAGAAATAGGATTTTAGAAGCTTCAGGTCTATGACTTGATTCTTCAAGTTCCACATGACAATGTGCAGCGTTTGACTCTTAGTGTCTAACATGGTCTCTTTATTTTGGGTATGACTCTGGAATAGGAAATCAGTTTGTACTCATTTACTATGCACTTTGCTCAACTAAGACGGGGTGTTGGAAGACTGTGTGAGTTCCTTTTCTAGTAGCGCGAACATCTAAAGACTGGAGTAGGGGTTGAAATAAAGCTTCTGAAAAGGGATGGACGGATGGGCACAATTTTTTCTAAGACCCCAAAACATGTACGAGAAAAATGATTCCATATCCACAGTGGCACAACAAAATCCATGCAGAGATACCAAAATACAAACACAAAGAAGCCACTACCAAATTAATATTTAACCAAAAAGGTCCAAGCTTCAATAAAACCAGCAGATCTTGGTCGAGACTTGGCTAAACTTGCTGGTTTCACAATGAGAGGTGACTACACTAGCCACCATCCAGTTCTTTTCCCTTTCTTCTAATTCCTCACCCAGTTGATTGTGAACACAACACGACAGACCTTAGATGGAAATACCTGACTCACTGAGGATGAGTTACTGGAGAAAAGATTTGTATGGTAGTCCAACATTCTGGATGGGAAGAGCAAAAACCTTTCGCACACGTTAGTCGATTGTTCGATGTTCATGGGGTATGCTTTGGGAGGAGGATTCATCTAATATGACTTCTAAGTCCAAACTGTGATAATGATGTGTAGAACTTAGAGGTTGTTGATTTTAAGACCCAAATTATCACATATGTTCCGCCAAACTAATAATCCAAAGGTTGGATCTAGCTCCATTTTTACCTTCTGCTTACGGTCTTAGTATGGAACCCAATCTCATTTCACCTCATTGCATTTCTTTAGATGCTCAAGGACAAGCATGGTTTAAGTATAGGGGGATGATGAATCTCATATTCATCAATGTAAAAGACATTAATTAAGCTCAAATCCCCACAATTCATCTGCATTCTATCCATTATATTGCATAATTAGCATTCATGCATGTATAAATAATAATTGTGTTTTATCACTCATTATTGCATAAAATAAGAATCCAAAAATCACAGCCAAATTAACCTGTAAATAAGCTATCTTCCTTGATTTATAGTTAATTAATGCTAACTCCAAATGACCTGAAACCACACTCCATTGTGTACATATTAATAACATGAATAAATGGCAAATATAAAAAAATTACAAACATAAATAAGCAGACCAGAAACTGAAAACCTAATTCTAGGATTTCCAAACTAAAATGTTGATATCTTCATCACATAGAGTTTGATTTTATACTACTCACTTTTGAACAAATGTATTTTCAATTGCCTTTAAAACAAGACCAAGTTTAAGTGAATCAGAGCTCATATGTGAAAGTTGGGTTTTGGGCCTCTTTTGTACATTATGTATTTTACCAGATTATGTCCTATTAAATTATGTACATAATTAACTCTTTTTATTTTATTTTTCATTGGATTTCTTTGATAAAAGTTTTATTAAAATGCATAAAAATCCAATTCCAAAATGACCTCAAATAGAAGAAATTAACCAAGTCCGAGTCTTCACTAACCGCACGTACAAAAGTTGTCATTTCTTGTATTTTATTTTAGGGATTTTTACCCAGCAGACCTTGTAAACTTTGTCAATCACCTCCATGACCTTTTTCATAACATAATTACCCTATCGACCCTATAAAATACCCCAAGAACCCTCGCGACATTCAAACAGAGTAACCACAAGGTTCATAGGGTATGAGTTGGCAAGTTTCAAGGTCAAGGGGAAAATTATGATGTTTCAAAGGCCGTGGAGGCAATTGGCAATGTTTATAGGGTCTGTCGGGTAAAAATCCATTTATTTTATTTCTTCATTATCCAAATTAATAAAAATGCAAAAAAATATATTACTGTGTAAATATTTGTATTTGATTTTATCATATTTTTATGGATTTCCATCTTTATTAAATATGATAAAAAATTATAAAACCCAAAAATCAAGGTATTCTATGCGCATGGAGTATCCCAAAAATATTCACTTTGTGCAAATGATCTGTTTTGGTTTTGGTCCCTTCATGAAAGTTGTAGATCACCTCTAGATGAGCAACTTTTGAAAAGAACATTTTTTATCCAAGGTCATTTGCTATTTATTTTTATTTTTCTTTATAATTTTTATTTTTGAAATTTCTAGAGTTGATACGTGGCAGCTCTTGGAGCCGCCACGTGTCACTCATTTTTGCCCGCACGTGCAATGCACATGCCTTCTGCACACACGCCCTGCACGTGCGGCCCCATCTCCTTCCCCCTTTCCTTTAAGATTGGGCGCATCTTTAAGGGCCACCCATCTCCACCACACCAATTTACGATCAATCTCCTCATCAGAATCAATTGCATTCGCCGCCTTCCTCTTCCATCCTCTCGCCCGTAATAGAATCCCCCTCGTCTCTCCACAATCCTGTAGATCTCCATCAGATCGATGTCCTGATCTCCTTCTCAATCTATGAGGGCCACCTTCCTATTTCCATCGCCGATGCCTCACCTATCAATCATCCTCCACCTTCCATCTATGTTAGACATCCCTCTCCCTATTTAAAACCCCCCTCACCACCTTTCATCTGTATCCACCGATCACACATAGAATAGGTACCCAGTGGTGGCAGCATGCGTCCTTATCTCTGGAAAGATCCGACATCCTCAACGGTCGCTGCAACACTACCTCCTTCGCGTGCCTGCCAATGCTCCGATCTTTGGTCATCGAGCCAACGACCCTCCAATTCGATTAAATCCTCCACCATCATTCACAACCTCAACTCAAGAACCCCCAGTGATCCACTTCCGTTCACCAACGCTCCAATCGTCATCAACGCCTCCAACTTCACTGACACTGGAGGCTTCCGTCGCAGTCCCAAGCCCTCCATGCTACATCGAAGAGGAGCTCCTTCTCCACGCTTTCATCGAACAGTAGAGCGACCTCCAAGAACACCCCCCACAGTAGCTCTTCGACTGCAGCCGACATCGCATAACTTTGTCACTGCCTGCGTCTTCCACACCAACGCCTCCTCTCCGTTGACACCCGCCAGGAGCTCCGCCATCTTCAAGCTTCGTTGACCCTGCTCTACCCCGCCCTCGTCTCGAGGATCCATGCTGCTCCGCTTGTCGTCCACCGGTGCTCTGCCCCTTCGCCTCCAGCATGAGACTCTCCTCCGCCTTCGCAACTCCATCATCAGGAGGGAGGCCTGAGGCCCTACCTGCATACGGGGCACGTGACGGGAGGGATCTTTTACAAGAACCCCCCCAACCTTCACCCTTATTCTAGAAGACCTCCCCAAACATGATACGCACGTGGGGGGTGGAGAACTTGCATCTACCCCTGTGGAGTCTCTCAAATCACACGAGTGACCTCGCCACCAGAGCTCACATGCTACGCATGTGACCCTCTGGAAGTTTTGCACAAAGCCAGTACCTAGGCTCGATAATTATATCCTATTCCAACATTGCATTAAAAATATAAAAAATATCATGCCTCGAAAATCACATATGAAATTCATAGACATAATTCTAAGTTGTTCCTCTGCCTCCATGAGTTTGACCTTGGGACCTTCCCATGTAAAATAAACATAAAACCACTCGAATTAAATTGAATAAATTAATTATTGTTATTTCTTAATTGATTCCGATTACCTGCCTACAATGAAACAACACAAATTCATCATATTTTTAACGCTTAATAATTCACACAAATTAAAGCAGGGAAATCACGACTCGTAAGTGTTGTTAGAAGTTATTGCAAGCTAATGTTTGAATGAGATAATGTAATCTCATTGAAAGGATATTACCATCAACCAACAAAGGTGGTGGATGACCGCAAGTCCTATTTGGAGAGGATGACCATCCCCCATGTTGTGGTTGGATAATTACCGCCTTCCCAATTATCTCCAACGATAATTTATTTAATTGAAATTAATTAATACTGACTATTCAATATATATATTAAATTAAATTAAATTAATTGTTATTGGGTTTTTTCAACAAGATCATGGCCATTGGAAGAAACAAAAATCAATCTCATCCATTGGATTTGTGTGCACATGGATTGTGTTCCATGGACTCCAAAATACTATATAAGAAGAGGCACCCCTTTCTCTTCAAGTTACAACAACAACAACAAGAGATTAAATTATTGCTCTTTCCCTCTCTTTCTCTCTACACGCCAAGTCTCTCTCGCTCTTTGTGGTCGTCTAACATGGAGCCTAGAGAGAGTTGACATCACCACAAAATCATCGTTATGTTGCCAAATCATTTGGTCATGGATATCCATCTCCTTCAAAGAGCCTCACTTGTGAAGAAGACGTCGGATCTCGTTTGGCGACATCAGAAGATTTGCTACTTGGATCATCAACATGGATTTCGAGGAGCACATGTCTCATCAACATGCTCGCAAGCACCTCCTCCACTGGATAGGACTTGAGATAGGAGGTCTCTTCGTTTAGAGACTCGATCGCAACCATGATTCAAGAGGTAAACCTAATACTTATTTGTAGTTTAGATGAAATGATCCGAGAAGTGTTCTTGGATCACGTGGTTTCATCTTTGAAAAATTTTAAATTTGTCTACCTCAAGAAACTAGTACAACTAGTCGCTCCTGATCCCATACGATGCGATCCTCATGCTTTTGTGGTGCGCTTAAGGATCCTCTCATATCCTACAAAAACATCGAAGCTCTAGGTACCTTGACCTTGACAAAATTTAACCCAAAAGGGTTCTTTGAGCTCCGATACCTGCAAGGTTAGCTCAACCCAAGAAAGAGGAAGATGCAAGAGGTGTTATTAAGAATAAATGAGTGATAATAGAGGCAGGTGTAGGCCTCCCGATGTGTGGCGAAGAAGGAGAGTCAATTCCCTGATCCGACAAGGATCAGGTTAATGAAGGTGCATGGGATGTTAAGAACACGAATGATGATGAAATAAGCATGTCAGGAGGGTCGAAGAACGGTTGGAAAATGACAGGACAACGTCCGAAGAAGATGGTCCGGTGAACTTCGATTTGAAAATTTTATGGAATAAAAAGTGAATGCAAGCTAAATTTAATCCTAAGCTAGACTACCTGTCATGCAAGGAATAAAAGGAGACATAGAAACTAAGGGTTGACATGAGAATGAGGGAACCATAGTAGAGCTCCTCCAGACTACTTTAGCGATGCTCGGATCTCCCCCTATTAGCTTTTTCCTTCACAGTAAGTGCTAGGGAAAAGAAGACGTTATCACCAACAACCTCGAGGACCAGAAAATTCGAGGATTTTAAAGTGGAAGTGGGATCAAAATCAAATCGAAGAGGATGGTGGATATATATACATGCGTGCCTTTGATGAAGAATTCTAGTCACAACAATGATCAATCGATCGAGAAATCAAAGGTGACGTGAAAGATCGAATATTGATGATCAAAAGTGGAGAAGTAACCAAGTATAAAGGATGCAATGGAATTTGAGGGAAAATCAAGTAAGTTGCATGATAATCGAGGTTACACGACATATGGTTGTAAGGGGCTCAGTTGACCAATGGGTCAACCGAGGTTTGAATACAATTGGTACAATTGGTCCACGTAAGCTACAATAGAACAAAACATAAAAAAAATCAAAAGAAATCGACACGAAATAGTAAATGATTTGGTCAAAACATGAAAAAACTCTATTATTTTATGTAGTATTTTTATCATATTTATTTATTTTTACAAGTCGATTTATGATATGTTACATTTTACATGTACATATTTAGGTATATTTACCTATGTTTTCATTTTTTTTATATTTTAGTTTTTATTATTTTATATACAAAATATATATATTTATACCTTATTTTTCTATATATAATTATGTTTTGTTGTATTTTTTAGAGTAGAAGTATATACTTAATTAATTATAGGTATTAATTATATAGGTATAAGTAAGTATGTTTCATCTATGCATTATAGTACAGATATTTATTTTAAGGTATTTGTAATGATTTTATTTTATTTTTTTAGGATATATATTATATATATAATTTACAAAATTATAAAAATATAAAATTATGAAAATATAAAGAATGAATAAAATGATTATTTTATTCATGTATAACGTTGAATACTGGTCCAAAACCTAACTTTTACTTCTTAACTCCAAATTAAATTAAACCCCTTCATTATATAGCTAATTAAAAGTTATATACAATTAAAGGTGATTTTTTGAATTTTGAGTTTGTACGGAGAAGAAATAAGTTTGTGAAGTTTGGATTTTGGCTTTTTATTTTGAGTGTGAAATAAATTTTTTATTTTTCTATGTGTTTTTATCTATAATTTTAGTGAATCCACGATTCAGCATCTCAATATATTGATTTTAGCAAAATCCCTAAGTAAATTCCTGAATAAATGTCCATAAAACCAATAAATTAACAAAATAACTCTTGTAAATAAATTACACTAATTAATATATATTATATTGTATGAAATAAATTAATAATAGCAAGCTGTAAAATAAAGGAGTTTTTCACCTATAAATAGCCCAAAAATTCTGGTATTTTTAATAGTTTCAGTTTAAATCCTTTTTGCCTCATTCTTTCTTAGCTTGTTTATAAAAATGTATAGAACAATAGAAATTATAAAAAAAATTTGACCTCAAATAAAAACTCCGAGATCCCAAAGAGAAAAAGCAGTAAAGTCCAACTTCCCGACAAAATTCTTACTCCATATAAACACCAAATTCATCAAACTCGCTTTAAAAGTTAAAGCTAGAAAATTATCTATCCAATGAATGTGGTTTGATTATAATCGGAGCTCATTTGCAAAATCTGAGTTTTGGGACCTATGTGTACATTGTGTGTAATGTACATATTATTCTTTTCTCATTTTTTATTTACTTTTCTTAATTACTAAAAAATCCAAAAAAACATTTTTGTGTTTTATTTTATTTCTAGTATTTATTTTATTGTTATTTTGTAAATATCTTTCATTAAAATTTCAAAAAAATTAAAATTAGAATAGTAAAAAAACAATATGTAGATATTGTTTGTTGTATTTTGCAAATTCTCCACTCTCTTTTCTCTTTATTTTATTTTATTTTTCAGTAACGAACTTTTTCTCTTTCAATTTATTTTATTTTTTTCCTTCGTCTACAATAACTCCCATTCAACTCCATTTTCTTTTTTTTTTAACCTCCATTCAACTCCACCATTTTTCTAACCTCCCGTTCAACTCCACCATTCCAACATCTCTCTAACTCCCATTCTTCTTCTCTTTTTATGCTTCTCTTCATCCCCATTTTCCTCATCAACCATTCTAATAGAAAAAGGAGAGAGCTCATTGAGGTTGATCGGTGATAGCGTTCCACCCTGATATGAATCAATGACCTCCTTTCTGGCGAGATCTGCGGAGCTACGCTCCGCGTCGCAGTTTCCTCCAGGTCATTGCACAGCCTCGCATGCTCCGCCACATGCTCGAGGCCATGACAAGAGTTCAGAGTAGCTGCTCTGCCTTCCTGCGAAGATTCATGTAAGTTTTCCATCTTATTCTCATTTTTTTAATTATCTAACGTTATTTTTTTATCTTTATCGCCTTCATTAATTTCTATTCATACCACATTACACTATCACCACCATCTCCCTCATCTTTATTCATCACTCCCCCTTCTCCATTTTCCTTTCCTGTTTGAGAACAAAACAATTTATTAAAATCACAACAGTAAAATATACAAAAAATCATAAAAATAAGTAGATTCCCCCAACCCTTCTCCACAACCGTCTACCCCCTGTGCTCTGCTCCTAGTCGGCTGCCAACACCAAGCGTTGTCGTGGTCACCCACTTGCACAATAGCTTCCAGCAACTACCATCCATTTGCCACCGCCGCCAGCAGAGGCCTCCAGGCCCCCCTACGTCGTAACACCACGACCCCCCTCTTCTCCTTCACCGCATGCCGTGCGTTTCCGCCTACAACATCAGATGGACCCTCCTCCGGGCACAACAGCCTGTCGTCTGCCTTCTCAAGGTCGTAGGCCCACCTCCGCATCTAGCTATCGTCTCCGCCCCTCGCAGTCGCGCACGGGAAGCGACCATGCCGCCAATGCTCTACCACGCAAGCTTACTATCCCTATCACACCCTAGCCGCACGGTCTTCTTTTGTTTATTTTTATTGTAAAAAATGCATTTCTTTATTTCAAGTTCCTGATGAATGCTCATTCATCACTCTTTATTCTTATATTTTAGCGACAAAAACCTTTGCAAATGCATGTATATATTTGTAAATACCAATAATTACCAAAAGCATGCATTGTGTAAAAACTAATAATTAGCATGTTTTTGTGCAAAAATAAAAGAATAAAGATTAAAAAGAAAAAGAGGAAATATTTAGAACAAATATTGAGCAACCTAACCCAAGTGAGGGCTCAACAGGGGCCTGACCGCATAAATGCCAAAGTAGAGGGGATAGGAGCTCATGTGTGTAATTAGACCTATAAATAAATAAAAATATTTTCCTTTAAAAAAATAGAATAAAACGGCTTGTATATATTGTATATATTTATAATTATAAAAATTCAAAACAAAAATAGAAAAATTAAAAAGAAAATAAAAAGAGCCACTTGTGCATATCCACCTTGTACATACAACCACTCCTAGATTTATTTCACCCTATAAATAAATAAATTAAAATTCAAAAAATTTTGTAAATATTCTATATATTATGGTGTAAATAAATAAAATAAAACAAACAAAAATAAAAACAAAATAAAAAGAACAAAGTTAAAAACGAAAAATAATATTGTAAATATACCATGTACATAGATGTATATATACCTATTTATTTCACTATTGTATATTAATAATAAAAATAAAATAAAAATACCCTTTTATTCCTTATTTTATACTATAAATAAATAAAATATAAAATATGAATAAAAATGCACAAAAATAACAAATTAAAAATCAAAAATTAAAAAGGCATATTGTGTAAATACCTATATATAGCATAAAGTGTACATACCCTATTTTTATTTTGAAAAATTAATTAAAAATAACAAAAAATAGATAAAATTAAAACAAAAATATTTCATGTTTTATGTTTTTATAAATTCAGACATTTACTATTTTTAATTGATTTTTCAAAACATTTCCAGATGGCTGCTTCCCATTGGTCCACGGGGATGTTGACCGCCCGGTCAACTCCCCCTTGTGGACCACTTCCCACGGGTTTTAGACGCCCGACCCGACTTCTCCTTATTTTGGCGTCTAAACCCGACCACCTCACACCTAAACCCAGAGTCCTAATCACTCTCCTATGATCCGGGAACCTCGCCCGATCTTCAGCTTAAGGATCCGTGCTCAATCGAGCCGGACCCGAGCCCCTCTTCCCTGACCTACCACCATATAAGAACCGAGCTCTGCCACCTCTTTCCAGGATCTTTTGGCTCCCCACCTATCATTTTCGTGACCTCCACTGCCTTCTCTGAGTTGACAGCTCTCCGTCGGTGGTGTTGAAGAGAGGTGTAGGTGACCGGACCTCAGATCCGGCGAGCTAGCGCCACCGTGCTCCGCCTAAAGCAGGAGCTCGAGCCTCAGGCCACGACGTCCCGCGAGGCAACGACCCAGAGCACCACCAGCTCGCCCACAGTCGATTCCTCCATCCAGGTAGCTTTAGTTCTTTTCCTTGTTCTTTAATTTCTAGTTTGCCCCAAATCTCGCCGTCGCCGACCATCATCGATTCCGGCCACCCCACCTTCCATTCGATCATCGGACTGCATCATCACACTCGCCTTCTTCCCGCGCACGTTCTATGCCCCTCCATTCGACCCAGCTCGCACAGGAGCTGGGGATTCAAGCTCCACCGTCTACCCCTCGCCGGAGCTCGACCGCCCCGCCTCACCGACCACCGTCACCCCTCCTAACGGGGTCGAGGCACTTTGCCCTCGAACCGTGAGTCTATTGATGTACTTTGCAGGGACATCCGAGCCCATCTGAGGGTTTGGATCATTTGGAGCAGCAGCTTGAGCTCCGCCGGTTCCGCCTGAGCTCCTCGGAGCTCCGTTGGGCCATCGGAGACCACTAGTCGACGCGGGAGCCCACAGAGCTTCTTCTCTGATCATCAGAGCCCCACCAAGAGGCCGGGAGTGCGTGCAGCGGGCTGGCGAAGGTCACCGGCCATCAGTTCTTCCTCGACCTTCAGACACTGTTGGATCGTCCTCCAGCTCCAGATTCCATCCGAGCCATCCATTTCAGGAGCGCCAGCACCGCGCGATCGTGAGGAGAGTTGATCTAGACCGTTCGATCCGGACGAAGAAGCACCACATGTTCCTGACCGTCAGATCAGCGACGTGGCAGCTTCCCAGCCGTTCGATCACGCCGAGGGCTTCCTTTGCTGCGAGCCACCAGTCCTCCACCGTTCGATCCACCACATGGCAGCCATCCGTCCCTCGGATATAATAAAGGGGTAATTGTTCTTAGGCCCCTCTATTTCCTTTATTTCATGTTTAGTCCTGTAAATACCATAGTACGTTTTTTTTATTTTGGTACTTTTGCATTTTGGACCCTATCTTGTTTGCTATTTGCATATATACCCCTGCCTGTAGTGTGTCACGTGCATCGACACGTGGTTTGTCTGGGATATTTGCATTGATGGCCTTGTAGTTCTGGGATGTTACTTAATGAATGAATCTTTTTAG
This sequence comes from Ottelia alismoides, assembly GCA_037367405.1. NCBI lineage: Eukaryota > Viridiplantae > Streptophyta > Magnoliopsida > Alismatales > Hydrocharitaceae > Ottelia > Ottelia alismoides. Next base: position 70,847 of record JAZKJV010008128.1, on the reverse strand, counting down.
ATAATTGCATTTATACCCCTGTGCATGGTTTATTTGTGCATGTGCGTATATTTGTGGGTATTTTACAGTAAGGCCCTCAGACTTTTGGTACATGTTACCAATTAGTCCGAGAACTTTACTTTTATTGCAATTAGGTCCTTGTGTGCCCCAGACACGTGCCTCGCGCGTGACTTCTTGGGATTTTTGCACCGGACCCCTAGAACTTTGGGTATTTACGTACAGGTCCCATGCACTCTACCTAGGTTTTTATTTTAATAAAATATCAAACTCACTCCAAATTCAATAAAAATTGGATACAGGGCTCCTGCCATGTTGTAAAATTTTCGAGAATTTTTGGAGACATTTTTGCTTTTATTTGCTATTTTTAAAAATTCAAAAACAGCCTTTTTCCTTATTGTCTAACTTGAAAAATCACAAAAAAATATTAAAACTCATCTTAAAATTACAAAAAATTTGCTACTGTGTCTTTTGGCTTGTTTGATTTTCTGACCAAATTTGGTCATTTTTCATTTTATAAAACTCATAAAAATTACAAAAAACTAAAAACCTCATAAAAAATCTAATAAATAATCTAAAAATCAAAAAATATTAATTCTGGTGCCCTAATTTTCCTTAGACTTTCTAGTTTATATGAAAATTACCTCCAGGAGCTAAATAGGCCCTTTTGCATTTTAAATTGGCCTTTTACTCCTGACTGGACAATACCCTCATTTCCCTGCCATGTTTTATTTTTGGAAAAAAATAAAAATCAGAAAAATGCCAAAAATTCACTAAAATCAGTAAAAATCATAAAATACACAAAAACATTTTTATTTGAATTTTTGATTGATTTTGGATACATTAAATAATTGTTTGAGTAGGCTTGTTTCCTTGTTTTCTTTATCTTCTTAATTAATTAAAAATCCAAAAAAAAATTATAAAAATTAAAAATCCACCAAAAATACATTTCTTTTATTTTATTTCTTTTTGAGACTACTTCGTAGGCCGCGAGGCCATCACGTGCTCCCTGAGTCCGACCCTGGTCGCTATACCGGGCTAATCCAATAGCCAGGACCGCTATCGCTTTTATTTGATTTTGATTTGATTTTGGTGGTCTGATCCTCATTTTCTTGATCGACCGACTGATCTCTTGAGCGACTGATGTCGCAACGACCTTAGTTCTATTTCTTCATCCTGGGTTGCTCGGGGTTTTTCGGCCCATCAGAATGGCGCCGTTGCCGGGGAGCACGGCTTAGTAGTTTTTCTTTTTATTTTTCATTTTCTCTTTGTTTTCTTTTTCGCGGCTTTCCGCGGCTCTTTCTGAGTCCGCGGCTTTTCGCAGCTTCTTTTTCTCTTATTTTCATTTTATTTTATTTTCTTTTATTTTCTTTTATTTTTGTTTTTTTTGATTTGCCTGTTTATTTTATTTGGCATTTTTGCACATATACCCTGTTTATATTTTCTGCTTTCATTTGATTATTTTATTCGGTTTGTGACACTTTGTCTCTTTCTTGCGAGGGCCCGAGGACCGAGGCGGCAACTTTCGAGAAGCCGGCGCAACCGCGGGACTTGGAGGCGGCTCCCTTCTGCACGGAGCCGTAGGAGAGCGTGAGAGAGAGACTGAGCGGGCGAGGATTAGTTTAGTTTTTTATTCCTATCATTAGAACTATTGTAATAATACAGGGACAGACAAAGTGGACTTGGACTTGTGTAGCGGGTCTGTTTCGCCGAGCACCGGTGTGCTCGGGGGACGCTTAGGATTTTTCGCGGCTTTTCGCGATTTTGTTTTTCTTAGCTGCCTTTTACGGTTTTACGTGGTTTTTCTCGAGCCCCTAGATTTAGGATTTTCTGCTTGACTGTGCCGTAATTAGTAATATCCCCACACCTAATTGATTGCCTGTTCCTATAGAGCGTTAATTAGATCTACTAATAAATCATTAATAAAAATAACTGACTCACTCCCTTCGTAGCCTACGTGCCGTAGCCTGCCCTGCCAAGCGCTGCTTCTGAACCCGATGTGTCGGGAGGAGGAGGGGTAGACCGAGACTGGACCCTTTGGCTTGAAGGATCGGTGACCAGTTAGACGGTTCTTCGAGTAGAAATTGCATGTTTAGGACTCGGTTTTTCCGTTGCACCATATAGGTAGTTTCTTTCAGTCTTTACATTTCTGCGCGGATCACTTTGCATGTCGAGTGCTGGAGACAGTACGCATTTCTATCTTTGCATGCATCATTTATTTCATCGCGCATATGCTTTTTCGTCTTCTCCCCCTGTTTTTGACTTAATAATCAGGAGAACCGAAAAATTCGTTAGGCCTTTTGTTTTTTTTGAAAAAGATTAAAAAGAAAAACCATAAAATTGGGACTGTTTAAGCTATTGACCCTAAAAGACACCTGATCTAAAAATTTGTCTTGGGGAGAGCAACCCCCTCATTGATTTGTTTGATTGTGCGAGAGAGTGACCCGTACACTAGGTAGAGCCCTCGGGTGCTATTCCCGACTGATTACCGACTCTTTCGTGCGGGACAGTCGGTTGGGGTAGTATCGGGTATCCCAGCAGGTCACTTAATCGCTCTAATAGATTGATTGTTCACCAAAATAAAATAGACAAGATAATTTGACTGAGTCTTTACGGTCTTCAGCTCGCGTTGTGTTGGTGAACAGTGGGGTTTGTTTTCTGATCATAGTTTCTCTAGATCCCATCCGCCATATTCGCTACATCACGATGATGGGTAGATGATCTCTTAGGCAGCCTCTGGCTGCACCGCTTTCGGGCACGTCTACCCGTTCATCTAGGTTGGCTCGCGAGAGCCGAGACCAGCTCTTTGAGCCCGAGTATGATTCCGCCCTGTTCCCCCTCGACCCCCTTTCTTTTGGTTCTGAGAGACTAGTTCCAGAGGAGAGATTAGCAGATTTATCGGCACCTGAGTTTGGGTCATTTTGTTTTGCAGACACCATGGCCGGCAGTTCAGAGGATCGCTCCAGAGGTCCGGTGCCTTAGCACTTTGTATTGGACCAGGGCGCGATCAACTCCACCCTGATCGCCTCCCTCGAGACAGTTCAGTAGCAGTTGAGGGATCAGGGAGCATTCATACTGGATATGAGGAGAGAGATGGAGGAGATGAGAGCACAGAGAGAGCAGCGGAGAGACGGGCCGAGGATCCCGAATGATGCAGATGCAGCAGCCGCCGCAGCAGCAGCAGCCGCCACAGCCGCGGCAGGAGGACCACCGAGACCGATGCGGGAGTTGCACAACCCCAGATCGACACTGATGCATCATTGGGTAGTGCTTCCAGTGATCGTGGGGGACTTCAAGTTCCCCTTGAACACCATGCAGTTACTCCCCCGTTTCCACGGGCTCGCCACTGAGGAGCCCCATCTCTACCTCCAGGAGTTCCTCATGATTTGCAGCACTGTCCACGACCGTCAGGTGGACCAGGACACGATTCAGATGATTGCCTTCCCCTTTTCCTTGGCAGATAGAGCAGCCACCTGGCTGAAGCATTTGGGGAAGTTTGTTTACACTTGGGAGCAGCTCCGCACCGAGTACTTGCATAAGTAGTAGCCACTCGGGCGGACCAATGTAGCGAGAGCCCTTATCAGCAACTTCTCCATGCTCCCCAACGAGCAGTTCCATGAGGCATGGGAGAGGTTCCAAGAGCTGACTGATCGATGCCCGCACCACGATATTTCTAAGCCCAACATCGTGCAGAGCTTTTTCAGCAGGCTGACACCAGAGCTCCAGGGCTTGGTGAACGCTTCTTGCGGCGGGTCTTACTTCGCCAAGGATCACGAACAGGTCTGGGCCATCTACGAGGAGATGGCCGAGAACTACATGGTGATGTCCCAGACCCGGTTGTACACTCAGGACAGGACCCAGCAGCCAGGACTCGTGTAGTACCAGAGGATAGCACAGGTCGACGCAGGTCCTTCCAGTTCGTCTGCAGTAGCAGCAGCACAGGCAGAGTCATCCGCTGCGGACATGGGCATCATTAGCGAGAAGTTGGATCGGATGGAGCTGATAGAGAAGATGCAGTGCCAGGGCATCACTCAGATGGAGCAGATGGCACAGACTCTGAGCGACATGAAGACCCAGCTCATGTGTCTCCAGGAGGCACAGATGGCTTCCTAGCCCCGTCTTTAGTCGCGAGGCGATCACGGCAGCAGCAGCAGCTCGTCCCAGCGCTCCAGCTCACACCAGCAGCCTAGACAGGTTCACCTTGTACATACGGAGCCATACCAGCAGCCGCAGCCCACCTACCAGTCACCACCATCTTCAGACTTGCAGATGGTGGTATACCAGCCTAATCAGCCTCTGGCAGTACTCCCGCCAGCCAAGTACGATGCAGAGCCGTTGATGGATGTCAACGGGATTTGGTATGACCGCCCTCAGCCTGGAATCCGACGAGACCATCCCGGATTCAGGTGGGGGAACGGAGGTACCCAGCCCCAACAACAGCCATCTGGTCAGGGAGGCCAGTACAACCATCAGGGAGAGCACCAGCCGCAGCAGCAGCCCCCAGTCTACCCTTCACAGCAGCAGCAGCAGTCGTCCTACGGTCCTCGTCCCTATCAGCAGGGACAGTCTTGGAGGCACGAGCAGCCTCACCAGTAGCAACATCCAGCACACCCATACCCCTCTCAGCAGCAGCCGCACCAGTTCCAGCAGCCTCATTACCAGAGAGGCTACCCGTCGGGCTCCCACGAGAGCCCCCCTTTGGATGATATAGATCGCCTCCTCACAGACCAGCAGGCTACTTTCAGACGGGAGATGGACGAGTTTCGCCAGGAGATGCGGGATATAATGAGAGGGAAGGCTGCCATCCCTGCCCAGATCGAGCCAAACCCCAACAGCCTGAAGCGGAAGTCTGACCAGGTAGCTTACACTGAGCATGCCACTCCTAGTGATCCATTTGATGATATGTCTGCAGACCTTTTTGATGCTGATTTTGTCACACTTAGGAGCGGTAGGACACCAGCAGGCGGCGCCTCGTCTGAGCGACGTCATGAGGATACACCTAGAGCGCCAAATGAGGAGGAGGAGAGCGGTACTGAGGCCGCTCGAGATGATGACGGTGGTACTGATACCACCAAGGATGCTGACTCCACAGGCGGTGCTGAGGCCGCCATTTCACCAGTTCGAGGAGGTGGTACTGAGGCCACCCAGGATGCTGAGCCAGAGCGCTGTACTGAGGCCGCGAGACGTCCAGTTGATCCAACCACTGGTGGTACTGAGGCCACCAGAGTTCATGTAGAGAGATCTGTTGTTTTTCCTTCCCCTGATGTATCTCGGAACCATGTTGTGAATAAAGGAAAAGGTTTGGTTTTTTCTGGTCCTACTGTGGCGCTTGATGTATGTGCAGATCCGGCCGTCGAGTCGTCTAGACCTTTTCCTAGTCCTTCATCTGAGAAGGACCCAGTGATCCCCTTCCCTAGAGCCCTTCAGATGGGGAAGGGGAAGAAAATAGAAAATCCAAAAAAGAGAGATCAGGAAGAGTTCAGCCAGCAGATGATAGATCGTTTCCATATCCAGCTGGCTCTTCAAGTGGCTTTGCAGCACATTCCCCTTCTTCAGCGTTCGTTGAGAGACAGGACTACAGTTAGGAGGAAGAGGAGGAACCACCACTCAGAGATCCATGTGCTGACGAAAGCCACGTGTTTCGCGATCCAGAACCGTCTGCTGGCCAAGAGGCCAGATTCAGGAGCCCCTTATGTCAGATGTCACATTAGAGAGCAGAGGTTCGACCGGACTCTATTAGATAGCGGATCGTCTATCAACCTCCTTCCGGCAGCCCTTCTCGACCGCTTCGAGTTGGGCACTCTTAGACAGAGCAGGACAATCCTTCAGTTTGCTGATCGATCTGTCAAGAGGCCGAAGGGGTTGTTGCGAGACGTTGTCGTCACTATTCAGGGCCTGCAATTCCCCGTGGACTTCGTAGTGTTGGACATGGAAATCCCTGATTCAGTGACCGATACCTCCATCATTCTCGCTCGTCCGTTCTTGGCCACATCCAAGGAGGTGACTGACCATGATAGCGGGAAGGTATACTTTCGCGTCGAGGGTGAAAGTGTACAAATAGAGATGGTCGAGGACAACAGAGCCAGAGACAGATCATGCTCAGAGACCACCTCAGATACAGAGCAGCTGACAGATGCCGGGCTAGATATAAACCAGGACTGTGATTTTGTGATCACAGACGATGAGGCAGTATGGGCAGACCCTGCAGCACAGGACATCCTCTCATTTTCAGACACCGCTGATGCAGAGATGATAGCAGAGGAGAGCTTGGAGAGCACATTCCTGGTTCAAGATACTTCAGTGGCAGCAGAGCAGGTTCTTGACCGCGACACGGATTTTCGTGATGATGGTGGTACTGATGCCACCTTGTTTGATGCAGATCCCTCGGATTCAGAGTCTGATTGGGCAGATTGCGAGGATTATATGCCAGACCTGAGTTCCACTGAGCGTACAGTTGAGGAGGAGGTAGATGCCGAGCAGATCAGAGACATTTCAGTTGAGCAGCCTTCTTCAGATCCAGTTTGCGAGAGTACGTTCTCATTCTCCCAGACATATTTGGCAGCATACACGCGGCTTCTTTCGAAGCCAGATTTGCCAGCACCCAGCTGTCCAAAGCTGAAGCTGCTCCCTACTTCGCAGAAGTATCGATTCCTTGCGAGTGAGCCTGAGATGTACCCAGTCATCATCTCCGCCGATCTCACTGGAGAGCAAGAATCCCGTTTGATGGGGGGTCTTGGAAAGAACCGCAAGGCAATCGGATGGAGCGTAGCAGATCTCCAGGGGATTAGTTCGGCCCTGTGCTCCCACCATATCTATCTCGAGGATGAGGCGAAGCCGTCGCGTGAGTTCCAGCGGTGGCTGAACCCCAATCTGAGAGAGGTTGTCATGAAGGAAATCTCGAAATGGTGGAGCGCTGATTTATCTATCCCATCTCCGACTCCAAGTGGGTCAGCCCCTTGCATGTGGTGCCCAAGAAGACGGGCATCACGACTGTGATCAGTGAGTCGGGAGAGGAGATTGCTACACGAGTACCCACTTCTTGGCGGGTCTGCATTGACTACAGGAGACTCAACCAGGCCACCAAGAAGGATCATCTCCCCCTGCCTTTCATTGACCAAATCATTGAGAGACTGGCAGGGAAGAGCCATTATTGTTTTCTGTATGGGTACTCGGGCTACAACTAGGTGGCCATCGCTCCTCAGGACCAGGAGAAGACCACCTTTACCTGTCCCTTCGGCACATACGCCTTCCGACGCATGCCATTTGGGCTATGCAATGCCCCTGTGACTTTTCAGAGATGCATGTTGTCGATCTTTTCAGACATGGTAGGGGAGTGTTTGGAGGTCTTCATGGATGATTTCTCGGTTTACGGTGACGGATTCGACTCCTGTCTTGACTGCCTAGACCGAGTACTCCAGCGATGTATTGAGGTTCACTTGGTGCTATCTTGGGAGAAGAGTCACTTCATGGTGACTCAAGGGACGGTGCTTGGCCATATCATATCCAACAGGGGCATGGAGGTTGATCCGACCAAGGTAGATGTCATTAGAAAACTCGTACCGCCGTCCAATCTGAGGCAGCTACGGTCATTCCTGGGGCACGTCGGTTTCTACCGACGATTTATTCATGATTTCAATAGGATTTTCCGGCCGTTGACTGACCTACTGACGAAAGACACCGAGTTCCTTGTCGATGACAAGTGTCTTTCGTCCTTCGAGACTCTCAAGCAATGTGTTATTGAGGCTCCCATTCTCCAGCCGCCTGATTGGTCTCTCCCATTCGAGATCGTGACGGATGCCTCCGATTTTGCCGTGGGGGCCGTGCTGGGACAGAGGAGGGATGGAGTCCCCTTTTCTATCCACTACGCTAGTCGCACATTGGATTCTGCCCAGCGGAATTATACGATCACAGAGAAGGAGATGCTAGCCGTAGTGTTCGCCCTAGATAAGTTCAGATCTTACATCATTGGATCTAGAGTGACCTTGTATACTGATCACACCGCCATCCGATACCTCATGGCAAAGAAGGATGCCAAGGCCAGACTGACTAATGGATCCTTCTACTCCAGGAGTTCGACATTGAGATCAAGGATAAGCCTGGAGTCAAGAATGTGGTGGCGGATCATCTCTCCCGTTTAGAGCATCCTGAGGAGTCTGAGCATATTGATCCCATTTGTGAGACCTTCCCAAATGAGGCGATCCTTGCTATCGCCTCACTCCCGTGGTATGCCGATATTGTGAACTTTCTCGTTGCTGGGAAAGTCCCACAAGATTGGACCAGGCAGAGGCTTGAGACCTTCCTTGCGAAGGCCAAGTCCTACCACTGGGAGGATTCCATCCTTTACCACGAAGGAGGGGATAGCGTCTGGCGTCGGTGCATTCCTCAGGAGGAACACCATAGCATCCTCACTTACTGCCACAAGCTTGAGGCAGGAGGACATCATTCTGGGAGGAGAACGGCACAGAAAGTGCTCCAATCCGGCTTGTGGTGGCCTACCCTCTTCAAGGACTCTGATGAGTTTGTGAAGAGGTGTACTGACTGTCAGAGGATGAGCACTTGTGGACAGCGTGATATGATGTTGATGCAGCCCATTCACTTCTGTGAGGTTTTTGACGCATGGGGCATCGATTTCATGGGTCCATTCCCTAAGAGTCAGGGATTTGAGTACATTCTGTTGGCCGTAGATTATGTTAGTCGTTGGGTTGAGGCTATCCCCACCCGAGCCGCTAATGCGAGGACAGTTTGCAGATTTTTGAGGAAGCACATCATCACGCGGTTCGGGGTACCTCGAGTATTGATTTCAGATGGGGGGTCTCATTTCATCAATGACCAGGTGAAGGCCCTTGCTAGTGAGTTCGATATAGACCATCGTGTTGCTACACCTTACCATCCACATACGAATGGTCTAGCCGAGGTGTCGAACAGGGAGATCAAGACTATTTTGCAGAAAGTCGTCCGCCCTGACCGAAAGGATTGGTTGCAGCTTTTGGACTCGGTCTTGTGGGCATATTGGACGTCTTTCAAGACACCATTGGGCACATCTCCCTTTCGCCTCGTATATGGCAAGCCGTGCCATTTGCCTGTTGAGCTGAGGCACAGGTCACTTTGGGCAGTCAATGAGATACTTATGGATCCAGCTGGTGTAGGAGACCAGGGGAGGGCAGAGTTAGCAGCCCTGGAGGAGTTGAGAGATACCGCCTTCTCAAACAGCCTACATTATAAGGAGAGAGTGAAGGAGTGGCATGATTCTCACATCAGCCACAAGCATTTTGAGCCTGGACAGAGAGTATGGCTGTTTGATGCGAGGCTTCATTTATTTCCAGGGAAGCTACAGAGCAAGTGGAAGGGACCCTACTTGGTGAGAAAGGTACATGACAACGGTAACATTGATATATCCAAGTTGTCTTCTGAGAGTACCTTTTGAGTGAACGGCCAGCGGCTCAAGCCATTTCTAGATCATGAGCCGCGGGTCGTTGATGTTGCCCCTATTCATTTTGCGTGAGATGTGGTCCTTTGACTCACATCTATGGCATCTCACGCATGATTTTCACTGATCTTCCGACTTGTATAGATCCAGATGTCCATATCATCACATTCTTTAGTCCCACATCCCTTTATTCATCCTTTGATTATGCTATACTTAGGGTGTACTTTACCCTAAGTATAGGGGGGATGTGGGACCTTTGAGTTTTCTTTTGTTCCTGTCTAACCCTGTTTTTGTTGCCTATACTTAGGGATATTTTACCCTAAGTATAGGGGGGGTAGACCCTGTACATTCTCCACTCGGTTTTCCCTTTGTGTACAGCCTGCTATACTTAGGATTACTTGATCCTAAGTATAGGGGGAAAAGCCGAGAGTCTCTTGATATTCTATTCATTCATTCGTCTTTGTATATAGCCATCCTTTTCACTTCCCTATACATAGCACGAGTTATGTCTTCTTCATCGCTCTTGACTCTGAGGACATCGTTCGAGCTAAGTATAGGGGGGTGTGTATATATTTCATATATACCTTAGCCATAACTCGTACTTTGTGTGAGTGTGTTAATAAATAAAATGGCTAAAAACCCTAAAAATCACAAAAATTAAAAATTTTTCATGTACATAAACCTTCTTTTATTTGCACATAAATAGCTAGTGTACAAATTATTTTTGTAAAAATGATTTCAAAAATCTTTTGTGTAAAGCTTGTGTAAATATTTTCTTATAAAAATTATGTATATAGTACAAAATTTTTCCAAAATGTTTTGAAAATCAAACGTTTGCAAAAATCTTGTGTAAATGTGTGTAAATACTTTTGCAAAACTTGTACTTCATGCATTCATCCATTCATGATTTCAAAACATTTTTCAAAAAATTTTGCCTGTTTGTAAAAATTTGTGTAAATAGCATCTTTTGTACATATGTATATAGTTTTTCTGGATGATAGTTGACATTTAAACTAGCCTGGAATTAAATTGGGAAATGGAGCTTGATTAAGATCTTAATCCACCTAATTTATAGAAGGAACCTTATAGGGCTTAGGTTTAAGGCTTTTCAGGTCCATGGTGACTTAATTCTTTAAGTCCACTAGGCTATGATCACATGTCATCTCAATGAGCCTAAGTAGAGCACTTAACAACAACACATGACTCATAGGGACAATGGCTTTACTTGGACATCAGCACTTTGCACCGAGCTCTCTACGGATGAGGTGGTGAGGAGGCAGTCTTCCTTGACTTGGGGTAGCATATGAGGGTAGAACTTCTATGCGGAACCTCTCTTCTTCTTTTAGTGAAGGAAGTGCGTCTCAACTTGGTCTGGTTGCCATGAGGTCTAACGACAGGAGTTGTGGGTTGCAATAAAGATTCAAAAGAGGGATAGTCTACTGGCTCAAGAGGAAAAACTCCTTGTATATATGCTGCACATGTATATGTTGTATAGATGCACTTGAAAAAAAAATGCAAAAAGAAAATAACTCCAAAAAAGTGGTGGGTCTGAGAGAAAATGATAATCCCACCGGAGTATGTATATAGAGTGCAAAAGCAAAGCTTGAGATTCATGATCCACCTTATGTAGCTTGCAGCAGGGAGACCTGGCTACACTGGTCAAGCTCCCAAGGATACATGGTTACACTGGCCATGGTCCATTCTCTTCTTCCTCCTCTTCTTGAGCCGGTTGAACTTGAACTTAGAAGGGAATACCCCGCTCCTCGAGGAAAGAGTGGCCAGATTAAGGTCATAGAGTTACCTTGTTGGGGAGCGTTGTCAAGTTGCCATTTCTGAGGTGGAGAGCTTATACATCACATTCACAAGACAAGGAAAGATTCATGGTCTTCAGGGTTTGTGTTTGATGACTTGTTCTGATCTGGAGCATTGAGGAGTCTTGATTAGAGATTAGTGGAACTTAGAGGCTGTTGAGTTTTAAGCTTAAGTCCAAATAAGGTTCCGACACATTAATAATCCAAAGATATGATCGAGCTCCATACCTCAATTTAATGAAGGAAAGTTTAATATTCAACCTTGATCCATGTACATTCTTCTCTTTTTCTTTTTCTTTCTTCTTTTTCACTTCTTTTTCAAATAAGTGTTTGCTAAGGGACTAGCAAAGTTAAGTATAGGGGGGTGATGAATGCTCATTCATCACTCTTTATTCTTATATTTTAGCTACAAGAACCTTTGCAAATGCATGTATATATTTGTAAATACCAATAATTACCAAAAGCATGCATTGTGTAAAAACTAATAATTAGCATATTTTTGTGATAAAATAAAAGAATAAAGATTAAAAAGAAAAAGAGGAAATATTTAGAATAAATATTGAGCAACCTAACCCAAGGGAGGGCTCAGCAGGGGCCTGACCGCATAAAAGCCAAAGTAGAGGGAGATAGGAGCTCATGTGTGTAATTAGACCTATAAATAAATAAAAAAAATTCCTCTAAAAAAATAGAATAAAACAGCTTGTATATATTGTATATATTTATAATTATAAAAATCAAAACAAAATTAGAAAAATAAAAAAGAAAATAAAAAGAGCCACTTGTGCATATCCACCATGTACATACAACCACTCCTATATTTATTTCACCCTATAAATAAATAAATTAAAATTCCAAAAATTTTGTAAATATTCTATATATATTATGGTGTAAATAAATAAAATAAAAACAACAAAAATAAAAACAAAATAAAAAGAACAAAATTAAAAACCAAAAATAATATTGTAAATATACCTTGTATATAGATGTATATATACCTATTTATTTCACTATTGTATATAAATAATAAAAATAAAATAAAAATACCCTTTTATTCCTAATTTTATACTATAAATAAATAAAATATAAAATAGGAATAAAAATGCACAAAAATAACAAATTAAAAATCAAAAATTAAAAAGGCATATTGTGTAAATACCTATATAAAGCATACAGTGTAAATACCCTATTTTTATTTTGAAAAATTAATTAAAAATCACCAAAAAATAGAAAAAAATAAAGCAAAAATATTTCATGTTTTATGTTTTTATAAATTCAGCCATTTACTATTTTTAATTGATTTTTCAAAACATTTCCAGATGGCTGCTTCCCATTGGTCCACGGGGATGTTGACCGCCCGGTCAACTCCCCCCTGTGGACCACTTCCCACGAATTTTAGATGCCCGACCCGACTTCTCCTTATTTTGGCGTCTAAACCTGACCACCTCGCACCTAAACCCAGGGTCCTAATCACTCTCCTATGATCCGGGAACCTCACCCGATCTTCAGCTTAGGGATCCGTGCTCAATCGAGCCGGACCCGAGCCCCTCTTCCTGGACCTACCACCATATAAGAACCGAGCTCCGCCACCTCTTTCAAGGATCTTTTGGCTCCCCACCTATCATTCCCGTGACCTCCACTGCCTTCCCTGAGGTGTCAGCTCTCCGTCGGCGGTGTTGAAGAGAGGTGTAGGTGACCGGACCTCAGATCCGGCAAGCTAGCGCCGCCGTGCTCCTCCTGAAGCAGGAGCTCGAGCCTCGGGCCACGACGTCCTGCGAGGCAACCTTCTAGTTTGCCCAAAATCGATTCCTCCATCCAGGTAGCTTTAGTTCTTTTCCTTGTTCTTTAATTTCCAGTTTGCCCCAAATCTCACCGTCGCCGACCATCATCGATTCCGGCCACCCCTACCTTCCATTCGATCATCGGACCGCATTATCACACTCACCTTCTTCCCGCGCGCGTTCTATGCCCCTCCATTCGACCCAGCTCGCACAGGAGCTGGGGATTCGAGCTCCACCGTCTACCCCTCGCCGGAGCTCGACCGCCCGGCCTCACCGACCACCGTCACCCCTCCTAATGGGGTTGAGGCACTTTGCCCTCGACCCGCGAGTCTGCTGGTGTACTTCGTAAGGAGATCCGAGCCCATCTGAGGGCTTGGACCATTTGGAGTAGCAACTTGAGCTCCGCCGGTTCCGCCTGAGCTCCTCGGAGCTCCGTTGGGCCATCGGAGACCACTAGTCGACGCGGGAGCCCACAGAGCTTCTTCTACGATCGTCAGAGCCCCGCGAGGAGGTCGGCAGTGCGCGCAGCGGGCCGGCGAAGGTCACCGGTCATCAGTTCTTCCTCGACCTTCAGACACCGTTGGATCGTCCTCCAGCTCCAGATTCCATCCGAGCCATCCATTTCAGGAGCGCCAGCACCGCACGATCGTGAGGAGAGTCGATCTAGACCGTTCGATCCGGACGAAGAAGCACCACATGTTCCCGACCGTCAGATCAGCGGCGTGTCAGCTTCCCAGCCGTTCGATCGCGTCGAGGGCTTCCTTTGCTGCGAGCCACCAGTCCTCCACCGTTCGATCCACCACGTGGCAGCCATCCGTCCCTCGGATATAATAAAGGGGTAATTGTTCTTAGGCCCCTCTGTTTCCTTTATTTCGTGTTTAGTCCTGTAAATACCATAGTACGTTGTTTTTATTTGGTACTTTTGCATTTTGGACCCTGTCTTGTTTGCTATTTGCATATATACCCCTGCTTGTAGTGTGTCACGTGCATCGACACGTGGTTTGTCTGGGATATTTGCATTGATGGCCATGTAGTTCTGGGATGTTACTTAATGAATGAATATTTTTAGATAATTGCATTTATACCCCTGTGCGTGGTTTATTTGTGCATGTGCGTATATTTGTGGGTATTTTACAGTAAGGCCCTCGGAGTTTTGCTACATGTTACCAATTAGTCCGAGAACTTTACTTTTATTGCAATTAGGTCCATGTATGCCCCATACATGCGCCTCGTGCGTGACTTCTTGGGATTTTTGCACCGGACCCCCTGGAACTTTGGGTATTTACGTACAGGTCCCTATGCACTGTACCTAGGTTTTTATTTTTAATAAAATATCAAACTCACTCCAAATTCAATGAAAATTGGACACATGGCTCCTGCCATGTTGTAAAATTTTCGAGAATTTTTGGAGACATTTTTGCTTTTATTTGCTATTTTGAAAAATTCAAAAACAGCCTTTTTCCTCACTGTATGACTTGAAAAATCACAAAAAAAATTAAAACTCATCTTAAAATTACAAAAAAAATTTCTACTATGTCTTTTGGCTTGTTTGATTTTCTGACCAAATTTGGTCATTTTTTTATAAAACTCATAAAAATAACAAAACACTAAAAACCACATAAAAATTCTAATAAATAATCGAAAAATCCAAAAATAATAATTCTGATGCCTTAATTTTCCTTAGACTTTCTATTTTATAGGAAAATTACCTCCAGGAGCTAAATAGGCCCTTTTGCATTTTAAATTGGCCTTTTACTCCTGACTGGACAGTACCCCCATTTCCCTGCCTAGTTTTATTTTTAGAAAATTAAATAAAAATCAGTAAAATACAAAAAATTCACTAAAAACAGTAAAAATCATAAAATACACAAAAACATTTTTATTTGAATTTTTGATTAATTTTTGATGCATTAATTAATTATTTGAGTAGGCTTGTTTCCTTGTTTTCTTTATCTTCTTAATTAATTAAAAATCCAAAAAAATTATAAAAACTAAAAATCCACAAAAAATACATTTCTTTTATTTTATTTCTTTTTAAGACTACTTCGTAGGCCGGGAGGCCATCACGTGCTCCGTGAGTCTGACCCTGGTCGCTATACAAGGCTAATCCAATAGCTAGGACCGCTATCGCTTTTATTTGATTTTGATTTGATTTTGGTGGTCTGATCCTCATTTTCTTGATCGACCGACTGATCTATTGAGCGACTGAGGTCGCAACGACCTTAGTTCTATTTCTTCATCCTTGGTTGCTCGGGGTTTTTCGGCCCATCAGAATGTTCAACATCCCCCCTATGAACCACTTCCCACGGGTTTTAGACGCCCGACCCGACTTCTCCTTATTTTGGTGTCTAAACCAGACCACCTCGCAATTAAACCCAGGGTCCTAATCACTCTCCTAGGATCCGGGAACCTCGCCCGATCTTCAGCTTTGGGATCCGTGCTCAATCGGGCTGGACCCGAGCCCCTCTTCCTGGACCTACCACCATATAAGAACCGAGCTCTGCCACCTCTTTCCAGGATCTTTTGGCTCCCCACCTGTCATTCCCGTGACCTCCACTTCCTTCCATGAGGTGACAGCTCTCCGTCGCGGTGTTGAAGAGAGGTGTAGGTGACCGGACCTCAGATCCGGCGAGCTAGCGCCGCCGTGCTCCGCCTGAAGCAGGAGCTCGAGCCTCGGGCCACGACGTCTCGCAAGGCAACGACCCAAAGCACCCCCAGCTCGCCCACAGTCGATTCCTCCATCCAGGTAGCTTTAGTTCTTTTCCTTGTTCTTCAATTTCTAGTTTGCCCCAAATCTCGCTGTCGCCGACCATCATCGATTCCGGCCAGCCCCACCTTCCATTCGATCATCGGACCGCATCATCACACTCGCCTTCTTCTCACGCACGTTCTACGCCCCTCCATTCGACCCAGCTCGCACAGGAGCTGGGGATTCGAGCTCCACCATCTACCCCTCGCCGGAGCTCGACCGCCCCGCCTCACCGACCACCGTCACCCCTCCTAACATGGTCGAGGCACTTTGCCCTCGACCCACGAGTCTGCTGGTGTACTTTGCAGGGCATCCGAGCCCATCTGAGGGCTTGGACCATTTAGAGCAGCAGCTTAAGCTCCGCCAGTTCCGCCTGAGCTCCTCGGAGCTCCGTTGGGCCATCGGAGACCACTAGTCGACGTGGGAGCCCACAGAGCTTCTTCTCCGATCATCAGAGCCCCGCGAGGAGGCCGGGAGTGCGTGCAGCGGGCCGGCGAAGGTCGCCGGCCATCAGTTCTTCCTCGACCTTCAGACACCGTTGGATCGTCCTCCTGCTCCAGATTCCATCCGAGCCATCCATTTCAGAAGCGCCAGCACCGCACGATCGTGAGGAGAGTCGATCTAGACCGTTCAATCCGGACAAAGAAGCACCACCTGTTTCCGACCGTCAGATCAGCGATGTGGCAGCTTCCCAGCCGTTCGATCGCGCCGATGGCTTCCTTTGCTGCGAGCCACCAGTCCTCCACCGTTCGATCCACCACGTGGCAGCCATCCGTCCCTCGGATATAATAAAGGGGTAATTGTTCTTAGGCCCCTCTGTTTCCTTTATTTCATGTTTAGTCTTGTAAATACCATAGTACGTTGATTTTATTTTGGTACTTTTGCATTTTGGACCCTGTCTTGTTTGCTATTTGCATATATACCCCTGCATGTAGTGTGTCACGTGCATCGACACGTGGTTTGTCTGGGATATTTGCATTGATGGCCTTGTAGTTCTGGGATGTTACTTAATGAATGAATCTTTTTAGATAATTGCATTTATACCCCTGTGCGTGGTTTATTTGTGCATGTGCGTATATTTGTGGGTATTTTACAGTAAGGCCCTCGGACTTTTGGTACCTGTTACCAATTAGTCCGAGAACTTTATTTTTATTGCAATTAGGTCCCTGTGTGCCCCAGACACGCGCCTTGC
Organism: Ottelia alismoides; assembly: GCA_037367405.1. Taxonomy (NCBI): domain Eukaryota; kingdom Viridiplantae; phylum Streptophyta; class Magnoliopsida; order Alismatales; family Hydrocharitaceae; genus Ottelia; species Ottelia alismoides. The sequence goes on along the minus strand of JAZKJV010008128.1, from coordinate 53,893 downwards.
GCGTGACTTCTTGGTATTTTTGCACCGGACCCCCTGGAACTTTGGGTATTTACGTACAGGTCCCTGTGCACTGTATCTAGGTTTTTATTTTTAATAAAATATCAAACTCACTCCAAATTCAATGAAAATTGGACACATGGCTCCTGCCATGTTGTAAAATTTTCGAGAAATTTTGGAGACATTTTTGCTTTTATTTGCTACTTTTAAAAATTCAAAAACAGCCTTTTTCCTTACTGTCTGATTTGAAAAATCACAAAAAAATATTAAAACTCATCTTAAAATTACAAAAAATTTGCTACTGTGTCTTTTGGCTTGTTTGATTTTCTGACCAAATTTGGTCATTTTTCATTTTATAAAACTCATAAAAATTACAAAACACTTAAAACCTCATAAAAATTCTAATAAATACTCTAAAAATCCAAAAATAATAATTCTGGTGCCTTAATTTTCCTTAGACTTTCTATTTTATTGAAAAATTACCTCCAGGAGCTAAATAGGCCCTTTTGCATTTTAAATTGGCCTTTTACTCCTGACTGGACAATACCCCCATTTGCCTGCCTTGTTTTATTTTTAGAAAATTAAATAAAAATCAGAAAAATGCCAAAAATTCACTAAAAATAGTAAAAATCGTAAAATACACAAAAACATTTTTATTTGAGTTTTTGATTGATTTTTGTTGCATTAAATAATTGTTTGAGTAGGCTTGTTTCCTTGTTTTCTTTATCTTCTGAATTAATTAAAAATCCAAAAAAAATTATAAAAATTAAAAATCCATCATAAATACATTTCTTTTATTTTATTTCTTTTTGAGACTACTTCGTAGGCCGGGAGGCCATCACGTGCTCCCTGATTCCAACTCTGGTCGCTATACCAGGCTAATCCAATAGCCAGGACCGCTATCGCTTTTATTTGATTATGATTTGATTTTGGTGGTCTGAGCCTCATTTTCTTGATCGACCGACTGATCTCTTGAGCGACCGAGGTCGCAACGACCTTAGTTCTATTTCTTCATCCTTGGTTGCTCGGGGTTTTTCGGCCCATCAGTTCCCGTTATTGCAAAGTAGCCCCTATGTTTGTCTTGTTTGTAAGTTTTGTTTTCTAAAATTGCATCGATAACCCTATGTTTGCACATTAATTTGGACATTCTTTTGTATCATTTATTTCAATGAAAAATGCCATATCTTGGGAAACTAATTTTCTAGCATTTAGCTATTTATTTGGACTCTTTGTCAATTTGGGGATATTCATTAAAATTATTTAAGTGAAAAAGTTTATATTTTACCCACTGTGGGCTCTTAAATTCATATTTAATTCAGGTTTCTCCAAAAATTCCTTAAAAACCAGAAATGATGCCTTGAAATGTGCTTAAATTACTATCCAAATCGTATCTAAATTGGAATTGTTATGTGCTTTAAATAAATTATAGAGTGATTTTCGAAATTGATTTTTAATTAAATCCACACAATATTTTTACGAAATTCCCCTGGATTACTTATATAAATAGCTTTTTGAGATAATTTGTTGTCTTGATAAATTGACAACATGGATTTATTAGGAAATAAATACTTATAGTCACTCTCTTTTCATTAAAAAATTCTAAAAAATCATATTTTCTCAAAAATTCGAAAAATATTATTATAACCTCATGCATCATGTTTATATTTCAAAAAATTTTTCATAATTTTTGCATTCTGTATGTGAAAAATTGCATAAAAATTCATAAAAAGTGTGCATTTTTCATTGTTGCATTTTAACCCGTAAAATTCCAAAAAGAGTGTTTTGCATTCCCCACTTGAGTAAGTTTCTAGTATAATTTGGTTATATTGGATTAATTTCATATTAAAATTAATTTGGCTAAATTGTATGCTTTGTTATTAACTTAATTCACCCGCATTTTGCATTTGCATTCATATTGCATAAAAAATACAAAATTCTGCATTGGAAATCTAAACCTAATTTTTCTTATTTTTCCCAAAGATGTTCCCTTATCTCCCTGTGCTCGACCCCAGGCTCGCACGGGATGTAAATATAAGCTGAGTCCTCTTCATAGAGACATTCGACTCGGTTCAACATGATTCATTAAGTACTTGTATTGCAACGAGTATAAATTATAACATATATTTAAAGGCTCGTTAGATGGCATCGTTGCCGGGGAGGCAAACGGTTTAGGAATAATATAGAAAATTGGATTTAGGTTTTCTCACACTCGTGGAGTCTGACCCCCGAGTCACCTTGTAATTAATACATTTTTTTTATTTTCTCTAAATTATTTATCTGCTCATTTTTGTATATATTTTGTTATTTATCTCTGTAACATAAACTTCTTTCTCCTTACGAGGGTCCAGTGGACTTGGCGTGCATCAGAGGTCAACATACGTTACACTTGCCGATTGCCAAAGATCAAGGATTTTTAATTTTTTTGAGAGCATTTTTATGTTTGTAAATTTTGTAATTATTGTGTTTAATAATTTTGGTAATTTTCGCTTTACATCGGCTCTTATTTGAGAGCTCACGCTTGTATCCGAACTGGACATTTGATTCGTTCGTCGTCGTGTGGTTGATTGATGTAGATTAGGCTTGCACTCGCGACTCTTGGAGCATTTCTAGTAAAATATTTTATTTCTTGTGCTCTTAATATTTAGGACCACACCACATCAACAAGATGATTTAGACCATAGATCTATTGGTCCAAATTAATTAGTTCATCACCTGCTAATAAAACTGCCTGTCTAGGAACATTTTTTTCATTTGCATCTCATATAGTATAAATATTCAATTCTGCATTACATCCCGTATGTAGAGTGTGAAGATCACAGTAAGTCTTCTGAACTGGGCATGCATCATTGATTTCACTATTTGCATCGGTTTTTCTCGACTCACTTCCCCTTGGTTTTGAAACTTAGGTTAAAAGTAAATTGGGACTGATCGTTAGGCATGCCATGTTTGGTGGACTAATCAAGTGATAATCGAAGTAGAAAAAATCTGACTAAATAATAACACTAGTTTTCGGGAGAGAAAAACCCTCATTTGCTTGTGCTATTGTGATCGTTGAGAGGTGAGGTGCATCCCACGGATACTGCCCAAAACCTACTTATAAGCATTGCGTAATTGAAAAGATAAATGGTCTGACTCTTGCGATCATCACTGTGTTGAGTAGGAGAACTCAAGGTTTGCTCTTGTATTTGACTGTTTGTGCGTTATTCGATGCACTTGCACGCTTTCTCCCTTAATCCGCTTCATTCTCCCATCTCCCTTCCAAGATGTTGGAATATTGTTCATCATATCTCGGTCACTCTTCTTCGACTATATTCTGACCATCTCCACCATCTTATTCCTCCTCATACCCACACCCCGACCGTGAAGTCAGAACTCTAACTGACTTCCCCATTTCATCATCTTTCTCACCTACCCCACATTCTTACATGCCTGACCCACATCCACCCTAGTTTGACTCACCATATTCTCATCCGCTTGTGGGAATCAAGGAAAAAATCGAAAAGAAAGCCACTGCTGAGATGAGTCATTGGCACAATCAGTTGCCCCCACATACCTCATTCTCACCTCGAGTTGGGACTGGACAACAATTGACCTATACACATCCCAACTTGACCATAGAGTATAGCATGGTTGACCAAACAAAGTGAATGGAGAGGCCTGCACTACATGATCTTCCTGACTAGATTGGCATGAGTGATCAAGCACACATTGACCAGTCTTCTTATCACCCATTTGAAGAGACAACACATATAGGGGACTGGATTCATGCGATCGATTTACAGACCCCAAGTCTATTGACTCAACCTTATGAGGCTCCGACCAACATCTGCCTTATATATGGGTCATACTAAACCCAGCAATACACAGTTGAGTAATGGTATGTTGAGTATAAAATCTCGAGTTCTCATCAGTATCCTCCAACTGAGCAGACTTATATCATGATGTGTCATGAGAACTTATTGGAGGATGACATTTTTAGACCGATGAGGAGTCCAAGTATGAAAGTGGATCATGGATTTTGTGGATTGAATCTTGAAAATCTGAAAGACACCAAATTGACCACATGTCATGCACAGCTAAAGTCCCTTCTACCTCCTGCTTCTACTAACCACTTTCCCTCCAAAGTAGAGCCTGCACATTCTCCTATTCATCCTTCACCTATTAAAAGGACCAAAAATATTGAAAACCCCAAAACTACCATAAAATTTGAAAATGGAAAAGACTTGAAAAAATTAGACCCTACAGTTAAGGAAGCAATGATAGAGAGTTGATTTATGTGTTTCCCTTAATAATGGCCACTGAACACTTTTCTGACTTCAAAAGATTTGTGAAATGTAAATTGATGCCAAAAAGGTCGGGCAATAAGAGGATAATGACTGAGAGACACATAGTGTCTATGGCCTCCTCTTTGATGAGAGGGAGAAAACCAAGAAACGTATAGTGAAGCGGTTGCCTAGGTTTGATTATGAAATCAAATATACTACCTCCACCCATGCAAGAGTCGATGATGACTCATCGATAAATATCCTCCCGACCTCTGTGTTTGCCAAGCTCAATCTCGGATCTGCTAAGAAGTCAAGAGAGATCGTTAAGTTGGTTGATCGGTCCATTAAACGGTCGACATGAACTATTTCAGTCATCATTACTTTCCAAGGTGCTCTACTCCAGGTAGACTTCATGATCATTGACATTGAGCATCGAGGAGAGTTCACCCAGTCTCCGATCATTCTAGGGAAGCTGTTCTTAGTCTTGGCTAAGGCAACAATAGATTGAGATACTGAGGAGATCGATTTCACTGCATTAGGAGTATTCCGTTCTCACCCAATCTTTGAGGATACACGATATTCTAAGGTAACCCATAAAGTTGCAGACAATAGTGACCTCCGAGAGACAGTTGAGTCCCGTCTCTCTACTAGACCTAAGATACCGACCATCCTGACGACTGTTGGTTCAGAGACTCCCTATACCTCCACATCACCCACTGTTTGCATCACCACCATCGTGACACCTTCTAGATATAACTTGCAACCAGAAGCTGCCCCTGAGTGGGACACAATCATTTCTGATTTCCTGGACTATTTGGATGATCTGACACATGAATCGACCAATGCCAAGCCAACTTAGAATACCATGCCATACCAGAGACGTGTGCTGACCCTATAGGAGTATTACAATGCATATGGTGACTCATCTGATGACGAACCTCTGGTTAGCACCTCACACACACCACATCCAGGACCTACACCAAAAGAGACAACTGGGACCAAATTGACCAATCTTGATAAATCGGTTGCTCCATCCTCTATTCGGTCATTTGGTTAGAAGAAGAAGAGTATTGATTCCTTGAGGTGTTCCACTGAACTCCTCAAGACGTATCACTCTACTCTTCCTCTTGATGCTTCAAATTCTAGAAAACCAGCTAAGAAAGTTGCCTTCGACATACCAGAGAAGGAATTTTTATGAGGAGTACTCATCAGGTCCGGATGAGGTGATCTATATGAGTGAGCTCAGTTCAGTTGTTCTTAAGCCATATTTGAGTAAGAAACAATGTGTCGACCCTCGTTGGACATCCTCTCCATCACTATTATTCATCTGAGGATGATTCTGACAGCGACACATATGTATACTACACACTCCCTCGCTCCCGCAAGAAGATCCGTCACAAACCTTCTTGATCCTTGTATATTCTCACTCCTCCTTGTACAATTTTTCATTCTTTTATTTCCCTCCCTCCCCCATGATTCACATCACTTGCCCCAGTTCCGTATTTTTTCATTTTGTGGCTATACATAGGATGACTGTATATTAAGTATAGGGGGTGAGTGACGCGAGTTGCTCCATCTCTTCTTTTTATTTTCTTTTTGTATATTCATTCCCACCCTCATTGGTCCCCCAATTTTGTGTTATGTTCAATACTTAGGCTGACCAGAGTCTATGAATAGGGGGAATGATGCTTGTTGTGTATTCTCCAACCATCTTATATTCTTTTTCTCTTCTTCTTTTCACCAACTTATGCTTAGTATGAGTTATGACTTTATGTCACCTAAAGCCATGAGGACATAACACATGCTAAGTATAGGGGGTTTGTATATATTACACATATACATTATACCTATAACTCATACTTTGACTTGTTTGTAATTAAAATAAGGGGTTATGGGTAAATTGTTGTAAATAAGAGTTATAACAAAAAAACTTTTTTCATAAAACAAACATTTTTCAAAAAAAGGAAAAATAAAAAATATTTAAAAAAATCTCTTTAAAAAAACTTTTTCAAAAAAATAAAAAAGTTTCAAAGAAACTTTTAAAAAAAATTCCTCTTTCTTTTCAAAAAATATTTTTTTTTAAAAAATGGTGTGTCCTTTCTTACCTTTCTTTTTCAAAATAAAAAAACTTTTTAAAAAAATAGCAAAAACCACTTTCAAACAAAATCTTCTATCTTCTTTTCCTTCTTTTTCAAAAAAAATCACAAAAAAGCCGTAATGAGTTGGTTTAGTTCATGATACTTACACATTCACACAAGACTATTTAAGTTCAAGAACACTTGGTTTATGAGGTCTTGAGATTTTATGTTAACCAACCTTAGTCATTAGGGTCTTTGGCTTAATTATTCACATTTCCCTAGTTTGAAAGATTTGTGTGATATGTTGCATGATTAGTCTATACGTTAAGAATATAAACAACACCTCATATACACGACTGTAGTTATGATGAGATGAGTTGAAATTTCACTTGAGGAACTGGGATGAGGGATTTGAGTTTGGACATGATTTTAAGATGCTCGAAGATGGGATAAAATCAATGAAGGCTTCATGAAACTAGAGTGTCAGCATCTTTAGCAAGTTTGAGAACATGGTTCTTGTACTATATCTTGACATCTACCTATGTGCAAGGGTGTGATGACATCTATAAATTTTTGTTGATCAGTGTGTGCCAACTCTTGGTAAAAGTAGTGGAGCTAGCCAAAACCAATTGAAAGAAAGAAAAAGATGTTGAAATAAAAGCACTCACCATACAAAGTCAAGTATCAAAGAGCTTCCACCAAAGGCGAGCGCTCCCAACCATTAAAAAGTGTCCACTTGGACCGTCTCTATTAGGACCAAGGAGTCTGGCTAGCACCCAAAAAGGGCTCTGCATCGTATAGTGATACAAGTTTGGATGTCGAAGGTATATTACATACACAAAAGTGACACACCTGGGTGTACTCCCAGAAAAAAAGTGCAGATGACTTCGAATTCTCTTGACGGACACATTGATCAACAAACTAAAAAATACACGTGTTGAGTTAATAGGGCAATCGAGTGGATCCTTGTTCTAATGAGAGGGAGTGAAGAATATCACAATCTTATGCCTTCCATCAATTTACATTCCATCTACACTTTGAAGACTGACAATTAAAGAGGTGATGGATTGGATGCAAGAAATGGTTTATTCCCTAGTGTTGAGGATCGGGTTCTTAGGAGAGTCTCTTGGAACTCTACTCTTGTGACTGTAATCCACGCTTAATGTCATATCCATATTATATATGTGTATATAAAGAGTATGATAATCAGGGAAATTGCATACCTTTTGACTAGAGCTTGGTTTAGCTTAGAATTTTAGAATCTCTAAAATCGAGGGTTCTTTAACTGATCAAGTCTTGTATTCACATACACAGTCCGGGGTTAATCCAACTTATTCATTCTTTAGTTGGTCTAGGACTAGCAAAGTTTATGTATAGGGGGTGATGAATCAATGATTGATCCTCTAAATATAGAGATCTTAGCAAAATCCTTGAGTAAATTCTTAAATAAATGTCCATAAAATCAATAAAATAACAAAATGACTCTTGTAAATAAAGTACATTAATTATTATATAATATATTATAAAAAACAAATTAATAATAAAAAACCATAAAATAAAGGAGTTTTTCACCTGTAAATAGCCCAAAACTTCATGTATTTTTAATAATTTCATTTTAACTCCTTTTGACTAATTCTTTCTCTAACTTGTTTAAAAAAATGTACAAAAAATACAATAATATAAAATAAGTTCACCCCAAATACGAACTCCAAGAACCCAAAGAGATTATGCTGTAAAGTCCAACATCCCGGCCAAATTTCCGCTCTATATAAAGTTTAAGTTAGAAAATTATCTATCCAATGAAAGTGGTTTCATTAAAATCAGAGCTCGTTTACAAAATTTGAGTTTTGGGACCTAGGTGTACATTGTATATAATGTACATATTCTTCTTTTCTCAATTTTTAGTTACTTTCTTAATTACTAAAAATCAACAAAAATCATTTTTGTGTTTTATTTTATTTATGGTATTTTATTTTATATTTATTTTGTAAATATCTTTCATTAAAAATACAAAAAAAAATTAGAAAAATAAAAAACAATATGTACGTATTGTTTGTTGTATTTTGTAAATTCTACAATCTCTTTTCTCTTTATTTTATTTTATTTTTTAGAAGCCAACTTTTTCTCTTTTCTTTTATTTATTTTTTTCCTTTCTCTACAATAACTCCCATTCAACTCCATTTTCTTCTTTTAACCTCCCTTCAACTCCAACATTCCACCATCTCTCTTACTCCCATTCTTCTTCTCTTTATCTTCTTCTCTTCGTCCTCATTTTTCGCCATCTGCCATTCTTATAGTAAAAGGAGAGAGCTCATCGAGGTCGATCGATGACCGTGTTACACCGCGATATGAAGTGACGACCTCCTTTCAGGCGAGATCTGCAGGGCTTTGCTCCGCATCGCAGTTTCCTCCAAGTCGCTGTGTAGCCTCGCATGCTCCGGCACATGCTCGAGGCCATGACAGGAGTTCAACGTAGCTGCTCTGCCTTTCGGCGAAGATTCATGTAAGTTTTCTATCTTATTCTCATTTTTTTAATTATCTAGAGTTATTTTTTGTCTTTGTCACCTTCAATCATTTATTTTCATACTTAATTATATCACCACCATCTCCCTCATCTTTATTCATCACTCCCGCTTCTCTTGTTGATCTACCAGCACCACATGAAGAATGACTTCTTTTGTTTATTTTATTTTTTTGTAAAATTGCTTTTTTTATTTCAAGTTTCCGTTATTGCAAAGTTGTCCGTGTGTTTGTTTTGTTTGTGACCATTGTTTTCTGAAATTGCACGGATACCCCTATGTTTGCATATTAATTTGGACATTTTTTTGCATCATTTATTTAAATGAAAAATTACTTGATCTTCAAAAACTTATTCTCTCACATTTAGCTATTTATTTGGATTTTTGTGATTTTTGGATAATTATTTAAAATCATTTAAGTGAAAAAGTTTATATTACCCACTTGAGCTCTTAAATTCATATTTAATTCATGGTTGCTTCAAAAATTCCTCAAAAATCAAAAATGATGCCTTGAAATGTGCTTAAATTACAACCCAAATTACATCTAAATTGTAATTGTCTTGTGCCTTAAAAAAATTATAGAGTAATTTTTATAATTGGGTTTTAATTAAATCTACATAAACTATGTTTGCCAAATTCCAACTACCTTGGATTACTTATTTAAATATATTATTGAGAAGATTCGATCTCTGTATATCTTGACATTGTGGATTTATTAGGAATTAAATACTTACAGTCACTCTATTTTCATTAAAAAGTTTATAAAAATTCATATCTTCTCAAAAAATACCAAAAATATTACCGTAGCCTCAATGCAACATGTTTATGTTTCAGAAAAAAATTCATAATTTTTGCATTCTGTTTGTGTGATAAATTTTATAGAAACCCATAAAAAGTGTGCATTTTTCATTATTGCATTTTAACCCTTAAATTTCCAAAAACATTTTTTGCATTCCTCACTGGAGTAAGTTTCTAGGAAAAATATAATTTAGCTTCATTACATTAATTTCATATTAAAATTAATTTGTCTAAATTGTGTGTTTTCTTACTAACTTAATTCATCGACATTTTGCATTCGCATTCATATTGCATGAAATAATACAAAAAAATCTGCATTGGAAATCTAAACCTATTTTTTTCTGATTTTCCCAAAAGTTGTTCCTTTACCTCCCTGTGTTTGACCGCGGACTTGCTAGGGATATATATTTAAGCCGAGTCATCTTCACAGAGGCATCCGACTCGGTTCTGCATGATTTTGTATGTACCTGTATTACAACAAGTACAAATTATATCACGCATTCAAAGAGTCGTCAAACTTTCATGTACAAAGATTATTGATTTGATGTATACATAATAAAGAATAAAATAGCTCACACAATGGACTTATAATGAATAGAAAATTAGGGTTTTATTGTATTTATTAACCCTTATCTCCCACTACTTTATTCCATGTTGACCCCATTATCATGATGCCTAGGTTTTATGGTTTAGGGTTATTCAATACCTACAATATTTTCATTTTTTCATTTTTTCTTTATTCTTTGATTTTGGTTTTAAATATAGTGTTTTATACAATATAGATACTGTAAGTGATGGAGGTTATTTTATGAAAATAAGGATATATACATGCATTAAGCAAGAGTTTAAAGGTCAAAATGAAAGAATAATGATGATGAAATGGAGATTCACCACCTCCCATACTTTCCTTTGCTAGTCCCTAGCAAACACTTATGCCTATAAGTGCAGAAAAGAAAATAAAAATAAGAAAAGGAAATAAGTTGGATTGATTTTAACCCTTAAACATGTCTTCACAAAATCAAAGTTTGGAGCTTAGTTAGACTCTTGAAATTTTACGTTTGATTGGAATCTTTTTGGGAATCAGACTTGAAACACAATAGCCTTTATACCCCATAAAACTCTGCCCAAGTCTCCTCAAGAGCAAATTCAGAACAAGTCGATGTCATACGCAGTCCCTTATGATCATGAGTCTATCTTGTACAGTGTTAGGGATATGTAGCTCTTCTTGGTTGAAGCAGTAAAAGTCAGTCTTCTCCAACATGGTGACCCTAATTCCTCAATCCAAAAACTCTTTCCTCAAGAAGTGGGGTATAATCTTCTAAGTTCAAGTACAACCGGCTCAAGAAGAGGAGGTGGAGAAAAGAATGGATGGTAGTCGATGTAGCTACCTACCCTAAGATGCTTGACCAGTGTAACCGAGTAACCCGACTGCATGCTCACATGACTTGATATTGAATCTCAATCTTGCTTATTGACTATGTACACATGTACTCCAATGGGAATTGATTTTTCATGGATGTTTCCTCGTATATTATTTTTTGAGTTTTTGAATATGCATTTTTTAATACTATATACAACAAAATTTACATAAGGACTATTTCCTCTTGAGATAGTTGACTATACCTCTTTTGAAGCATTAATGCAACCCACAACATTATGCCTTTAGACCTCTTCCCTACTCGATCGAGTTGGGGTACAATAGGAACAGATGCGTGACTTTCAATGTTTCTATTGACTTGTGTCTCATGCCGGTAAATCTAGCCCTCTACCACTTCAACTAAGGTGAGTAGGGTGTTAAGTGTAGTTATGCAAGCAAGGTGACCTCGACAAGAGTCATGTGTGTGTTTCGAAGTATTCTACTTATGCAGTAAAGACAACACTGAACCAAGTCTTGTGGTTTCCTATAATTAAGTCTAGTAGACCTGAAATATCTCAATTCGAGTTCCCTAAAGGCTCCTGTATTTAAGTGGATTAAGGTCCAACCAAGCTCCAATCTTCATATTTTACTTAGACTAGTTCAATTATCAACATCAATCCAAAAATTGCAAATGCTATGTTCAATGCTTGGGAAATATTTTTGTGATGCAATTTTCTGGTTTTGAACTTTTTATGGAATTTTTTCGAAAAAAGTTATGCAAATTTTTATGTAGGTTTCGAAAAGATTTTGAAATATTTTTGGAATTTTGAATATTGTAAATTTTTGGGGATTTTTGAAAGTCAAGAAGGTTAGAAAAAACTATGTACATGTATTTACACGGGAGTGCCTCTATATTTACAAAGATGGTAGTGCAGGTATATTTTATACAAGGGATTTTACAAGTTGAGTGTAGTGAGTATTTGCACATTATTGTAAGACTTTTATTTGAGGTGTTAATTACACAAGACTTTCAAAACAATTTTGAAAATATTTTCACAAACATTTTGAAAACTTAGTTTTGCAAATAATGTTGACAAATATTTTTGCAAACATTAACAAACCTTGAAAATAATTTTGCAAATATTTTCCAGATAGTCTATATAGATTTTTCAAAAGATTTTTGCAAGCATTTTTCAAAGCATTTGCAAGCAGGTTTTCAAAAAGAATTTATTTTCACAAATAAAAGAAATTTTTACAAACAAAATATTTTCACAAAGGTTTGAAAACATTTTACAAAAGTTCAAAATAGTTTCAAAAAAATTTTAAATAAATTTTCAACTATTTTTTAAATCATTTTGCAAAACAGTTTTAACCAAATTATTCCTAGGAGATTTGGTGCGTCTAATTAATTATCCATATTATTGAAAATACAAAAGTACGAGTTGTGGCTAAAGTATATGCAACGTATATACGACTTCCTATTCTTAGCTTGAGATATGTCCTCATAGATCAGAGAGAAAAAAGGAATACATAACTCTTACTAAGTATAGAACAATCTACACTACAATAACTAAAGAATCAACGAATGAGAAGTTGGCTGTCCCCCCTTTACTTAGGATAAAATAATCATAAGTATAGTAGAATGTACACAAGGCATGGAGGGTTTGGGATGGGAATGTACGAACTCATCAGCTTGACCTGGTCCCCCCCTTCATACTCATGGTGAAATATCCTTATGTATAGACATAATATCATGAGTTAAGGGTACATGTGAGGGATTGATGAATGAACAATTTGGGGCGATCACCCCCCATACTTAGGACAAGGTATGTCCTAAGTATAGTAGTGATGAAAGGGTGGACACCTTTTCGGAAGAATCTGAAAAAAGAAAAGGAAAAGAAGAAAATAAGAAAACAATAAATATTTTTGTGATTTTGTTGCTAATGTGTCTGATCCTTCAGCATCTGAGCGTTCATCCTAAAATACAACTTCAATCGAATCTACAACAAATAAGAATGTGTCGTGCTCGAAATATGGCTTTAGCACATATCCGTTGACTACGAGCGGATGTGTATTAGGCGATAGTTCTGATATCAGTAAACTCTCATTTTCATGCACAATATTAACAATGAATTACCTAGCCCAGTTGCTTTTCAGTTTGCCTAGGAAAATCTTCAACTTCGCATCAAATAACCACATCTTCTATCTAGGTCGAAAGTCTTACTAAGGGTGAATTTGTCATGCCATTTCTTGACTTTCTCTTTGTACATAAGTTTGTTATCATATGTGTAGTCTATGAATTCAAGCCATTTATTCAGATCAACTTTGAAATTCTTTCCAGCTCGCTCAGAATTAAGGTAGCACATGTTTAATGCCCATAAGGATTTGTGAATTAGTTCCATTGGCAGGTGGCAAGGATTTCCATAGAGGAGGTGGGAGGGAGACATGCTGAGTGGAGACTTAAATGATGTGTAGTATGCTAAAAATACCAAGTCCTATAACTGAAACCAATTCTTCTTGTCCGGTCATACAAGCTTCTACAATATAGTTTTGATCTCCATGTTTGAGCATTCTGCCAAGCCATTAGATTGTGGGTGTTATGGAGCTACAACACAATGTTCTATACCGTATTCTTTGGTCAACTTCTTGACCTCCTTGTTAATGAAGTGGCTCCCCCATCAAAAATGAGAATCTTTGGAATCCCGAACCGTGATATGATGTTTTCCTTGAGAAAATGACAGAAAGTACAGTTGTCTGTAGTTCGAGAAGGTATTGCCTCCACCCATTAGCTAACATAATCGATGGAGAGCGGGATGTATTCAAAGCCCTGGCTGTTAGCTAATGGACCCATGAAGTCAATGCCCCGGGCGTCGAAAATGTCAGATATCAAAATATATTTCAAAGGCATTGTGTCTCTCACACTAATATTTCTGGCAATTCAATGATAGTTAGTACATTTGTTCATGTATTCGATACGTACTTGAATAGAGTAGGCCACCAAAGGCGACATTGAAGAACTTTTGTTGCCATCCACATTCCAGAATGGTGTCCACCTGCTTCAAGCTTATGACATTAGTATAGGAGACCCATTATCTCCTCCTTAGGTATGCACCTCCTCCAGATGCAATATGTTCCCTCTAGGAATAGATGTGGATCCTCCCACTGGTAGAAATGAATGTCTGCCAAGAACTTGTTAAGTTTAATCTTTGGCTAATCTAGCATAGTTTTTTAGAGAAAAGGTAATTCATTATATCTGCATACGAAGGGAGAGAGGATATAGAAAGGTCTATGTTATAGGAATGGATTTCTGCTCATGAGCCTCTATTTCAACAATTCTTGAAAGGTGACCTGCCACCACATTCTTGATGCATGGTTTGAAACAAATATTCAAGTCAAACATTTGGAGTAAAAGAATCTAACAAATCAGACGAGGCTTGGCATCTTACTTTCTTTGTAAATGCTTGATGGTAGAGTGGTCAGTGTATATAATACCCTTGATCCGAGGAGGTAATATGAACTTCTCCACGCAAACATTATGGTTAGTCGCTCTTTCTCTGTCACTGTATAATTCTATCGGGTTTTGTCAAGTATCCTACTAGCGTAGTGAATCACAAATGGCATCCCATCTCGTTTTTGTCCTAAAATAGCACCAATTATGAAATCTGATGCGCTCGTTATGATCTTAAATGGTATAGACCAATCTGGCGCTTGTAAGATAGGAGCATGTGTAATCAGATCCTTCAAGAGATTGGAGGATTGGAGGGCCCTGTCATAGACAACAAAATCAGCCTCCTTGCTGAGCAACTTAATTAACGGCCGGGGAATCTTGTTGAAGTCATTAATGAATCTGTAATAGAAACCGGCATGGCCCAAAAACAACCGGACTTGCTTGAGATTAGTGGGTGGCTCAAGTTTGTAATTAACATCAACATTGGATGGGTCAACCTCCATGCCACATTTGGATATGACGTGACCCAGCACTATTCCTTTGGTCACCATGAAGTAACTTTTCTCCCATGACAATACAAGGTTCACCTCATAACATCTTCTCAAAACTTGATATAAATATCCCAAACATTGGTCGACGCTATCACCATAGACCAAGAAGTCATCCATTAATACTTCGAGAAAACTTCCTACCATATTAGCAAAAACCGCCAACATGCATCTCTGGGAAGTAGTTGGTGTGTTACAGAAACCTAACGGCAAACGGCAGAAGGTGTATGTTCTGAATGGGGAGGTGAATGTAGTCTTCTCTTGATCCTATAGCATAATAGAGACTTGATTATAACTGAAGCAACCATCCAAGAAGCAGAAATATTACTTCACGGCCAGTCTTTTGATTATCTGGTCGATGAAGGGCAATGGAAAATGGTCCTTCTTGGTTGCATGATTCAAGCATCTGTAGTCCGCAGACATGCCATGAGGTCGTCACTAGTGTTGGTATTTCATCTACATTGTCATAGGTGACTATGGTGATCCCTTACTTGTTAGGAACGATGTGCAAGGGACTCACTCATATAATGTCAGAGTTGGGATTGATAAATCCTGCATCACACCACTTTGTGATTTCTTTCATAAACACCTCCCGAAGATTTGGATTCAATTTTCTCTGAAATTTCCAAATGGTTTCCTATCTTCTTTCAGATAGATGTGATGTAAGCACAATGACGGATTTATCCCATAGAGATCTGTAATAGTACAGCCAACAACCTTGCATATTCTTTCAAGAACCTCGAGCAGACGAGACTCTTGCTCATCATTCAGATGGGAATTGATGTTGACTGGATCCTACAAGGAAGGCATACTTCATATTGGAGGGTTGAGGTTTCAACTCTTGGGAGAGGGAGTCGGCTTCGTCGTGACGTCAGAAATTGAGGCAGGTGTCTTCTCTTTCAACTGTATATTGTCTAACAATGTACATTAAAACTCGGAATTCAAAATGTCACACATATTTGTAACAATGTCATCTTGCTCAAACGAGAATGGTTGTTCAAAATTATATGCAAGACAATCAACAAACATCTCAGAAGAAAAGACACCAAGAAATTCAATTGCACTTTCCAGACCCTCCTTAGGAGAGAGGAATGGATGTGTATCAATGCTATCCATGAACAAATCTGTATCTCGGATTTTGGCCAAAAAATGCAGTCTTCTTTGTCATTCGGATCAAGCACTTTCATAACAGATGCCACTTTAGCTGGTTTGGATTCCAAGATTGTCTCGATCAGACTTTGCTGTCGTTAGAGCAGAATGCAATTTCTCTAGTGCCATATTCTACCATTACCTTGGCCTTTTGAAGGAATGGTAGACCGAGGATGATATGTCACACATGCGAGCCCACGACGAGCCATTATGCAATAAATGTTATGGCAAATATCATTCCCAGATCTGAAATGAAGACTAATTAATTTTCATAAAAGGTCCCATAGTACAATTAGGGTTATGTACCACAACCATCTTAATGATCATACAACTATTGATTCAATTGTTGAGTCATAGAGGATGGTGCTTGGATAAATATCTAAAGAGTTAGATTGAGGACTCATCAAGCACTGTCAAATGATTATTTAGAGAGGATCACCAGCCTGAGAAGGAGATGACAGTCCGTTCTCTAAAGGCTGATATCTAACTGGCCTCTTAATGTAGTTCCTCTGCATAGGAATAGAGATTCGGAGGTGCTAGATATGTTAGGTGAAAAAGTTGACTTAACGAGATCAAGATAACAAAATACCTATGTCGTATGCTGAAATCATTATATAGGCACACATCCTCATATCAGAGACAAATGTTTTACTATTTGTCTAGGTATGTACAATTAGCAGACCAATAGTCTGATGACCTAATCAAGGTCTATACATCGATGCGTTGGTGTGCATACAAGGGCATATGAGTAATACGATCTATCAAAGGGATCATACTGGTTCATTTACTAAAGTGAAAGACATGAGATCACTCATGATATATTGGGAAGATCAAATTCCGTGCACGGTCATTTCGCTTTGGAAGCTAGACTAAATTTGTAAGGTTTGATATATGCTTTTGGAAAGTATATGATCAACACCTAGGTATGATATATGCTTTTGGAAATTATATGATCGATACCAACTCCAAAAGATAAAATAAGAACATAATGATAAAACCTTAAAGGATACAGTCTAAAAGAGATCTGAAAATTCAGGTTTACTTTGGGTCCTCCAGTATGTAGGATGTACAGGTATTAGGAATACCTGAGTGTGATGTGATCACAAATGATTGTATAACCATGACGCTTACATTCTGAGGGAGTAATGAAACAGGTCTGGTTTTTAGTGACTCCTCTCATAGAGAAGTGATCTGATCTTAGTCCAAATGTTGGACCTTGATCTGAACATGATACATATACAATGAGATGATTAAATCTACAGTTTTGATCTTATCAAACATATATGGGAGGATTGGAAGATCTGGATTCGAGACATGATCTCAATATCCAAGTCACTATATGTGGAACAGTACAATCGACATGTCCTTATCTCCAAGTATCCACGAAGAAAGTGCATTATTCTTGAAAGAGTTCAAGAATAATTTCACTGTTGATATATGTATTCGAGCATTGAGAAAATGGATAATTAAATATGATCTAATTATCATGAATAATACGAATTTGATTCATATTATAAGGAGAGTTATCTAAGATGATTAAATGTTATTTAGTTATCAAAGATATGAATAATGTGAATTTGATTCATGTTATTTGAGCACGTGAGATTTGAGATCTTAGATAACTAAATATGATTTAATTGTCAAGGATATGATTAATGTGGATATCATTATCAATAATGGAAATTAAAAATATTATTTATAATATGATTAGAGTTTTCATTGTAAATAGAATTTACAAATTATATGTTGTTGTGAATGAGATTCATAATAAACAATTAATTGTAAATCTAATTCACATATTATGTTGGATATATGAATATGATTCATATTTGTAAATGGCATGATTGAAGTTTTCACAAATTTAATTTGGAATTATTTTTGTGAATATAAATGCGATAATTGTTATTGCATATTAATTAATTGACATATATAGATATATGGAGACATTATCTCTTTAATGGTGGTCGTCCACCTTTACTTGTTCAAGGGGAACGACCACCCTATTTATAATAAAGAGACTTTATCGTCTTTATTATCTATGTATATTAATTAATTTTAAAATGAATTAATTATTATCTTGAAAAAGATAAAGTTAATTTATTTTAAACTAATTGTTGTTACATTTTTGGAGCAACAAATCATTGTCATTAATTAATAAACTTTTATTCTACACCGTAGATTAAGAGAGCACATGGATTGAGATCCATATGCATCCAACTAATATAAAAGGAATGGTAGCCCTTGCCTTTGACAACAAATATAACTCCAAATGGAATTAAACTCTCTCCATCTCTCTCTCTCTCTTTACACGCCATGTCTCTCTCTCTCTAATTGCGGTTGTCCACCATGGAGCATTAGAGAGAGTCGCCATCACTGCAGCATCGTCGCTATGCTGCCTAATTGTTTGCTCATAGATCTTTGTTTCCATCAGTTCGCCTCACTTTTGAAGAAGATGTCGGATATCGTGTGTTGATATTGGGAGATTTGTCACTTTGATCATCAACATGGATTACGAGGAGCACGCATATCATCTACACGCTCACAAGTGTCTCCTCTGTTAGATCGGACTTGAGACAACATGTCTCTTCGTTTAGAGACTCGATCGCAACCACGCTTCAAGAGGTAACCTTAATAGCTAATTTTGATTTAGATGAAATGATCTAAGAAGTGTTCTTGGATCATGTGGTTTCATCGTTTAATTTTTTTTAAATCCCGCTACCTCAAGCGACTAGCGCAACAAGTTGCTCACGATCGCATACGATGCAATCCTCAAGCTTGTGTGATGCGCTTATGAGTTTTTTCCCATTTACTTCAAGTGGTATTAGAGCCAGGTTGGAGGGTTTGGATACGATCCATAAACCTAAGATGACATGGGCATTGTTTGATTGTGCGATGTTTTATCGTATTTTGTTCACGTAACCATGTTTAGTGCATTTTTTCGCCCTATTTAAAAGTATTCAAACACGAACTTATCACTTGGATTATGTTCCATTAAATAAGGAAACCATGGGATTTCAATTTGCATGATTGGGAATCTGATTGCTCAAGTTATGATCATTTTAGTGGAAATGTATCCACTGTTTCAGGGATGACAAATCTTGATGTAATTAAGGAGTTAATTACGGCTTTGAAACGCCTAGAAATTCATGCAAATTACTTGGTTTCTATTTTAAATCAAATTAGCAAACCATAGAAACTTACTTTACTTGATTTGGATTTAAATTGATTGATATATGCTAATTTTAGTAAATAGGGATCAATGCTAGAAATTACAAACTTGATCATGAATCTTGTGATTGTCATTTAATTAAATTAATGGAAATTAATGGTTAATTTCTTGAAATAATTATTGATGAATATTTGTGAAATATGTAAAGATGATTATTATTTCCTTGAATGACATTGACAGTAACCAAACTTGATTAGATATGATCTAGATCACAATTGGTTACATGAACCTTCCAACAAACTTTCATACTTGAATAGGATTGGGGATATGTTTAGAAAATCACCTTCTAATATTAATCAAAATGGTTTTGATTATTATTATATGGTACAACTTATGTTGAAAGACCGATTATCATCTCATGTACAAAGTAATCAATTGGCATTATCCTGACCTGAGGTGGATATGGTGTCTAGTCAGGGAGCGTTGGGGTAGCAGGTTACTCTGTGAGCAGTCTGTCCCAATCATATCGGTACTAGACATGACAACGGGTAAGGAAGGGGTAATGTTTGAAGGGATCATGATGTATTTTTTTTAATTATTAAAATTCGAATAATATGTATTTGAGTTAATATCATATTGCAAGTAACAATAAAGAAATATTTGTTGGATATTAATTGGATCACTAATTTCATATAATTAGATTAGTTGGAATCTAATTAAAAGTAAAACACTCTATTATGAATAGAGTTGTCACTTCCCTTTGAAGAATTAATTAAGTGAATATGATTAATAATAATTAATTAGAATTTGAACATGATATAGAGGATCACATAAGTGACATCCATGGTCTCCCATCAAGGTTTTGTCACAAGGGATTGTATGTAAGAGACGCCTGTCCGAGGTGATAGCTCTTGCATACAAGCGCATCTGGATTGGGGTCTTTGCTTCTCGAAAGAGTAAGGTCATATGCATAGTGACCCCAATATCGGGTCCTTATATTATCAGAGCGATATTAGATTGCACATAGCGAGTTCTAATCCAATTGACGGTGGCTTTACTTAACGAAGGGTCAACATCACCTTAGGAGTGGGGGCCCGGGTGTTAAAGACCGAATTGGGAATGCAAGTTCGACTTGCAAGGCAGATTGTATTCCCGTTTCTTTTTATCCGAGTTACATGTTCTCATATTATTAGGATGTAACAAAGATAAACAAGAAGATCCCAGATCTTTCTTGAGATATAATGGTAAGTATATCTATTACATTGAAAGTAATTAAGGGAATGAAACTTTCAGTGTTGACAAGGCAAGACAACTTTGATACAAAAATTCCTAAATCAAAGTAATATATATTTATATATTTATGCAAATTTCTTATTTCAGATAATCATCATTAAACACGCTCAATACTATACTCAATAATGAGGGAAGAAAATTAAATAGACAATAGGATAACAACCTGGGGTTTATATGTCCATATAGTCTTGATCTCTCATCGAGTGTGCTCTGAAAGTATTATGTCAATGATGATCGTAATTGTCAATAATCCTTATAAAATCCGAAGATGATGTTTCAGCATACGTATGGGCTCTCGATATTTAATCATGAATGACATGGTTCACTGCATCATAAAGAATGGTGGCTCTACAAGAGATGATGTTTTCAAAACGATTGAGTACCTACCTGAACCTAAGTCTTTAAAAGTCAGGATTTATGTAGATATGATAGTGTCATCATTCTACTATCTATACTCAAGTCATTCATGAAGCTTCATAACATTCATATTGTATGAATTGAATGAAGCATGCATAAATGTTGAAATACTCTTATATTTAAATCTTTTTAGTTTAGCATAACATGTCCTTTGTCTTAAGCAACAGTTGTTTATATATATCAAGGGAGCACACTAGATGCATGGGTCTGACCCAAATAAGAAGGAAGACAAAAAGTTGATTGTACGCCTGTGGCTTCCACATGACATCAAAATAGTTGGATGAATGCCAATACTGCAATAAGTTAATGTATTGTTAGTGTGACTATCTAGACTATCTTGGATACTTAGAGAAGGATCCAGATAGTGCATCGAAATAATCTATATCTACATAAAATAACTGAAATTGACTTTCTTATTTGATAAGATCAAAGTATGATAATTGTATCTCATTCTCTAATAACACTTGCAGCCGGTTGCATATATTTTAGAAGACTGGAAAATTTTATTATATGGTTTAATAGTCATCCACATGGATATTGATGCAATTGTTGCAACAATCTCGATTAAATATATAGAATTCATATTTTCGGTGGGAGATCCCTTAGTCTTAGAGAATGTCTCTATGACCTAGATATTAAAATACACTCTTTGTTTTTTTTAAATGTTGGAAATAAACAAGAATTCTGGAACATACCTATCATAAAGAGTTTATATGGCTATATTTCAAAAAGTAATCTAACGTCTAGAGGACTCTAATAAATTAGAATATTCATAAATGGTTCATTAACATTTCTACGACTGAAAATTAAACCTTTAAAGATCAATAAGGGGATGAAGATCATTTGACAATGATTTGGCATCAAACCTTGGACATATGTGACGGGTCGTGAAATGCCCTATTTAATTTGTATGAATTATCGTTCGTTCAAAAAACAAATGTGTTGTTTCGTTATAGGAGGGCAATTGGAATCAGTCAAGAAATAACCACAAGAAGTTTTAGTCAAATTTGATCAATGCGATTTTATGATTATTTTACTTGGGCAAGTCCCAAGGTTGAACTCAAGGAGGCAAAGGAACAACCTAGAATATTTTTTTCTATCAAAGTCTGTGCATGGTTTTCGAGGTGGTCTTTTTTTAATAATTTTTAATGTAATTTGGGATGCAAAATACAGCTTTAGCCGATTTTAAATACTAGAAAATGAATATCAATCAAACAATGTCTGAAAAATATGATACTTGGCCAAGATTACAATTATGATGAAATTAATGCATTGTAATTTTTTTGGATTTTTAGATGTAAAATAAATATTTTATGAATTTAGGAATGCAAAAGATGAGAATTTCAATATTTAATTATAATAAATATTAAATCTATTTATTTCCAAGAGAGACAATTATCCAAGGTCTATCACTAGGTTATCGACCTCAGAAAAATCATAAACCTCGAAAACATGAGATTTAATACCTATTAAAAATTAAAGACCAAAATATGCAAAATGATTTTTAGAAGGAAAACGATGCACACAAATGTAGTTCTTTTTTAGCATAATGTAACATACAACAATATACAATCCATAATTTTTTGGTAATTTTCAGAGCAATGGTTAATTAGTTATGAATTTTAAGCATAGAAAGGGCAGAATATGCAATTTTCCACAAAACAATTAATTATTAATTAACCACAGATCACAAAAATGTCAGACGTATGCCGTAATGTAGAGAAATAATTGACGAACATCATGTTATTTTTTATAAATAAAATATTGCAACGTAGGAGTCCAAAATGAAAGGGGAACACGGGGGTCATTCGCAATATTACAATAATTAATAAAACAAAATGCAGCAAAGAGTTTAAATATATTTACCTTGTTCCTTAGGGATATCACTACAAAATTTCCAGATAATCACGTGCTATGCACGTTACTTTTGGACTGGGCTTATGTGCAACATGGGAAAAGCTCCGGGTGGTGATTGCAAAAGTACCAAGGGGTGCGTGGTGAAAGACTGGGTCGCTTCTGAAATAAGTGTGGAACTTGAGGGGCTTCGATGAAATTTACCCTCAGCACGTGCGAGCCATGTGGGAGGGGGCCTCGGGCCAGCTGCCCGGAGGAGCGTCGACCTTTGAAGGCTGAGTGGTGGGGCTTTGCAGCGGTCGTTCTTTGCTGGAGGAGCGATGTCGCACGAAGTAGAAGTCAGTTGCTGAGGAGCCTCCTACTCTTGTTGGAAAGTCGTGATCACTGACGGAGGTAGGAACTCCTGCAAGTGGTGCTGAGATGCACTAGTGGCTGTGCTCCGTGCGCTCCAGTGAGGAGAAGTGGTAGGAGAAGATCGTCAGAGAAGACGTGGCGGAAGGGCTGAACTGTAGAGGAGTTGCAGACCAAGCTTGGGGAAGCAGAAGGCAGAGAAGACCAAGCTACTGGTCGATGAATGAAGTCGGCGAGTTGGAGCAGAGTGGCTGCTTCTAGACGGTGGTGGAGGCGAGGATGAAGGTTGTCGATGAAGAACGTTGTTGGCTCGACGGCAGTACCGAAGCGGGGACGGCGTCGAGGATGCTCTGCAACGGTCGTGATGGCCGGATTTCATCGTAGGTGGTGTCAACAAAGATGTCACCTCCACATGTCCAGAGCGCTATCGGTAGATGAAGGAGCGAAGGGCTGGTGGTGCTTCTTTTATAGCGGGAAACGGGGCTGCCAGCCATGGAAGGAGATCGAAGACGGGTCGACGAGATTCAGGAAGATTTGATGGAGATCGGAGGCGAAGAGATCGCAGAGTAGGCGACGAGATTAATGGGCATTTGTGAGAAGGCAGCGGAGCAATAGAGGAAGGGGAAGGAAGACGAAGGGCAGTGGCCGTCCGATCGGTAGAGATCAGACATCCCTACTTCAGCCACGTGGCGGTTAGTGGGGAGGCTGGGCAAAGCACGTGCATGGCACATGCACGGGAGGCACATGCTCCGCACTTGTGATCCCTTTTATTATTTTTTATTTATTTTATAAAAACAAAATAATAAAAGGCCCAAAAATGGGTGACACGTGGCGGCTCCAGGAGCTGCCACATGTAAGCCCCTCAAAAAACGAAAATAAAAATATTGATAAATATATAAAAAATAGTAAATGACCTCAGATCAAAAAGTTCTTCACAAAAATTACTCATCTCAATGAGATCTGAAACTTTCATGAAGAGACCAAAACCTAAATCGATTATTTGCACAAAGTGATATTTTTAGGGTATCTCATGTAAATAGAATACCTTGATTTTTGGGTTTTATATTTTTTTATCAATTTTAAATCAGATAAAAAATCCAGAAAAAATGATAAATACAAAGATAAATATTTACATATTAATCATTTTTTTTTAATTTTATTAATAAAGAAATAGAATAAATAAAATAAAATGTGAAAAGACAACTTTTGTACAGACAATTAGTGAAGACTCGAACTCAATTGGTTTCTTTGATTTCAAGCTCAGTTTCGATTTGGATTTTTATGCATTATAACAAAACTTCTATCAAAGAAGACAAATGAAAAAGAAATAAAATAAAAATGAGTTAATAATGTACATAAAATAATAGGACAAAAACCGCTAAAATACAAAATGTACAAAAGAGGCCCAAAACCCAACTTTCACATATGAGCTCCGATTCACTTAAACTTGGTCTGTTTGAAGGTAGTTGAATATACATTACTTCAAAAGTGAGTAGAATCAAAACAGACACTGGATTGGGAAGATATTGAGATTTTAGTTTGGAAATCCTAGAACTAGGATTTCGGTTTTTGGTCCACTTATTTGGGTTAGTGATATTTTTGTATTTTTCTTCTTGTTAGTGACATGTACACAGGGGAGGTGGTTTTAGGTCATTTGGAGTTTGCATGAATTAGTTAAAATTCAGGGAAGTTAGGCTATTTATAGGTCATTTTGGCTGGGATTTTTGGCTTCTTATTTTCTACAAAAATAAGTGATAAAATGCAATTCTTATCAAAACATGCATGAATGCTAATTATGCAGAATAAATGAAGAAATACCAATGATTGTTAGGGATTAGAGCTTAATTAATGACTTTTAGAGTGATGAATATGAGATTCATCATCCCCCTATACTTAAACCATGCTCGTCCCTGGGCATCAAAAGCAATGAATGAGGTGAAATAAGATTAGGTTACATACCAACACCATAAGAAGAAGGTGAAAATGAAACTAGACATGACCTTTGGATTATTAGTTTGGCGGAACATCTGTGAGACTTAGAATTTTAAAATCAATAGCCTTCAAGTTCTGCACATCATTGTCACTATTTCATCTCAGAAGTCATCTTAGATCAATCCCCTTCCCAAAGAATGCCCCATGAACATTGAACAATCGACTCATGTGTGTGAAAGGTATTAGCTCTTCCCATCCAGAATGCTAGACTACTATGAAAACCTCCTCTCCAGTAACTCATCCACGGGGAGTCAGGTATTTCCTTCTAAGGTCTGTCGCGTTGTGCTCACAATCGAAAAGGGAGAGAAGTTAGAAAAAGGAGAAAAGAACTAGAGGGTGGCCAGTGTAGTCACCTCTCCGGCCAGTTTAGCCATGTCTCCATCAAGATCTGTAGGTTTTCTTGAAGCTTGGACCTTTTGGTCAGATATTTATTTGGTAGTGGCTTCTTTGTATTTGGATTTTTGGTGGTTCTGCTAGGATATTCTTATGCCCCTACGTATATAGAATCTTTTTTTTCCGTACATGTTTTGGGGTCTTAGAAAAAATTGTGCCTAGCCGTCCATCCCTTTTCCGAAGATTTATTTCAAACAGTACTCCGGTGTTTAGATTTCCACGCTACCATATAAGAAACTCACACAATCTTCCAACACCCCGTCTGAGTTGAGCTTAGTGCATAGTGCGAGAGTACAAATTAGTTCCTTATTCCATAGTCATACCCAGAATGAAGAGACCAGGTTAAAACTAAGAGTCAAACATTGTACATTGTCATGTGGAACTCAATGAATTAAATAAAAGTAGTGAAGTTTCTAAAATCTTATTTCTCAGTGAAGTTCCTCAGAAAATTAGGTGGAATAAGGTCAAGTCCATACCACTCTCAATTTCTGCTCATAACACGGTTCAGAACCCGAAGACTTTTCACAGATGCAAATGAATGTAATGCTAGATGAAATGCAGGTGTGTGAAATGCAGACACAATTTTCTTTTTCTTTTTCTTCTTTTTTTCTTTTTTTTTGAAAAAGTTTTTTATGCAAAAATGAATATGAAGCCATTTTTTTCAAAAAATTTTGTTGGACACAATCAATGTTAGTAGCAAAACTTTTTTTTTCATTTTTTTGTTTCATTTTTTTAAGTTAGTTACCCACCCCGTAAATGCATATGGACTTACACGAAAGTACGAGATATGGGTAAAATATATACACAGTATATATACACAACGCCCTATACTTAGCAAGTGTTGTGTCCTCATAGCACAAGAAGCGTAAAGAAGACATAGCTTGGGCTAAGCGTAGGAGAGTAAAAGAAAAGAAAAAGAACAAGATACATCGGTCTTCCCCCCTATACTTAGGCTGTGAATAGTCTACGTAAAGAAGAGGAGTGAAAATGAGGTGGTTGGGGTATGTGAATGTGGAGAGTATATACAGATGGCATCGGTTCCCCCTATACTTAGGCTCTGCTCAGCCTACGTACGGAAGAAGGGTGGAAATGAGGCGATCGTGAGAAATAGTTTGATGAGGGGAATGGTATATACATATGGCATCGTACCCCCCTTATACTTAGACCTTGGCCTAACTAGAGAAAGAAGATGTACAAGGAGACTGATTTGGTCGGGAGGGAGGGTGGGTAGCTGATGATTATGGCGGTTTTCTGCCGATATTTTTGTGAGCATGTGGTGGGAGATCGTAATAATTAGAAGGAGATGAAGCACACGATTCCCAACTATTATCAGTGTTATCCTCAGAGAAATCATTCTGGATAGTAGATGGCGCATTTGAGTCTAGTGAAAAATAACCGTCAACAGAGTTGTCCTCAGAAGAATAGTATTTGAAATTGGAAGCACTCCAGATATTCTTGTCTTTTAGTTTCTTATGTTGTTTACACAGAATTTGTTCCTTCTTGGGATCACGGTATTTATCATCAGATGAATACTCAGAAGCACTAGTCTCAGTCTGCTCACAAGAAATGATTCCAATATATTTAATTAGACCAGGAGAATCGGCTTTGGATGAATAATAGTGCAGAACAGGAGCCGTCCAACAGGAATCAAAGTTTGGATCCTTGCAAAGGTAAGATTTTAAGACTATTAAACATACCTCACTCATGTAGATTACCTTTTTCCGGACCTGATGAGGAATCATCAGAACGATTCCTCTTCCGGAATGTCGAAGTTGACTTTGTTTTTAGATGAAGGAGCAGTCATTTTGTTTCGTTAAGGTGCCGGTCGACTTGAGTCTCTAGATGAATAACCATTGAAAATTTTCTCCTTGGTTTGTGTTCGTCCTGCATGTTTGTTTTTAATTTTCTTGATGTTGGTGCACTCCTGAGTTATATTGATTTGTTCAAGGTAGTCAGAGTAGGTTGACTCAGGGTGAGCCCATGCATATGTCTTAGGATCATATAAGTCATATATTCGATTTTCCATGGTGAGAGCAACTGGGAATAGTACAGGGGGAGTCTCTAAACCAATAGTCTCATAAACAACCACTATCTCAGGTGTAGCAACAGGGTTGGCCTCTTCTACCGCTTGGTGGTTACGGTTGTTGGTGACTTCATGAGTTGCCTCAGAAAATCATGGTTCCTCAAAGATTTGTTGAGATCGAAGTGCTCCCAATGCTGTAAAATTGATTTCTCAAGTCTCACACTCAATAATTCCTTTAGCCAATGACAACAATGACTTTCCGAGAATGATTGGAGATTGGTCGAATTCTTCTTGTTGCTCAATATCAATAATCATGAAGTCTATTTTGAGTGGAGCACCTTGGAATGTAATGATGATAGAAATGGTTCCTCTCGGCTGCTTTATCGATCGATCAATAAATTGAACGATCTCTCATATCTTCCTGATAGTTCTGAGTTTGAACTCGTTAAATATATAGGTCGGGAGGATATTAATTGGTGAGTCATCATCAATTCGACCATGGGTAAAATTCGTGTCTTTGATTCCAAAATCAAATCTGGGTGGCCGCTTCACTATGCGACTCTTGGTTTTCTCCTCAACACCAAGGAGTAGACCACTGACAGGATGTGTCTTTCAATCTTTGTTCTTATCCTGCCTGATTTTTTATCACTACTTTGTTCATTACGAATCCTTTCAGGTCGGGGAAGTGTTCCATGGACTGTGTAAAGGAAGTTCAAAAATTAGTCTTTTCTCCAGTGCTTCTTATAAAGCAGGATCCAAATTCTTCAAATCTTCTCCAGTTTTAATTTTTATGTAATTTTCCGAATTTTCAATTTTTTGGTTATTATTGAATATTTCCTTTTTTGGCATTTTCTGTGTGGTGTGGTGATGTGGTGTTTTCCATAGATGAGATGGGGCTTTGATGTTCCGAGTAAGAGTCAGAGTCATAGTCATCCCTAGGAGAGTAATATGCAGAAGTGTTGCTGTCAGAGTCGTCCCTAGGGTGAATGTTGTCTATGGGTTTCTGAATATCCTTGGGGTTCTCAATATTAGATAAAATTATTTCATCCTCCACTTTCATAACTAAGCTTCTATAAAATAAACTGAGTCGGTCTGTAAAATTTCTGAGTTTTTCCTCGATTAATTCATATCTCTCAGCGATCCTCGAAATTTCATCATATAAAGAATTTTCAGAAGCAGTTTGTATAGTTTCATGAGTATTCTTTTGTAATCCATCTTGAGATCTTATCATTTCATATTCCATTTTCATGTATGAGATGGGAAAAGATCCTCTCAAAACATGTCTTGATTTGTTGTCCTCTGAAACTTTCTCCTCTAAAATCATGGAAGCGGTCTGCTCAATAGGATAGAAACCATATGTTTTATGGTGTGATTTAGGCATGTGGAGCTTGTCTGAGTAGAGTTCATTCCTTTGATCATGATTGGTCGGACCCTTATACTGTGGAGTCAACATACAGGGTTTATGTGGTTCGATGTCATCAGTCTAGTCCTCTATATGAGTGTCATGTCTGAAGATGGGGTTGTCATAGTCAATCCAAGATGATAGTCGCTCACTTGTGTTCAAGGTTGGAGGAGGTGGAAGATGTGACGAACCGTTAAATTCGATCGGATTTATCATGTGGTTTGACATTTACAGAATATGAAGGATGGATTGTACGATTAGAATATAGAGGATTGGCATATTAAGAAGTGGAGACCTCAGTCGGTTGTTTGTTTGTATGATCCGAATAGAAAGGATTGCCATTCATGATGTAGATCGGATTTGTTGGATTGATTTGTGGGTGAGAGTCTCCTGTGGAAGTTGGATGATGTCTATTTGGAGGAGGTTTTGAAGCTCTTGGTATAACTGAGACGAATTCATTTTCATTGTATAACTCTGATGGTACTTGGATAAATGTCCCGATATTTTTTAAAGAGCTGAAATGAATGATGATTTGGGTTTGATCGAGATGAATTTATTTTCATGACAGAGACCAGAAGGATACTCGGAAAAAAGTTCCATAAGTATCAAGGGAGGTTTATTGGTTGACATAATGTATTTGTTTCAAATCAAGAAAGGAGAGTGATGGCACAAGTCTGCGGCTTTTGATCTTCAAAATCGGTTCAAGCACACAAATAAAATCCCATGTTCACCAACTCACACAATGAAGCCGCAAGAGTTTGGTAATTTATCTTTTCAATTTTATGTTGGTGATAAATAAATCTTGGAAAAAAATTAGTGAGTTGTTAGGTGCCAGAAATTTTCTTAATGACTGGCCCGAATTCTTACAACTAGTTGCACCTACTTTCAGCCAATATGGGTGTAAGTTTGGATCGTAAAATGGCTACCTGTATTACTTAAGGACGAAGCTTTACACAGTGTCCTTTAAACCACCCACTCTGCTAAGGAAATCTGGACCGTTTACCGGCTACTCGTAGATCCTCACTGAGAAGTTGCTAATCATTTTTATAGAATCAATAGTCAATATGAAAATCCGGATTTGGGCCCTAGCCTTAAGTATCATCTCTCGCTTACTTAGATAAATAAAAGAATCCAAGGTCCGGGTTGCTCTCCCACAAAAATCTTGATTTTATGGGTTATTTAAAATCGCTATATTTTTGCAGTCCCAATTTTATTAGGCGATCACTGAAAATTTAAGGTGAGCACAAATGCACGTCTATTGTCCGATCCCAATTTCTTTTTAATATTATGTGATAAAACAGGAGGGAGAAATTTGGGAAAAGTCGATGCACGTGAAAAACGATGATGTATGCTCACTTAGAAGAATTACAGTGATTCCTCACAATCTCCATGTGGGATGCAATACAGAAATTGAAAAATTAATCTAGATGAATGCAAGATGATGAAAATCCGCACCTAACAGAAAGTTCTATTAGCCGGAAAGAAATGAGTAAGTTTTTGACTAAATTAAACAATCTAATGTGCGTCTCGATTAAAGTGAAGTGTGGCCCTAGGTGCTACGAGTACAATCAAAAGTTTAAAAGCTCTAATAGACGTATGTGCAAGTCTATCCTGTGAGCCACTCAAGTCGGGCCTCAACCTCACTAGAGAGTGAACAAGCCATGACACACCACAGAAAAAGTTTGAGGTCTTGTTACACACGCGAGAGCCCAAATGGACAATGCTATAAATTAGCATTTAATTACAGAAATTAAAGAGCAGAAAATAAAATCCTAGACTCCACGCTCTCTCACGACTCGACTCGATCTTAATTTAATTGCGGCTTTTCGGAAGTCAGTGATGATGCCACGATTTCCAAAAACCGCTCCACGTACGCTGGATACCTCGTAAGAAAAATAAGAGAGAGAATGTAAGAGATTGACTAAAAAATAAAACAAGAAAATAAATGCTGAAAATAAAATTAAAAAATGCAGGAAAAAATGGAATTTATAAAGTAATAATTCGGGGGTCAGACTACCTGAATGTGGAAAACCGAAAAAGAATTTTTTTAGACAAAATCTAAGTCGTTTGTCTCCCCGGCAATGATGCCATCTGATGGGTCCTAAATTGCCCTAAATTAATCTACATGAATTACTGCCCGTTTAAAAAAAGAATGTGTCGTTTTGTTGTAGGCGGGCCATCGAAATCGGTTAAGAAATAACCACAAGAAATTTTAGTCAATTTTGATCAATGTGGGTTTATGTTTATTTCACTTGGGAAAGTCCCAAGGTCAAACTCAAGGAGGCAAATGAACAATCTAGAAACTTTCTATTAAAGTTCGTGCACGATTTTCGAGGTGGTCTTTTTTTGTAATTTTTAATGCAATTTGAGATGCAAAATGCAACTTTAGCCGATTTTAAGGACTAGAAAGTGAATATCAATCAAACAATGTCCGAAAATTATGAAACTTGGCCAAGATGACATTATGATGAAATTAATGTACTGTAATTTTTTTGGAATTTTTGGATGCAAAGTAAATATTTTATGAATTTATGAATGCAAAAGATGCGAATTTCATTATTTGATTATAATAAATATTAAACTTATTTATTTCCAAGAGAAAAAAAATTATCCAAGATCTATCACTAGGTGATCGATCTTAGAAAAATCCTAAACCTCGAAAATATTATTTTAATACCTATTTAAAATATAAGACCAAAATATGCAAAATGATTTTTAGAGGGCGAACGATGCATGTAAATGTAGTTCTTTTTGGGCATGATGTAACATACAACTAAATCTACAATTTGTGATTTTTTTTGGCAATTTTCAGAGTAATGGTTAATTAGTTATGAATTTTTAAGCACAAAATGGGCAAAATAAGCAATTTTCCACAAAACAATTAATTATTAATTAACCACAGATCACAAAAAAGTCAAATATATGTCATAATGTAGAGAATTAATTGATGAACATCATGCTATTTTTGATAAATAAAATAATGCAACGTAGGAGTCCAAAATGAAAGGGGAACAGAGGGGTTTGTTCACAATATTACAATAATTAATAAAAAAATCATCACAGAGTTTAAATATAATTACCGTGTTCCTAGGAGACATTACTACAAAATTTCTAGATAATCACGTGCTCTGCACGTGACATTTGGACTAGGCTTCTATGCAATATGGGAAAAGCTCCGGGGGGTGATTGCAAAAGTACCAAGAGGCACAGGCTATGCACGTGCCCTTGAATGACTGGGCCGCTTCTGGAATAAGTGTGGAACTTGAGGGGCTTCGATGAAGTTCCCCCTCAGCACGTGCAGGGCACGTGGGAGGGGGCCTCAAGCCAGCTGTCTGGAGGAGAGCCAGCCTTCGAAGGCTAAGTGGTGGGGCTATGCGACGGTCATTCTACGTCGGAGGAGCGATGTTGCACGGAGTAGACGTTAGGTGCTGAGGAGCCTCCTGCTCCTGGTGGCAAGTCGTGATGGCTGACGGAGGTAGGAACTACTGCAAGTGGTGCTGAGATGCACTAGTGGTTGTGCCCCGCGCTCTCCGGCGAGGAGAAGTGGCAGGAGAAAATCGTCGGAGAAGA
The DNA here is from genome assembly GCA_037367405.1 of Ottelia alismoides. Lineage (NCBI taxonomy): Eukaryota > Viridiplantae > Streptophyta > Magnoliopsida > Alismatales > Hydrocharitaceae > Ottelia > Ottelia alismoides. The sequence goes on along the minus strand of JAZKJV010008128.1, from coordinate 21,270 downwards.
CACGACGGAGGGGTTGAATTGCGGAGGAGTTGTGGGCCATGCTCGGGGAAGCAGAATGCAGAGAAGTCCAAGATGCTGGTCGATGAATGAAGTCGACAGAGTTGGATCGGAGTGGCTGCGTCTGGACGGTGGTGGAGGCGAGGATGAAGGTTATTGAGCAAGAACGTCGTTGGCGCGATGGCGGGGCCAGAGCGGGGTAGGAGTCGAGGATGCTCTGCAATGGGCATGATGGTCGGATCTCGCTGTAGGTGGTGTCGACGGAGTGGTCACCTTCGCGTGTCCGGTGTGCTATCGGCGGATGAAGGAGCGAAGGGTTGGCGGTGCTTCTTTTATAGTGGGTGACGGGGCTGCCAGCCATGGAAGGAGATCGGAGACGGGTCGATGAGATTCAGGAAGATTTGATGGAGATCGGAGGGCGAGAGATCGTGGAGGAGGCGGCGAGATTCGCGAACGTTTTGGGAGAAGGCGACAGAGCAAAAGAGGAAGGGGGAGGAAGACGAAGGGTAGCGGTCGTCCAATCGGTCGAGATCGGACGAACATGCTTCGGCCACGTGGCGGTTAGTGGGGATGCTAGGCAAAGCACATGCAGGGCAAGTGCACGAGAGGCACGTACTTCGCATGTGCGAGCCCTTTTATTTTTTTATTTTATGTTATAAAAACAAAATAATAAAAGGCCCAAAATGAATCATACGTGGCGGCTCTAGGAGCTGCCATGTGTCAGCCCCACAAAAATAGAAAAATAAAAATATTGATAAATACATAAAAAATAGTAATTGACCTCGGATCGAAAAAGTTTCTTCACAAAAATTAATCATCTAAATGAGATCTACAACTTTCATGAAGGGATCAAAACCGATCATTTTCACAACATGATATTTTTGGGGTATCACATGCACATAGAATACGTTGATTTTTGGGTTTTATAATTTTTGTCAATATTAAACCAGATAAAAATAAGGAAAAAATGATTAAATCAAAGATAAATATTTACACATTAATATTTTTTTGATTTTTTATTAATTAATTAAAATAATAAATAAAATAAAATGTGAAAAATATAACTTTTGTACATACATTTACCGAAGACTCGGACTTAGTTAGTTTCCTTAATTTCAAGCTCAGTTTGGATTTGGCTTTTTATGCATTTTATAAAACTTTTAACAGAGAAGACAAATGAAAAATAAATAAAATAAAATGAGTTAATTATGTACATAAAATAATTGGTTAAAAACCGCTAAAATACAAAATGTATAAAAGAGGCCCAAAACCCAACTTCCACATATGAGCTCCGATTCACTTAAACTTGGTCTTGTTTTGAAGGTAATTAAATGTACATAGTTCAAAAGGTGTAGAATCAAAACGGACAATGGATGGGGAAGATATTGAGATTTTAGTCCGAAAAATCCTAGAACTAGGGTTTGGGTTTTTGGTCCACTTATTTGGGTTAGTGATTTTTTTGTATTTTTCGTTTCTTCTTGTTAGTTATATGTACACAGTAGACGTGGTTTTAGGTCCTTTGGAGTTTGTATGAATTAGATAAAAATCAGGGAATTTAGGCTATTTACAGGTCAATTTGTCTGGGATTTTTTGCTTCTTATTTTGTGTAAAAATAAGTGATAAAATGCAATTCTTATAAAAACATGCATGAATGCTAATTATGCAGAATAAATGAAGAAATGCCAATGATTTTTAGGTATTAGAACTTAATTAATGACTTTTAGAGTGATGAATCTGAGATTCATCAATATGTCTATTGATGAGATTAATAAACTAGTAATATATTGGACTTTCGATTCTCTGAAGATCCAAAATGTAAATCCTTGACCTTGGTCATCTCTCGATTCCTATGTCATAAGATCCAGCTCGTAAAGAGGAAACCAACAGAATTTGTTTCGTGTGAATTAGACTTCAGCGATTTGTTATGATTTTCAGAAGAAAGAGAAGTAAGGAGGTTTAAAATGTCATTAACCAGTAATAACTATCATTAAGACTAATTAAGCATGATTAAAGAAACTAATGACGGATTGAAAACTACTAATGACCGTTAGAGAACACTAATCAATAGTTAGCAAAAGATAAACGTAAGCCATGAAAGTTAAATCGTGATTAGTAAAAGTTAATCATGATTAGCGTTAATTAAGTTCCATTAGTTAATCTAGAATCCTCTGGAATGTTCTAACTTAAGTCCTAAGTTTCGGATAAGTTTTGGCCAAAACCATGGGCCAAAACCGTGGGCCGCTAACCACGGTTAAGGTCTAAACCATCGTTTTCTAATCATGGTTAGCAGTTTTCTGGAGCCTATAAATACCCCCCTCTACCCATTCATTCTCTACGATTTCCACTACCACCACCACCACCCCAAGGGCTAGGATCGAGAGGTCGGGAGGAGGAGTAGGAGGCGAGGAAGGAGCACTAGTGAAGCGCTGCCAGGAGAACGATGAGGTGGAAGGTACGATCCTCTCTTAGTTTGCTTCGTGGGTTAGGTTTTTGATTCATGATCAGTTCCCTTTTCATTTTCCTTTAGGTGATTTTATAAGGGAAAACTTTGCCGAAATTTCACTAGAAATATCACCCTCTATAATGGGAAGCTCTGTCGAAATTTCAAGAGAAAATATATTCCTCGCGTTCTTCGTGTTCTTCATGTGTTCTTCATGTTTTTCAATAATTCTTCACGTTCTTGGCACATTCGTAGCATTTTTGATACAAAAATAAAATTCCATCGTTTCAGGTGCTATAAATCATCCTGTTGAAAAAGAATCACGATAAAGCATTGCATACTCAAGAGAGAGCTCAATTAGGTAACGGAATACATCCTTTTTCTGTTGGATTTTCATACGAGATTACTGAAATTCCTGATTTTATGGTCTTTGCTATAAAGAATCCTTATTTGGCTATTTTTGAGAAAGTATGAAAAGTCACTTTGTGATTCCTACTAAAATAAGGTTTAAGAATCGAATTGATGCAGTGGCTTGGAAAGATAGGGTTTGGGAGTAAAAAGAGCATCAATTGAGTATATAAATATATGAATTAATATATGTTTAAGTCTATACTCAGTATTTATGGTTACGCTAATCTAAGGCTTAGCGGAGGAATTACATCATGGGGATTGATGTGTTTTTAGTTGGATCATGAAAAGAATCTTGTGTCACGTTAAGGATGACTGGGAGTAGAACTACAGGTCGGGCATGCAACCTATAGGTTTGTCAGAAGGAACCCATATTGGTGTTTCCTTACCTAGGTGGTACACGGTTGTCCTATTATGATAAGTACACACGAAATGAATAATTTGCAATGTGTGGTACCGGGAGCCAATATCTTCGTGTTGAACGACGGAAGATGTGGTCGTTCCATGTGGAGGCACGGGTAGTTGAACAACAGCTGGGTCATGATAACATGTAGTTAAAACCGCTAGGTTATATAATTAAATATTATCCTATGGATTAAGAAACGGAGTCCTCGAGGATGGTGTGCTCCTTTGTTTGCCAGGCTGAGGGCTTTAGACCCTGATTAATAAAAAAGGAAATTGTCAGCATAGTATTGGAGGATTGGTTGAGGCGACATGCAACGACATAAGCTTACCAAGATCAACGCAATCTCCAATCCTAAAGTGTCCATTGCTTCAGAGTCCATATACTGGTGAGGTAATTCCCTCTACTAATCCTGGCATGGAATAGAAAGGAATAGGACTTTAATTAATAAGATGGAATGATACTTTTTGTGATAACAAGTTTTGAAAAATTATGCAATTTGTTTGCTTTTCTCTTCTTTATTACCTAGCATTCGTTATTTTTTATCCTATGATTTATGAAAACCCCACAGGTGTCGGTGAGTCATCGCAAGGACTTCAGTAATCAAGCATGTTTAAATAGTAGACATCCATCCATCCACAGTAGCTTTTCTTTGTAAGGTAGTTAGTAATCTTTCTGTGTATTTCCTTCCAGCTTATGTACATGTAATGGTAGTAGTGGTACAATGAATCATGTGAATGGTATTTTGTGAATGAAAAAATGTTGAAATACATCCTTCTGAGTAATTTTAATTGTAGTCTATTTCTGAATCTTAGTTGATTGCTGAATAAATTATTGCACAATAACCAGATCCGGATATGAGAGTATTTGAAAGCCTGGGAATTGGTGTCGTGACATATTGGTATCAGAGCTCGGTTACTCTAGTACTTTATTTAGTAGTTGGCAACTATAAGCCGTAATTAGAAACTAAGGTTGTATTAAGATCATTTGATCTTAATAATTAACTGCAGTACCATTCACTAGTCATTGTCCCTTATGTAGATAACGTTAAGACATATAGGATCTGACCTTTGGCCTTGATTCATCATAGGATCATGGCAGACCAAGACATGTCTAGACAATTAACGGCTATGATGACAATGCTCCAAGACATAGGGCAAAGGCAGCAAGCATTGGAGGAGAGGCTCAATGCACAAGCTGAAAGACCCGAGGTATCCAAACCTGTGTATGCTAGAATTGAGGGTTATGTCCATTGTTCTGAGGATGAATCGAGTTACCGTCATTCCACTGAGTCTGCTCCGACCCCAGATGAAAGAGCAATGGAGAAGGTCCTTCTTAGACATCAAAAATTCTTTGACAATTATTGAAAGGGAAAGATCCCTCGATTCAAAGGTGTAGAGACACCTACCAAGGCTGAATTATGGCTCGATGATGTTAGTAGGATGTTGAGGATAATCATGCACCAGTTGACACCTGGGAGCACTTGTTGATTACTCCCTAGCAGATTATGCACGAAGTTGGTGGAGAGCAATTTCCAAGAAATTAGCAGATCATGTTCTATGGGATATCTTTGAAGAGAGGTTCCCAGCTTACTTTTGTCCCTCCCATTGGAAAGAATTAAAGAGGAGAGAGTTGGATTCTCTGAACCAAGGTTCTAAGACCGTACGAGATTATCTTATCCACTTTAACGAGATACTACGTTACTCTCCAGCTCTAGAAGCTTCACCACAAGAGTGTCTTACCAAATTTGTTAGCAGTCTTCAGGGAGATCTGAGAGAAAAGCTTGCGGGTTTTAGAGCAAAACCATAGATGAAGCAAGTGACATCACCTCTTGTATTGAGATCGAGAGGGATGAAAATCACCAAAGAAGTTTCCACTTTAATGGTGGACCATCAAAACGCAAGGCCAATTATAACCGTAGAGATCGTCACTATCATCCATCTGCTTCCATTATAAGCTCACCATAGACCTTGGGTTAGGAGTAATCTGGAAGAGGGGGTTTCTCTAGACCTCCACTATACCCTCGTAACTCAGCAATAGGAGCTAGTACCTTTGTGGTTGGGTCTTCATCTCAGACATGAATATGTGCATGTTATCACTGTTATCAAGAAGGTCATATTAGGAAATACTGTCCGCAGTTTAAAGGTTCAAGGTTTAAACCAACTCCAGTTAACAGTATAACATTGATGAATCCATGATTCATAAACTTTTCTGTTGCATTTTGTCTTAAAACCCTTAACAAATACATGTAAATATACATTAATTCCCATCTTTTATAAGAACTTCATTCATGAATAAATATCCACTTTTAAGCATCAAAAACATGTAAATAAATAAAGAACAAAGAAAAGAAAATAAGGCAGATTGGAGATATGAAAATATGTACAATATGACTTACAAATATAAATATAACTGTAAGGTATATTTATAACCTAACCCCTGAGACCAAGTCAGTAAGGATTGGTCGAGAAAACCAATAAGTAGGGGGAGATAAGGAAAGAAAACCATAAAAATAAATTATGACATACTTCATACATTGTTCACTATATATCAAATAAATACAAAACTTCATTGATTTTTAATTAATTCACATGTACATATTTTTCACAAAACTCTTTTCCTAAATATTGCTAAAAATGTACATAAAAATATAAAAATAAGTTAAAAATATTATCTTGCACTTATACCAAGAAATCCTACTTTTAATTTATCAAATCCTCAACTTACGAAGATCATAACTTTTTCATACGAACTCCAATTTCACTCTACTCGCCTTTAAAGTTCATAAAATTATATTCTCTAATTAATAGAGGTGGTTTCATTGAATTCGGATTCCGTTGGCAAAAAGTCAGTTTTGGGACCAAATGACAACGGGGTTTCTGGGCCATGTATTTTATTTAGAACATACTATTTGTAATTTTATTAGTTTTATAATTTCTAACAATTTTCATGATACTATATTTTCATCATGATTTATTTCATAATTTTTGGAGCTTATTTATTATTTTAATAAAATCCAAATCCCTAATTAATAGATAAAAATGAACTGGATAACTTATACCTACATTTATTGATTTATGTAAACTAATTTATTAAAATCCCAAAAAAATCACACAATGCTCATTTATTATTCTAATAATTAAGAAAATACAAAATTTATTTTTAATTATTCATATATTAATTTAAAAATCCAAAACACATTTATCTATACATATTTATTAATATTTATATTTTGAATAATATATATTATTTTAAAAAAGTAATTATTCTATAATGTAGATAATTTAATTATTTACATGTTTTTACTATTTATTATATAGTATTTAATGTATTTACGCATCTGGCCACTCATATTTCTTCAAGAAGTCAGTTCTCCTTTCTGTTCCTGCTTGCTTTCTTCACCAAATTTTCTCGCACACATTAAATGTGTTTCACTCGATCCAAGCCATTGAATCCCCTCTCCTAACAACCCAGATACTCGGCCACCTTTAGATTTAACTTGAATATCAAGCAATCTCCCTATAAAAACCCCCAATGTTGGCGGTTTTCAACTAACTCTCTCCTATCCACCTGAAGCTCAACTTCCAGTGGTCGACCCCTCTCTTCCTCGCCTCGTTCCGCTCGCTCAGGAGGTGACAGCTCTGATCGAAGGTGTCCGCGTGGGAGAAGGATTGTCAGGGAGGAGTTCCAAGGTGCTCGTCAGCCCTTGCATCACCACCACTTGCGCGTGGAGCTCTGGGAAGCCGACCCGTCGAGCGACGACAACAGAGGTCCTATACACTGCAATATCAACGGTAACTCGTCCATCTTTGCAAATTTATTTCTCGATCAGTGTGCCAAGATTAGTATGGTTAATCACATCATTAGGATAACTAATCATTCATCTTCTATGCCAGATCAAATCTCCCATTCATTTCAAAATCGAATCAAATTTCATTTTCAATTCATTAATATCATTCACGCATATTTTATATATACTGGAAACACTTCTTTGATCTTGAAAAGACTTAATTTGTTGGTCGATTTCATCGAAAATCAAGCACGGTTCTTGTATCTTTGTAGATCCAGCTACCCTCTGGAGCAATTTCACGTCAAATGGAGCCTTTAATCAACACGCAAATCATCATCAAAGAACAAGCAACAACCTCACTCCAGGAACAGAGCAGCGGGAACGCCACCTTCATCAAGCTTACACTGCTGCTATAAGCCTTCGCCAACCGACGTCCACTGTGGGCGAGCTCGAGGGGTGGAGGAGATACCCCTCTAGCCCTGCCAGAGGCCCTAGGTCAATGCCAGTTGCCGGTGATAAGTCGGAGAAGAAGAATCTTCGTTAACAAGCGTCAAGAGCTAAAGAACGGCCCAAGAACAGCCGAGTTACATGCTCTCAACACGTGGCATGCGTGAACGGCCCAGATCGCATCTTCCTTTCTAAACCTGACTGTCCAACACGAATCGGTGGAAAATTTGCAGACTAAACCCAGAAGGCTTCCAACATTTCAACGCGCCTCCAAAGTTTCCAGTAATTACTATTAGGTCCCTCTGTAGGGACCTAATTGCAATAATTCACATTTTCTTTACATTTCAGCCCCTGATAGAGGACCATTTTACAGAAACTTTTGTTAGCATTTCTTGCATTTCTACCCCTGATCTGTAGGGGGACTTTGGACATATTTTTGACAAATTTTCGTAGTTTTTCTTAGGGTAGTTACACAACTACCCCCGCAAGGTTTTTCAGGAATTTTTGTGTGTTTTCGACGTTTTTTCATCGTATTTTGATGTGTCGTATGTTGACTCTGTTTTGATATGTTTTCGAGTCTTCTTCGAGCCCGTTGCTCGTTCGCTTTATCTACTATATAATATCATCTATATTTCACCTATTCTTCACAAATTATATTGTAGGTAAGTTGTTTGAAAAATATCACTTTGAAAAATAAATAAAAAGTGGAAAAAGTATAAAATCAAATAAAAATTTAAAAATCAAAATTCCATAAAAAATATCGCTTATCTTCGATTACTTTAATAAGAGATAAAAATAATCACAAAAATATATTTCCACCTAAAAAAATCAAAGTACCCTATTCTGCCTCCTTGTGTTCGACCCAGGCACACTTACTTGGCTAAATAAATAGTGTAAGGTTTTTTTAAAACCGATCTTTGTTTGATCGACTAGGATCTCTTTGCAGTTGTTTACACCGACAACACTTTCATTTAAAACCACAATCTAACCTTAGTCGCATCAAGCATCCATCCCGAGGAATGGAGCAACATGCAGAGGAAGACAGGGTAGAGGTCAGGGATCGCAAGGACCACCTCCTATGCTGCAACCACCACAAAGCATTTCAGGCTGTAATTTGCCTATTCATAATGGACAACTCGATGCAATCACTGAAGAACAAGCCTACAATTCAGGCACAGTCGTAGGAGGTACCAATACTATTCATGGCTTTTCAGTACATGCCTTCTTTGATTCAGGTGCTTCACATTCATTTATTTCTCGACGTACAGTACCCACTTTGGGTAAGGTACCAGTAGAAGTACAATAGTCCTATCTGATCAAGGGACTGGGAGGACTAGTATTTATGATCCAAGAAATAATGGATGATTGTGTAGTACTTATAGCAGGACATCAGTTACTTTTTTCCTTATTACTTATTTAGATGGATGACTTTGATCTCATCCTAGGGATGGATTGGCTAGAAAGGCATCATGCATGCCTTGATTGTTTCCAGAAGACAGTAATTTTTCACATTCCTAACTCGATAGAGTTTCAGTTTAGTGGAAAGACATCCAGTGATGATGTTAAATACATCTCTACTCTAAAGGCTCATCAACTGTTAGAACAAGGGAGTCAAGGGTATTTAGCTTATGTATCCACTACATCAAGATTAGATAGAATGATAGAAGATATGCCTATAGTGTGCGAGTTTCCTGATGCATTCCCAAATGAATTACATGTATTACCACTTGAGCAAGAGACTGAATTTGAAATCTCTCTTACACCTGATACTCAGCCTATCTCTATTCCTCCATTAAGGATGACACAGGCAGAGTTACAGGAGTTAAAGGTACAATTACAAGAACTGTTAGACAAAGTATTCATTCATCCTATTACTTCACCATGGGATGCACCTATTTTGTTTGTAAGGAAGAATGATGGGTCGATGTGGTTGTGCATTGACTATAGATAGCTAAACATGAGGAAAATAAAGAATAAGTATCCTCTACCAAGAATAGATGATCCCTTTGACCAGTTACAGGGTTTGATTGTGTATTCCAAGATTGATTTATGATCATGATACGATCAGTTAAAAATTAATGATACAAATATTCCCAAGATAGCTTTTCAAGCAAGATACGTGCATTGTGAATTTTTAGTTATACCTTTTCGACTGACAAATGCCCCAGGAGCCTTCATGGATTTCATGAATCGAGTATTCATGGAGTTCTTAGACCACTTTGTTGTAGTCTTCATTTATGATGTTCTTATTTACTCCAAGTATAAGTACCAACATGAACACTATCTCAGGCATGCACTCGAAACACTAAGGATGAACAAACTATAAGCTAAATATAGAAAATGTTACTTCTGCTTGACTGAAGTATCATTCTTAGGTCATGTTATTTCAGAGGCAGATATCAATTGATCTGCAAAGGTTAGTACGATCTTTTCTGGGTCTAGCTGGATATTATAGAAGATTTGTGAAAGACTTTTCACGAATAGCATTATCAGTGACTAGGCTGACTCAAAAGGAAGCCCCATTCATATGGTCTGATGCATGCGAAACTATTTTTCAAACAGTGAAAGAATGCTTAAAATATGCACTATCCTTAATCTACCCTCTGGAAATGAAGGATTACAGTGTACACTAATGCATCTAAAGAAGGACTTGGAGCAGTTCTTATGCATCATGGTAAGATAGTTGCTTATGCATCACGACACCTCAGGACACATGAGAGGAACTACCCGACGCATGACCTTGAATTAGCTGTCGTAATTTTCGCTTTAAAGATATGGAGGCACTACCTCAATGGTATTACATTTGAAATCTTCACCGACCATTAAAGCCAAAAATATCTATTTGATCAGAAGGAGCTAAATATGAGACAGAGACGGTGGCTCGAGTTTTTGAAGGACTATGATTGCTCCATCTCCTACCACCCTGATAAAGGGAACGTCGTAGCAGATTCCCTTAGTAGAAGAACGTATTCACATGGGTTGGTGAGTGCTATCAACTTATGAGGTGTACTTTCAATGTAAAGTGAATGGAAACTATTTGATAGTAGTCCCGATAGTATAACTATTCCTCACCAATACAAATGGAGATCTGGGATAGAATAAAGAAAGGACAAGAGGATGATCCAGTCCTTAATGACTTGAGACAACAACTTGAGAAGAACAAGATCGAGGGATTCCATATACAAGCTAGGATATTATATAACCATCATAGAGTTTGTGTACTAAATACACATGAATTGAGGAAAGATATCTTACGCGAAGCGCACTGCTCAAGAATATCTATTCATCGAGAAATTACGAATATGTATAAGGATTTTTGTTCAAACTTCTGGTGGTCAGGAATGATGAATAATGTTGCTGAGTTCGTGAATTCATATTTTACCTGTCAGCAGGTAAAGGCTACAACCCAAAAGCCACCAGGAATATTGCAACCCCTCCCTATACTTGAATGGAAATGGGATAGCATTTCCATTGATTTTGTTACTGGTTTACCTCAAACAACTAGTGGGAAAGACAGTATATGGGTTATAATAGATCGTCTGACCAAGGTAGCACACTTTATTCCAATAAGCTTATCTTCCACTCAAGATCAGCTTGCTGAGTTATAAATTACACATGTGATCCGCCTCCATGGTATCCCAAAGGAAGTAGTTTCTGATCGAGATTAATGATTCACCTCACACTATTCGGAGAACTTTATGAAAGCCTTAGGCAGACAATTATGCTTGACCTCAACATATCATCCGCAAACAGATGGTTAATCAGAACGTACGATTCAGACTTTAGAGGATATGCTACGAGCATGTGCCATAGAATGGAAAGGATCATGGGTGAAACATTTTCCTCTTGCATAATTCACCTACAACAATAGTTACTATACAAGTATTGGCATGACACCATTTGAAGCACTATATGGACGTAGGTGTACTACTCCTTTGTGTTGGCAAGAGGTTGGGATAATAAACCTTTACAATTCAGATAAACTCCAGGAGACATAGAGCTTGCTCGAAAAAGACTAATAACTTCCCAGAGTCACCAGAAAAGCTATAGTGATACTAGACGAAGAGACCTCGAGTTTTAGGTAAGCATCTTTGTATTTCTCAAAGTATCGCCTATGAAGGAGTTCAGAGGTTTGTCTTGCATGGAAAATTAGCACTCAGGTTCATAGATCCCTTTGAAATCATTCAGCGGATTGGAAAAGTGGCATATAGACTTTCACTTCCTCCACATATTTCGGAAATACATGATGTTTTTCATGTATCAAATCTGAGAAAGTACATTAGGGATCTAGAGCATAAGATAAGTTATGATGATTTACATGTTGAAACGGACTTGACATACCATGAAATACCTGTGGAAATACTAGAAAAAGATATCAATAAGTTGAGGAATAAAGAGGTGCCTCTAGTTAAAGTATTGTTGTAGAACCGAAAGTTTGATAAACCCACATGGGAACCTGAGGCGGAAAAGAGAGAGAAATACCCCTATTTGTTTGAGTGATAACACTATGTGTTGTATATCTTCTTAATAAATGAAATGACGTTCATTATCTTTAAGGTTTTTATGGTTTCAATCCTCTTTAAGGTTGTTATGCCTGCATTTCTAGTCTCGAGGACGAGACTTCCTTTAAGGTTGTTATAATTTTAAAGCCTTGAACTTGGTCATCTCTCGGATCCTATATCATAAGATCCAACTCATCAAGAGGAAACTAATAGAATTTGTTTCGTATGAATCAGACTTAGTTTCGATTTGTTATGATTTTTTGGAAGAAAAAGAAGTAAGGAGGTTTAAAATGTCATTAACCAGTAATGAATGTCATTAAGACTAATTAAGCATGATAAAAAAAACAAATGATGGACTGAAAACTGATAATGACCATTAGCGAACACTAATCAATAGTTAGCAAAAGATAAACATAAGCCACGAAAGTTAAATCATGATTAGTGAAAATTAATCATGATTAGTGTTAACTAAGCATCATTAGAGAATCTAGAATCCTCTAGAATGTTGTTACTTAAGCCCTATGTTTCGGATAAGTTTTGTTCAAAACCATGGGTCAAAACCATGGCTGCTAACCATGATTGAGGTCTAAACTATGATTTTCTAACCATGGTTATCAATTTTTTGGATCCTATAAATACCCCCTCTACCCATTCATTCTTTATGATTTCCACTACCACCACCACCCCAAGGGCTAGGGTCGAGAGGTCGGGAGGAGGAGTAGGAGGCGAGGAAGGAGTGTTAGTGAAGCGATGTCGGGAGAACGAGGAGGAGGAAGGTACGATCCTCTCTTAGTTTGCTTCGTTAGTTAGGTTTTAGATTCATTATCAATTCCCTTTCTGTTTTCATGTCGGTGATTTTATAAGGGAAAACTCGATCGAAATTTTCCTAAAAATATCACCCACTATAAAGGGAAGCTCTGCTGAAATTTCAAGAGAAAATATATTCTTCGCGTTCTTCGTGTTCTTTGTGAGTTCTTCGTGTTCTTCGTTCATTCTTCACATTCTTGGCATGTTCGTAGCGTTTTTTATACGAAAATGAATTTCGATCATTTCAAGAGCTATAAATCATCCTATTTAAAAAGAATTATAATAAAGCACTGCATACACAAGAGAGACGTCTGTTAGGTAACGGAATACTTCCTTTCGTTGTTGGGTTTTCATACGAGATTATTGAAAATCCTGATTTTATGTTCTTTGCTATAAAGAACCCTAATTTGGCTATTTTTGAGAAAGTATGAAAAGTTGCTTTGTGATTCCCACTAAAATAAGGTCTAAGCATCGAATTGATGTAGTGGCTTGGAAAGATAGGGTTTGGGAGTTAAAAGAGCATAAACTGAGTATATCAGTATATGAATTAATATATGTTTAAGTCTATACTCAATATTTATGGTTATGCTAATCTAAGGCTTAACGGAGGAATTACATCATGGGAATTGATGTGTTTTGAGTTGGATCCTGGAAAGGATCATGTGTCACGTTAAGGATGATTGGGAGTAGAACTATAGGTCAGGCATGCAACTTGTAGGTTTGTCGGAAGGAACCCATATTGGCATTTCCTAACCTAGGTGGTACATGGTTGCCCTATTATGATTAGTACGCATGAAATGCATGATTTGCAACGTGTGGTACCGAGAGCCAATATCTTCGGGTTGAACGACGGAAGATGTGGTCGTTCCATGTGGAGGCACGGGTAGTTGAATAACGGCTGGGTCACGACAACGTGTATTTAAACTCAGTAAGTTATATGATTAAATGTTAGCCAGAGGTTTAAGCAACCGAGTCCTCGAGGACGGTGTTCTCCTTTGTTTGCCTGGCTGAGGGCTTCAGACCATGATTAATAAAAAAAGGAAATTGTCAGCGTAGTATTGTAGGATTGGTTGAGGCGACGTGCAGCGACATAAGCTTACCAAGATCAACGCAATCTCCAATCCTGAAGTGTCCACAGCTTACGAGTCCATATAGTGGTGATGTAATTCTCTGTACTAATCCCCGACGTGGATTAGAAAGGAATATGATTTAAATTAATAAGAAGGAATGGAACTCTTTGTGATAACTAGTTTTGAAAAAATACGTAATTTGTTTCTTTTCTCTTCTTCGTTACTTAGCATTCGCTAATTTTTATCCTATGATTTATGGAAAACCCAACAAGTGTCGGTGAGTCATCGATGGATTTTAGTAATCCAGCCTGCTTACATAGTAGACATCTAGCCAGCCACAGTAGTTTTTCTTTGTAAGGTAGTTAGTAATCTTTCTATGTATTTCTTTCCAGTTGATGCACATGTAATGGTTGTAGTGGGACAATGAATCATGCGAACTGTATTTTGTGAATGGAAAAGTGTTGAAATATCTCCTTCTGAGTAATTTTATTGCAGTCTGTTTCTGAATGTTAGTTGTGATTGCTGAATAAATTATTGATGAGTAACCATATCCGGATATGGGAGGATCCGACAGCCCAAGAATCGGGGTCGTGACACAAAATCTTACAAACTTGTGAATATTGTATTCAAAGAAAAAAATATCCAATGCACTCTTCTCTAGGAATGGTGCAATATGCCAAGGTATTCGAGATCTCGTACATATTGATGTATATGGATTATCTATCTCATAATAAACATTGATGATATGTGATATCATACATTGATTATTTGTGATATGAGATTTGTTCCCTTTACCTTAGAAAGTTTTCAAATTTTTAATGATTTCGCAATTTTGGTGGAGAACGAAAATTAGAAGGAAGATGAAAGAATTTGATCTAATTAAGCTAGTATGTACCAATTAGATGAATTCAAGGAATAACTTATGTAGATATTAATATAATTCCTATCTCACTCATCCTGATACAACTAAACTCATTAGAGTTGTAGGGAGGTACAATTTGATCATGTGTGACATGATTTGATCAATGATGAATTTTTGCATAATTACCTCTTAGTTTCCTGGTAGAGACTACAATATATATCCTTAATAAGATTCCATGCAAATCTAAACCTGAAATCCCTCATAAGATAAGGTTTAGAACCTATCCTAGTGTTGGACACTTGAGGATTTCGGGTTGCTTGGTCCATAACTTTGTCATGGATGCAAGTAAGCCAGAACCTTGCACCAAAGAGTGCTACTTCATTAAGAATAAAAAAGATGGTATTTGATACCTACTTTATGACCCTGAGATTCTAAAAGATTTCATATCTATGGATATGATTCTTAGGTGATGACTCTTTTGAGAATCAAAATAAAAAAGAAGTGAAGGAACTCATTTAATCTTGAGAAGATATTGAGGCTCTTGAAATTGGAAACTAAGAGGACAATTAAAGATAAAACACTCATAGCTCTTCAAATGAGTTTGAGGATGGATTCCATGTGTCAGAGAAATCTGACAATGATCGAACATCATATGATGAAGCTTCTGAAGATCATGTCATGGAAAGATGGGTGTTAGTAATAAAATCTAAACTAGACTTCATATACATGTGTTGTATATGGACCCTCGAGGATCCACCCAAAAGGGTAAGACCCTTTAGGTGTAAATGGATCTTCAAGAGAAAGAGGGAACCTGATGTGAAGGTTGGGACCTTCAAAGCATGGCTCGTATCCTCAAGATACACACAGAAAGATGACATCGCTTGAGATAAGAATTGCTTTCTAGTGACCATGCTTAAACTTATTAGATTATTGCTAACCATATTTACACTACTTGACTATGACATCTTCAAGATGGAAGCAAAGATGGCATTCCTCTATGAATACCTCTCCGAGGGTAGTCATATGAAGTATCCCCAAGGCTTCACAGTTGAGTAAAGCAAGGTGGGCAAATTGAATAACTCCATATACAGACTCAAATAAGCTTCTTGTAGTTGGAACATTAGATTTAATGAAATTATAAATGTTATTATGTCAGATAGAATCTTGAGGAACCTTGTGAAGCTTAGTGGGAGTGCCATTGTGTGCATCGTGCTAAATGTAGATAATATCCTAATCATTTGGAATGATATAAGGATGATAATAAGTGTTTTATAACCCGGTTGTTCCATACCTTGAGATATGATCTCAAGGATACCTCCTAGATCTTAGTTCTGAAGTTGTTTATAAGTAAAGAGAAGAGGATATTGGGACTGTCACATTAGTGGTACACCTTGGACATGTTCCATTTTCTGGAAAATTCGAAGAAAGTTTTATTTTCCTTAAGATATGGTACTGACCTATCTAAAGGGATAACACCTCAAAGAGTTGAGGATGTGAATGCCAAAGCTATATTCCCTAGTGCACCAGTTTGGGAAGCTCGGTGTATGCTAGATATGTGCAAAAGCTAGAGGTCCGCCATGCAGTGCGAGTAGTAAACTTTTACTAATCCTACGATGGAGATATAACACTTAATTTTAGTAATAACAATATCTTCAAAGATTACAAAAGTTTTTGAGATAGTGATCTCAAAGTCTCATCTTCAAGAACTTAAGACTGTATAGATAGTGATGTAAAAGGTCTAAATAGCAGATACCATAGGAGATAGGGATCTCCAGGAACAAGGGAATTCTAATAAGGATAATGGAAATACTGGTTATAACCATTATTGAATTGTAGTGTTAAAGACACTATAATCAACAAGATTGAGTATTGGTTGCATAAAATTCAACATTCGCATTGGATGCGAGCACTGTTACTGAGAGATATGCAAGTGTTGTAAAAAGACTTGGCATATTGTCTCCAGAACAGAGTGATTGATCAGCTTACCTAGCTAATTTTCTAAATAGCCTATGATTGTCACATGAGTGTGAGTTTAAAGATTAGTCCATTAATGTCTCTTTGGGCTAGTAGCACATTGTTGGACATGCGAGTCCAATTGAGCCATTATGCAATAAATATAATTGCAAATATCACTCCTTGATCTGAAATGAAGAATAATTAATTTGCTTAACAGGTCCCTTAGTACAATTAGGGTTATATACCATGGCCATCTTAATGATCATACAGTTGTTGATTTAATTGTTGCATCATAGATGTTGGTGCTTGGATGAATATCTAAAGAGTTAGATTGAGGACTCATCAAATATCGTCAAATGATTATTAAGAGAGAATATCCAACCTGAGAAGGAGATTGCAATCCTTTCTCTAAAGGTTGATATCTAACTGACCTCTTGATGCAGGTCCTCTACATAGGAATAGAGTTCGGAGGTGTTAGATAAGTTAGGTCTAAGAGTTGACTTAACGAGATCGAGATAACCAAAGACTATGTCATATGCTGTCATGATATAGGAACACATCCTCTGACTGGAGACAGATGTGTTACTGTATGTATGGGTATATACATTTGGCATACCAATAGGTTGATGACCTAATGAAGGTCTATACACTGGCACGTGGTGTACATATAAGGGCATACGAGTAATACGATCTCGCAAAGGGATTATACAGGTTCATTTACTTAACCAGAAGACATGAGCTCACTCATGAGATAATGGGAAGATCAAATTCCATGCACGATCATCTCGCTTTGGAAGCTTGGCTGAATTTGCAAGGTTTGATATGTGCTTTTGGAAAGTATATAATTAGCGCCTAGGTATGATATATGCTTTTGGAAAGTATATGATCGATACCAACTCCCAATGGTAGAATGAGAAACTTAATGATAAAACCCTTAAGGAGACAGTCTAAAAGAGATCTAAAACTCCAGGTTTACATTGGGTCTTCTAGTATGTAGGATGTAACAGGTATTAGGAATACCTAAGGGTGATGTGATCATAAATGATTGTATACACTGACGCTTCCATTCTGACGGAGTGATGAAACAAGTCTAGATTTTAGTGACTCCACTGATGAATCTCGATTTCATCATCTTAATTTGCAGATATTAACCCCTTGCTTAAATTAATATCAAATAAAACTAGAATAATCAATGTATATATCTAAGTCTTAGTATAAAATAAAAATACAAAAAAAATAATAAAACTAAAAATCGTAATGCTTTTATACCTTTAAAAACACTCACAAAAATATTTCTCCCCTTGTTACCTCATTTCCGTTTTTGGTCAACATGAAACTTGTAGATCTCATCGAGATCTACAACTTTCTTGTTTTAAGTTTTCCAAATTCAATGTCCTTTACTCTCGTTATTTATGTTCTTCATCTGAATAACCTGATTGGGCCACATGGCTCTTTCTAGTTGAGCCACGTGGCCCCTCTCACTGTGTGCCACATGCTCTCCATTTTCCGTTGTTCGATCATCTTCTAAAGACTCCATCCGTGCCACTCACTCCAACTGTATCTTCCCACCCTCCGACCAAGGTCCAGAGTACATTTGGACCTCTCACCTCTCCTCACCACGTGTCGCCCTCCATTGTCGCATGATCTTCTCCAAAGCTTTAAATCCTAGCTGTTGGATCCCACAACTAATCTCCACCATCTGATGATTCTCCATATAACATCCAGATCGTTCGCTTCTGCCTGCGTATCCTCTCGCCATGCGTCACAACCATAGCCCTCATTCATTCCCCCATCGATCTAATCTGGGCAACTCACGTACGTCCACTTCTCAAATATTTGGATCGTGAGATCCAATGGTGGAGACCTCTTCTCCTTCCTCCAGCCCCCCTCTCGCATTCTCTACCTCGCGCACATGTCATCCCTATCTTTTTTTACCGCCTCCTCATCCACCCTCTTCAATAGCAGACCATCCCACATCCAAGAATTATCATCTCTCACCCTCCCGTACCCCTTAGGTCGCCATATCTTCCTCACCTTAGCTCCACATCGCCCCCTCAAACCACGACAACCACCACCGGGGTTCCAACTCCCATTATATAAATACGTCCTCTCTGGCTAAATTCAAATGGGTCCACTTGTACGTGGGGCTCTGCCCAGCCCCTCTCCGCCTCCCCGTGACAGGGGGAGGCTGAATTGACGGTGCGACAATGGTGGAACCTACGGTGAGACCCCTGACCATTGTAGGCCAGAAACCTCGGCTCCGCGTTGCCGATGAGCTGCTCTAACCGGTCGATGGCTTCAACAACAATCTGAGCTCCGTTGATGGAGCTCAAGCCCAGGCCAGACGACCACCCAACTCCTCCACGTAAGTTCTTGATCTTTCCTTGTTTTTTCTTTGAATTTATCCTATTTTATTAGATTTCAACTCACATCATCACCATCCTTCGACCATAGCATCATCTTAACCATGCAATAGCCATCTTCGCGCTCCCCTTCATAATCCATCTTCCCGTCTCCAAGACCTGACCACTTCCAACCCAACTCCTTACCGGATCACTGGAGAGTAGCTCTAGTCTCATATATCCCACCCACATGAGACCCCATCTCATTCCCATTCACCCTGCATATGCATGCTTCAGCTATTTTTACTAACATTGCAGGCACCTGCGTCAATGTCTGGAGCCTTCGCCGGAGGAATTTCCTTCAGCTTCATATCCAACATCCAAGCATCTACGTCATCTTCCATGAGCTCCAAACCTTGGCTTTGCTTCGACGATCAATGCAGTACTTCCAGAAATCTCAACAGACCTGCTTCGGAGCAGGAGGAGAGTGGGCGGAGCTACTGCCGCATCACCGGAGCACAGCTAACTCCACCGCATAAGGCGGCGGAGATGATGAAAGTGATGTACAGGCACTGTTCGTTCTTAGAGATCAGACGGTCCATAGTGAGCCACCTTGCCCTTGTGAACTTGTATAACTACCGTCCGATTCCAATGATCGAATGGCCCTCAGGAGGACACGTGTCAGATTCGAGTTCCAACATGAGCCTACTAGTTCACAGCAGCCAAGCCTCAAACCGAACCTCCCGAGCCATGCTTCGAGTCTGAACCGGTGCCTGAGCCACCTACGAGCCTTCATACCCACCGAGCCTCGCCATCACGTGCCCGGTTACTTGAAGGCTGGGAAATTGGCAGGGAGCCCCCTCTAGATTCTTCAAATTACAATCAGGTCTGAAGATCACGTGCATACCACGTGCGCTTGGGGTAAATTGCAAACAAACTAGTATGAGTTTAATAATTGCAACTTTACACCCACATGTGTGGGGTAAATTTCAGGGAAGTCCTCACGCTTTATTTGATTTACATTTAGGTCCTCCAAGGAACCTGGTTATAGAGTTTTCCCTATTTATTTCATAATTTTCTTACGTTTATGCCCTTGGACTCTTTCGTTGATATCTTGAGCATCCGAGCTCCAATTTAGTCAATTTTAGTGGCGTTTAGAATCTCATTTCGTTGTATTTCTAATGGCATGACTAGGTCTCTGTTTGACACTTTGAATTTTGTTCATTAATTCTAATGACATCATGTCACCTACTTATGGATTTTATGCCATTAGTTATCTTGTCGATAAAAATTGCTCTGAAAGTGGATCTTGAAACGGATTATAGTTTATTGCTCATTTATTCTATAAATTAGGGCATACTTGCATTTGTACTCATTTGCATATATGCGTGTAAAAAAACAAATAAAAATTGTATGTCTTCATTATCTTCATTGCATATTTGTGCATATTGACCAATGAATTTCTAAATCCAATACTAATTCTGAATAATGAGAATCCATGTATTCACTTAAGAGGCTCGTGTCCCTGAGTTCGACCTGAGCTTGCCCAGGTAAAATAAAATTGATTAAGTATTAATTCTACATAATTATGAGGATGAATTTTGGTTAATCAAATGGTATCGTTGCTGTAGACACATCTCATCTTTTATTTTATTTGGATTTTTATTATTTGATTTAAGTGTGATTTTCTAACTTATAGGTCTTCTTGTTGTTTTCCGTGATTTTTTGATAATTCTCGAATATATATCTAATGTGTGCTTTTTGTGGCAAGGTCTCTTGGCGATCAAGGAGGCGAGGAATAGGAGCTTCTGCTCCGAGGAGCCGCAAAAGCATTGTTGGAGAAATTGAGGAGAATTCATGTTTCTTGCATTTTATTTCAAGCATTCCATGTAATAATCGTCTTTACAGTGGTCTTCGTTGGAAGACTCATGATTGTAAACGAACGATGGTTTCTGTGGTTGTGTGGGGATCGCCCCACTTGATTGTCGACCTAGGATCAGGCATACGGCTCTTCGAGCTATCTCACATTTTTTTCTTTGTGTTTTGAATGTACGTAGGGACACACAATAATTTTAGATGCACGTAAACATCGCTTCACCGAGCCAAAAAATCAAATATGTTCTTCCCTACTAAAAGAAGCATGTTATGTGTGGTTTCATCGACTTGCATACATTCGGTTTTCAATTTTAATTCAGTCTTGTTTTCATGAATTTTGCTCAAGGCACTGCGAGTTCTCTCTTAGCATA